>CM020509.1:5077500-5625000 GCA_009823395.1 Thamnaconus septentrionalis
CCACCATCAGCATGACGGGATGTTTCTGCAGTTCGCAATCTGCCAAGCTGTGATTCACAGTGTGGACGATGCAGCGTTTATTTTTTTCTTCTCCTTCTTCTTTTTTTGTGACAAAATGCATACGAAAAATAAATGAATAAATGAATCGATGAAAGTTGTCTGGTACAGTAGCAATCTGCAGTCCGCTTATCAATAATTCACAGCTGCGCTGAGTTCATGTCTAAAAGGAAAGGAAGGTTGGGGGAAGGAGAGGATCTGTAAACTGCATCAGAGTCAAACAGCTGATCAGCGAAATGATGAAACAGCCGGAAAGCGGGGACGCTCCGGCTGAAACTAATCCGAAGCGCAGGGCGTCTCTCCCCCGCCGTCTGCAGCCGCACTAACTTTCTGCTCCATAATGAAATATTAACCACTGCTTTAATACACAGCGCAGGTTGCGCTCCGTGCCAGCGGCATCAAAGCAAGGAACCGTTCTGAAGGATGGACGTCCTTCCGTCCGCTTGGTGTGCGTCAGAACCGGGGGTGAAGTCACTTTTAGGCGACTTTTAGAGAGCAACGTCGAGGGAGGCCGAGGTGTGTCATGCAGAAAAAAATGATCTTTTTTCACCCAAAAATGTCTGAATGTCAGTACTTTGGTTTAAAATCTTGCCTTGAAAGACAAAGAAAAAAACAGGCTTGGCTCTTGGCCTCCAAGGCTTTGCAAACATGTCCTGATGCGCGAGATTCCCTTTATGTTTGTCTAGATTTGACATTGACTCGGCTGGTTCCGAGGATTTACACTCAGCCACATTAAGGCTTTTCCACGATATCCGGCGGTGAAGCAGACGGCTTCAGATCGCAACGCTTTGCACTTGTTTTCTCCCCCATGGCCTGTTTTTCACAAGCCGCAAGTCCGTGTTTTCATGATTTTACTTGATCTGAAAGGGAATTAAAGAGGCCAGGCCAGAGACCAGTCACATGAAAACAGAATCCACCGCATTTTTCCTTCATCAAGTAGCGTTTCTAAGCCAGAGAACTCACATCGCTGAGGATCTGTCCTGTAGAAAAATACCCATGTTCCCGTAGTTTACGGGTGCTCAAATCGCTCTACCTCCATCTGAATTTGCGCCACCACAGCACGTCATCATAACCAGGTGGCGGAAACCCAGCTATGGAACCTGCGTCCTTCATGCTGTGAGGCAACATTGCTGAAAACTCCAATACTGTACATTTAATTATGAATGAGGCTCTGAATGAGGCACTGAATGAGGATTGTAACAATATCAAGTTCTTAAAAGAATTTGGCTAAATTCATTTTTTTGCCAGAGACTTTGCGGGCAGTGGCAAGTCGAGCGTGTCTGACTTGTAGCTTCTGTATCCACAGTCTGTTTTTTTATTATTAGTTTTTTTTTCTCACATTGAGTTTTTACATGAGATGATGCAAAAATAAAATAAATAAATGAAATGGGGGGGGGGGGATCTTGTGAAATAAACAAGCCCGCCAGGCAGACAGGCAGCATTCAACTGGCTCCTGGCTCGGCGGCGCTCAGCTAACGGGCTGAAGGAGCCAAACCCTCTGGTCCGCCAAGCCTCAGGATGAACAATCTCGGCGGTGGCCGAGCGGCAACAAACAGGACACGGGCCGAGCGCAGGCTCGTCCGTCCGCCCTCGTTATCTGAGCAGCAAGCGCAACCTGGAAGGAACCACGGGAAAGGGCCAGGAAAAAGGTGGGACTATTGTCCCGGCATCCTGCCGCCTGTGACTGACGCTCATTGTTTGACCGGAGGCCTCGTTTCTCCGGCCTGTCTGGGAACATCCGCAGATTGCCGGGTACAGTGTGACGTCGCCGGGGCAACGGCAGATTGTGCGGCCGCTGGATCATCTGGTTATACTGGTTTGAATGACTATTGTCTGTTTTAACGTTGTATATATGTATTTCTGTCTTACTGTTGTTTTCTGAGGAATTAAGGAAGTTTGGGATACTTGAATCAATAAACTACCTATCTATCTATCTATCTATCTATCTATCTATCTATCTATCTATCTATCTATCTATCTATCTATCTATCTATCTATCATCTGTCTGTCAATCATTTTTTCAGGACTTTTAACTTCTATAAAATCAAGGTTTGCACACTGGTTCCAATGTAAAAAGAAGAAGTTATCCCTCAACATTGGGAATCATTTTGAAAGACACATTGAAAACACAGCAAATCATCAATTTTCAAGTCTAGAAGGACAAAAATACTGAAAGGTCTCTCTTTTGACTGCGTCAACATTACAGAAGGTAACGTTCACATGTTTCCTCCAGGCAGGACCTTCGGAGTTAGAGCACAGCTGGGCACCACAGATGTGGCAGCGCGTGCAATAATACGACACTAAATTGTTCAATCACGCCTGCGACGAAGAGACATTTCCCACCAGAGAATATACTGGGTGCAAGTCAATGGAAAGAAATGTGAGTGTTTTGTCTTTCTTGATGTGGAAATTTTGGCTGATGGTAGCAGCAGTGGATTAATGACCAGGTTTCAGGTAAAAACTATTTGGAAATTTCACAGCTGAGAATTAACGATGGCTGAAAAAAATCAAGTTAACTAGTTAATCAATGGGTTTGCTAGCCTGTGCATGTCGGTCTCACGCTCGCTGTTTGTTTGGCAGTGATCAGCATTCCGACTGACTGTGATTTACCTGCCGCGCCGCTGGCCGCATTCAAATGAACACGTTGATATGTTTGTGAACACAAGTCTTTAGAAACCCAGAGTGGTAGGATATGACACGTTAAGGTGTAAATTATCTTCCTGTACCATAAACACACCCTTGTTGTTGCTAATGGAGCCTGAGGCAATGCTTCTATTTATTGATGGTTCCATTTTTTTATATGTTTTATTATTTCTCACGTTTCACCTTCAACTTTTCAGCATCCTTGAAAATCGGAGGCGGGTCAGCAGCCCCAGAAGGTACAAGAGCTTCAGGAATAATGTTATTGGCCCACACATTCGCTTTGGCTCACATTTCTGAGGGGAAACTGTCATTGTCAGTCTGAACGAAGGCTTCCTTGACTACTTTGTTTGTTCTGGTTGTTGTTTGACGTAAGGAACTGACGATCCTTCACTTTGAATATATTTGACTGAGGGCAACTTTAACGTCTGGACATGGGACGGAAAGAGAGAGGTCGCATCCACAACATACTTCAAATCTTTCCCTTTTAGAAAATGAAAGATTTTTTTGGTTCTCCATTTTACATAATTAAGAAAAGAATTAAAACTTAGCTGTGATAAACACACACACACACACACACACACACACACACACACAAGCACGCACACACACACACACACACACACACACACACACATAGAGTCTTTTCACTAATACTCGCAGTGGCTTGTTTTCCCTGATGGTAGATAAATCCAACAGTAATGGTTCAGATAAGGGCACTCTGATGTTCTACACCTTTCTGGTAATTACTCTCAGACTGTTTCCCTCTCACTCACTCACTCACACACTCACTCTCTCTCTCACGCACACACACACACACACACATAGAGACACTGCAAAAAAAATGCCTGAGTTGTTGTGTTTTCCCATCTTGGTGAGACATTTTTCTTGAGGGGGTAAAAAAAAGTTGAAATGTATCTCACCGGAGAAGACGGTTTTTGTTTGTCAAGCGCAAAGCTGTGAGAAGATTAAAAAGCGGCACGTTTCCAGCTGGACTTCAAATTCCCTCGCTTTTCGAAAGAGAAGATTTTCCTTTTCTTCACCGTCCTGTGTGCAAATTTTCCCAATTCATTTCTCTGAACTGCAGGACGTTCCCACTTTATTACGCGATAAAGGGAACGCAGGGATAATGAGGTGATCTTTGTTTTTCTGGTGAGTTTTTTTTTTTTTTTAGTTCTTCATTGGAATGACTGACTCATTGTTCAGTAGCTAGTTTGGTCTCAGTCTTCAGGGAAATTTTGAAGCACCCTTGTAAGACACTACTTACGACACGCTGGAACACGTTTGACGCCCCACCGGCGGCAGAAGCAAATGCAAATCCAATGAAGTGATCAATGAACAGACTCTCGTCTCTTTCCCGCCGCCTCGTTCGGGGATTTGCACGGATCGAAGCGAACGCGTTGCATTCAAACATTAAGTACGACGTGGATATACCTGCCACCGTGGATCACTTGCAGAGATTAGGAAAGAAAGGATTAGTCGGCCATCAATTAATCACCAATAATCTTGTTAATACGTTGGCAGCATCCATTTGAAACGTTGCCTTTTTGGTTGGACGTGCCGTCGACGGGCAGCTACAGCCTCATGGCTGAAACAAAACCATTCAATTCATACACTCATTTGCCAAGTTTTACTGTTTTCCCAACTGAACCAACATCATCAGTTATCACTTCACAGGCTGCTGCTCTCTTTAAAACACACTGTGCTGCTCTGTGTGTTGCATTTTTAATTGAAATTCTAGAAACCTTTTCTACAGGGTGTCATACAAACATGCGCAGTTACTCTCATTGTTTTACAATACTTTTATTTACCTGGCTACGTTACATTATTCACTTAGTTACTGTCTAAATTCTCAGTCAAGTCTAGTGCTGCTAGATGAAGGAGCTACGCTGATAAATTTGTTTTAGTTTTTACTGTCTCTTTTGAAATAATTTAAAGTTATTGTAGCCATGGACATAACAGTATTGCCCATTTAACAATAACGCAGCCACAAAAGTGTCTCGATATAATTGTGAAATGATGTTTTACAGCCGTAGTAAAGCGAAAGTGGAGGGCTGTGAGGGCTACACGTCTCTCCCACTGGCTACAGAGCAGCACAGGCCCGTCGTCCTTTGAGCGTCATCTGCTTACACTAGAGATAAACGTGAAAAAGTGTTGGATGCCGCGGGGGAACGAGGGGAGCGAGCGGCTTTGAGAAACAGCGTGAATCAGGTTGAAAGCTCAGTCAGTGCTTAATTAACGCTGACGCCGTAAATACCGGATGCTAAGTTACCTAAGAATGATCAAACACAGAGATTTTCATTCAAAGTTGGAACGTCGGTGGTGTTGATGGTCGATCAGCTGACGGGAGGCTGTCAGCTGAAAACAACCTCCTCCCCACGTCCCCGCCGGGCGTCTTGGTGGCTTATCTTTAATCCCTCTGTGTGAACCCGCAGCAACTTGACCTCCGCATCATAAGCCTATTCGCGTCGGCCGGACACGTCCCGCCGATGGGAGCCAATCCACTTTGGCCCTGACAGGGACAAGGGATTGTGTCGTAATGAACACTCTGGGCCCTTCCAGCTCCGCGCCGGAGTCCATGAGTCAGGTCTCCGGGAGCCATTTGCATAATGAGAATGGGACTAACTACGCGCAATAGACACAGGAATCCAATGAATGGACTGCCAATCACCGCTGCTGATTGCGTGTCTGTCGGCTGAGGACGAATGCGACCATTAGGCCCTGGTGTCAGCAGCTGGAGCGGCAGCAGGGGTTTGTGAACGCAGCCTCGTGGCTAACACTGAGGTAGCCCCATTAAAATGCTTTTTGTTTTTGCTCCCCCCGTTCAAAAGCTCCTTGTTGCAGTTTTTACTTACACTGTTATTCCGCATCACCCCTCCCCCCCCCACTCCCCACACTACCACCACCCGACCGCCTCCCCCGCTCTCCTCTCCTGAATATTAATGCCCCCTATGCTAATGGTCTTACACCGGCTGAGGTCGACCAGGCTCCTCCTCTGAATGTTAATCCGCTGCTTCATTTGCATACGCTTAAGTGTCAAATTCCCCCACAAATCATCGCAGGTGCCTCCGCGACGGCGAAGGGCCAGCCGCGGCGCAAGGAAACGAACGGGGGGGGGAAAGAAAAAAAAAAAAAAAAAAAAAAAGAAAACAACGTGGCCGCGAACCATATGCATAGCATCAAATCCACATCAAAAGCCTGTTTAGATTGCCGGGTCACAGTGGGTTCACGCTGTGTAAAATGAAGGTAATGGGATAGCAGTCAGCCCGGTGCAGAAATACAGCCGGGCAGGTAATAAGTATGAATGGAGCGGGTAATAAGGTTGGGATGGAAACAGACCCCGTGTCATCGTCGGAGCAGGAGCCGTTGGAGCCGTTGGAGCCGCGGCGCAGTTATCAGTTCAGAGGTGAGCGGAGATCCCAGACAAACACGCAGGACTTATGGCGTCGTTAGGTTTTTATCCCCGCGTATTTCCAGCGCGCACCACCGACGGCGCTGCAGCCACAGAGGTTGCGACGGCGGGAGCAAGTGAAATAAATAAATAAATGAATGAATGAATGAATGAAAAAAAAAATTCTGCGCTTTCCGCTGGGAGGGAATGGCCTCACCTCAGACCGGGAAAACATTTGTTTTGTTAACGAGGCGCACAAGAGAGAGGATGAAATAACTCTGAAGTTTATGACCGTCAACAGAGCGTGAATGAGAAGGCGCAAAAACCTGCATTGGTGTAAGCTCATCAAAGAACAAATCTTTCCAATAATTAAGATTGAATCAAGCATAAGAGAAAGTACATATTTAACCTGGGAAATATCTCAAAAGCTCGCATTTTCTGTCGTTTTCTTTACCTGGAAATATTGTTGAAACGGAATCATTGTTGGGTTTCGTTCGCCCTGCTGCAAGGTCGCCAATAAACAGCAACAAAAAAAGGTGCCGCCTGCAAACGTCCAAAAATATGTATATATAAAATATTTCTAAAGGAACCATTAGGAACGTCCCCAATGAAATGTGCCAATGGGCTCGCTGAAAACTGACCCACAACTGTATGTAAGGCACAAAACGCGCAAAAACGTGTTTACTCAATTAGGGAATTCAATTAAAAGTCAACTGGGGTAAACCAAATGGTAGGGAAACACCCAAAGTTTGCAAACATTGTCCCAATTAGATGACTTTATCCACTGTGTCAGCAACCATAAAGGGTAAAAAGTGGGATAACAGGTCTCCGTCTAGTTCAAACAACGTAGCTTATTTCACTCGGGTGAGGATTAGCGCCGCATAAAGCAACCCCCCCCCCCACCCCACCCTTTTTTTTTTTCTTGCTATAGATGTCAAATGCACTTGTGCGCCGCATAACTTCCTCCCGGGGGCTGAGTCTCCTCCGAGTGTCAGCTCCTTGAGTCCTTCGCCTGCCAATGCGAGGCGGCAGTTGCACCAGCAGCCAAGCAAATTCAAAAGCACACTCATGAATAAGACAAATGGGGCGACTTTCAGGCGGAGGAGTGACTTCATTCCACTCCTTCAACACTTTCCAAAGAGGTGGTGTCACACTCGGGCTTAGTCACCAAACCTCCCCTCCTCGTGTATGCAAACGGTGGTGACTCACTTCGCCGTGGCAGGCGCGCTCGCAGCCATTCGCGCACTCAACAATGGCTGTCTTTTCGCCGATATTGAGCGTCTCCACCGGCGCCGACGCCTCAGACGGCGTCGCAGTTTGCGAGCTTCAAATCTTTTTTTTGTGCTGTCGTCGCTGAGAATGTACGGCAACAAATCCAGTCACAGAACGCCTTTAATAGGTCTCTTCAACCTGAAGCGCCACATTTTAACACCGGCACTCTTTTTACAATAACTAGATGACACTCTAATCGCATAAAACCTGGCAACCCGGGCTGATTTCTGGAGAAAAGGAATGCGAGCCAAATGGTGAACTTATGACATTTTCCTAAAAATTAAACAAATAGACAAAGTTTGCACCAAAACATGTTATTGATGCGAGAGCCGCTAAGATGCTTTCAAATACAATCTTGTGTGGTCTGCAGCACAGGTTGTTTCCTTAAACGCACGATTACTTCTCTGTTTGCGATTCCCTTCCTGGATTCTGACAGCTGCTCGTTGGGGAAAGGAGGTAACGCCAACTGAAAAGCGAATGATATCGGCCTATTTCTGGGCTTTCGGCGAATAGAATAAAACATATGTGCTCCTGCACAGGTCACTTCACATAGAAAACATGAGATACGCCTGAGTTTTCTTTCTTGCACTGGGTTTCCTTCAGCTAGCAGAGATATGCACCAACAGCGGGGACTGCAGGACAACAAGGAAGTAACGCCAATGTCAACAAATCACACGCAGCAATGTCGCCCTGTTGGTCAAACTCGCACTCGCAGCCTTGGTTTCCTGCCACGTAACCAAGGCTGCACAACCAATGACAAAAACTTTCCTCCAAGACTGATTTTTGAATGTAGTTTCTAACAACTGGGTCCAAAATTGAAAAAACGATATCATCGTGACCCAGCCAATACAAAATAAAAAATAAAAAAATACAATAAATTCAAAGCCTCAACCTGACTTGACCATCACGCTGTGACCACCTGCAGCAAGACGCAACTGCAACACTCCAGAAACAAACATCTGATTGAACGCAAAACACCTGATTTTTGGTTCTATTACTTGATGTTGTTTTAGTTTAGTTTTTGTTTTTTAATTCCTCAGCTCCACACATTTTTTTGGTTTGTTTTCCGAGGCAGTAGATGTGCATAAATCGAAAGGCTACGCGTCTGCATTCGTAAAGATAATTGCCATATAATTTTGTTGAAAGCCTGAACGGTCTGGCACATCTGCATGCAAACAAAAACAGCCAGTCCTATCTCGGCTATAAGGCAGTGCTTCGCGCTCATTATATACCCCCACCTGCATTTTTACACTCTCAGCTACCCCAGCGCTGTGAGGAGGAATGAAAAAAAAAAAACACACACATAAAATAACAAACACTGTGGGCTAGCAGAGGCTAAAGAAGCGCAAGTTTAAAAAAAAGAATGAAAACGCTGATGGCAAATTAGGACGAGGACGTGGAGGGCGACGGAAAGAGTGAACTGTGCAGTTCCAACAGCGGGCTCCACAAAGATGTTTTAAACAGACATGTTTGCCTGGTTTCATTTAAACAGGTGTAATGTGGATTTTAAATTTGTCCGTCAGCTCGCAGCATCATCAGGTTTGTTTGTTTGTGCTCTAGCACTGCCTGCTGGTTCCCTGCGTGTGTGTGTGTGTGTGTGTGTGTGCGTGTGGGTGTGTGCGTGTGTGTGTGTGTGTGTGGGTGATTGCTCTGCGCTGTCTGGCGATGTGTGCTTGGACGGCAGTTGAGGTTTACTGTGGCTCGGACCGCTTCGCATGAATTATGCATGAGACTGGGCCGCTGCATCTCGGCAACATTGCCCTGGTCTGCTTGAAGATGCGAGTTCCTCTTTCAGGCAAGTCGGTCTCGTTGTGCCGGCTGCTGCCGCTGCTGCAACTGCAGCTGGTCCTCAGCTTTTAAAATGGGATTTCCAATATTTGGCATCCGAAAGGCTTAACTACTATACGCCACATTCATCGGGAAAAATCACCTCCTCCAGCTAACAGGAGAATAAATATTTTAAATTGGGAAAATCAAGTTAATTAAATGATGAGCGGGTTGATGAGACTTTGTAAGTGGCTTTGGGGGAGAAAACAAAAAAAGAAAAGAAACCCAGTTTCAGATTCTCCATCTTTGTCCATTCCATCATAATATTTGGTGGGTTTCCAGCGCAGAAGGAATAAAATGTTAAATTTCTACGCACCAACTCAACGACTTGGGAAAAATCTGTAAATCAATTGCCAATTAAAGTCGCCCTAAACTGCTGGTCAGGGGGCTAAATTTAGTCAAGCGCTGTCTTTTCCTTGAGGAATTCCAGCCAGTAGATTCTTACGGGAACTTTTCTTTCCTTTTACCTTTTTCTTTAAAAGCGCAGATTCTGACATGTGCACAAACAGAACAGATGCTGCAAACAGATGCTGGCAGTATAATTCACAGTGGGATCATCAAAAGGTTTTAGTCTGGGTGACGCTGGAACGTCACGCTCGCTTTCGACCGGCTATAGGAAAAGTGAAGAGAAATTAATTCGCTTGCCAGCATTTATGTCGTGATTGGTGATTGTCATCATTTGCAATTAGGGTCACCCTCTTTTTTGGAGGTGTGGGGGAGATGCTCCATCCACAGGCTCAACCACGGGCTGCATACCATTTCTGCTTTCACCACTAAAAAAAAACAAAAAACAGCCTACATTCCTGCTGCAGTTTTTGAAACAAACCCAGCACCATATGGAAATATGTTGTGGGGAAAAAAGAAAGAAAATCAGCCAATATGCAAATGCATGCAAATGAGGCAGAGTGCAACTTTGCCTCAGTCTGCGGAGCCGCGGCCGGACTTGAACACGTCTGTCAACACGCGAGTTGCTTCCATACAACAAACTTTCCGCGTCCCTCAGTCGCAGCTGTGCCAAGCGATTGTTTTAATTTGACGCCTGAGCAGCGACGATCACCTCAGATATTTTTTATATATTAATTTTCATTAATAACAAAAAAAAAAATTCTGCCATAACAAATGATGACACGTTCGGGCGCAATACATTATTTAAATATAAAAGCTAATGACAATAATTTAAAAAAAAACACGCTTTAACGCGACGAGTTCGTGCGATATTCGAGACTCCCAGCCTCCTCGTGCACAGAGTTCCGACGATGTGATTTCATGCGGCGCCTGTTTACTTTCACCTCAGGAATGTTTGGCACTTTGGCATCACATGCACATCGCCCCGATGGACGGAGCTACTGTGCACCCCTACGCTCGCGCCACAGACCTCTTCCCACCTTCCAGCACCGGACCCCCCGAAAAACATCCCGCCTCCCTGTAGCCGGTACCGCAAACCCCCGCACCGGGACGCGGCTCCTCTCCTCCTCTTCCTCCTCCTCCCCGGTCGGCTCACCTCTGTGCGCGCCTGCAGCCGCTTGTTCATCTCGTAGATCCGATACTCGGGCTGGACCATGTAGGGCGAGTGTCTCCGGTAGAAGGGTCCGAATGGGGACGAGTAGAACGGGTCGTGGGCCGGGTTGGACATGGTGAGAGACTCCCTGGGCGAAGAAGCTGCGCTCGGCGCGAATTCAACATCCAACGGGCACGGCGGCGCACATGGAGGGGGGCTTGGAAGGTGGAGGTGGCCGAGGGGGTTTCGGGGGAAGAAGGGGGTGCCGGAGGAGGGGGTGGGGGGCAGGCGGGAGGTGCGGGAGGGGGGAGACGGACGAAGAAGCAGCGGCGGGAGGAGGAGAAGGAGAGACGGGGAGGAGACGCGCGACGCTGAGCGAGGGAGCCCCGGTGGGAAGCGGGCGAGCAGCCGCTGTCGAGGCTGAGCTGCACTCTGCAAGTTGGCCTGCCGAGTTCGCTGCTATAGCGTGGAAGAGAGCCGGAGCTGGAGGAGGACGGAGGGAGGGAGGAAGGAGGGAGGGAGGGAGGAGGGGAGGGGCAGTGGGTGGGATGGAGCTGAGGGAGGAGGAGGAGGAGGAGGTGGGGGAGGGAGGAGGAGTGAGGAGGGGAGAGCCGTTTCCTGTTCCCCTGAAGACCAACACTCAGTTTTGCACTCGTGCAAAAGTTCAAGTCGGAGCTCGTGTTTAAGTGTGTGTGCGCGCGCGCGTGCGTGCGTGTACTCGTGTTGTTCTTATTAAAGTTGACAAACCACAGTGGCACACAAATTCATCATTATTATTATTATTATTATTATTATTATTATTATATTATTATTATTATTATTACTGTTATTATTATCACTCAGACCTGGGACTTCAGTGAAGCCATTATCCCCCCAAACTATGAATCTCTCCAGAACACGGCATGTTTAGCCCTCTGCTTACAGCCTCCCACCACAAATGCCGGGCTGCAGCTTCCTGCTCCTGCTCCTGCCAATGCTTTGTTGGAAGTTCTGAGTGTCTGTGCCACCAGTTGTGTCAATCCACAAAGTGGTTTAGTCAAGAAAGGATAGTTTCCAATATTCACTCCATGTGTCCTATTGTTACATAATTCTATATCATCAATTTGTAGCTTGGTGAATGTGCAGGTCACAACTTGTCCACCAGGGCGTTTTGGACTTGTTGGATTGTGTGTTTGATGAGTTTTGAGGAAGGGAGACATGGCACCGTTCACTGCACCCTGGATGTCAAAATAACAGCCACTGATCATTAATTGGAATCTACCTACTCATATGACTATATAAGGATTATGGCACTAGATGGAAATGCTGAACTATCCCTTTAAGGAGAGCAAGCAACGCTCTGGGCTAATGCATCTGACGGCGATCCCAAAATAAACAGAAACAAAGGGCTTATTTGCATCAAACCCATTCAGAAATTATACATACACAGATGAAAAGAGTTCACAGACGCTTGGGTCAAATGTCTCGAGTCATAACAAGGGAAAAAATAAATTATTGAAACAGATTTTCTGATTTTTGCAGAGTCAAGGAAGCTTTCACAAAGTTCCTTGTTGCAAATGTGGAGCTCAAGTACGATGGTGTTCACCTCAGAATAAGTCCATCCCCCTCTATGAATCACACTGTCTGTCTTGCTCTGTCAGTGTAAACATCCACAGTGAGGGATGATGGCGCACTTTGAAACATGATTTTGTTCGGTCGATTCTCTATTGACTGCGTTTCCTGCGATCGATGCCGCTAACGACAGGATGTCGGTTCGCGGCTACTTTTGAATTAAGCATGCGGTTAGTGGAGTGGGAGGGAGGCGCAACACAGTTTCACAACGCACAGCATGTTTGTAAAGTCCAAAGTAATATTTTTTTTCTGATTAATTCAGCAGCTTCTCTCGCTGTCACTGTCAGATTTCAGGTCCTCGCATCAGTCTTAACCAAACGCGTGGTGACAACAGCGAACGTCAGTGAGCAAGTGTTGTCGGCGGTAGCTCCGCCTCCCTCGCCTCGATGGGCTCTGATTGGTCCGGTCATATTCTGACCATCTGAAAAACGAGCAATCGGATTGAAATCCCACCGCTCCTGCTGCCTCGTCAGATTATTTCCTCATCACAGGAAAGCACAACCCAGCCACACTTTCTATTTTGGCTTCCAGCCTTCCACACCTCCATTTCTAATTTCAACCTCCATTCTTCTTTTTGTCCAACCTCAAATCTCGCGTGAATAATTAAAATTGTCTTGCTCGTGTATGTATTTTATTTTTTGTATTTCCAGCCATGGAACCACATTTATATCCTTGAACCCAAAATGCAGCATCATTTTTCAGCCAGCCACCAATGAAACAGGGACACGTTTGTTCGTAACGCATCACAACAGGCTGTTCCCCGCTTCGCTTTTATATATTGACACCGTGCTCCATGCAACACGTGTGAGCAACGTCATTTAGCGTGGCTGCGCGTGTGCGTTTGCGTGGCTGTGCATGTCACTCACATGTCAACACGCCTGGCAAAGTGCAAAAATGCGAATCTCTTCTCAAGGGGGGAGACGGGGGGGGGGGGGTGGAGGACGAGGAGGAGGAGGATGCCACGCCGATTAAATTTGCTCCGCGTTCTCCTCCATGACAGATTAGTCGCCGGCTGCCGAGGAGCCGCTAGAATCTAAAAATAAACAGTCGCTCCGACCGGCCACAACGTCGCAACCGAATCTCACATTAACTGGCCGCGCCGGGAATTAATGAACAGCATTTATGAAGTCTGACTTTTAATCCAACATGGCTGAATGGGGGGAAGAGGCAGTCTGAATCGAGTGAGATAAAAGTTGTAATCCAAATGCCTCAGGCATCCGGTCGGGTAATTAAAAAAAAAAAAAAAAGGAAAAAAAAAAAGTTTGAAAAATCTATTAATAAACCGTTAATTAAAAACTACATTTTTAATATCTCAAGACCTTTTCAATTGACATTTCTAACAGGATTTGGTTGCTCGCCTGGAGCGGTTACCACTCGAGTGTGTCTGCCGTATACAGTGCATTAACGTGGACAGCTCATTTAACTGCTTTCAACGTGAATTTGCTCGTGTTGCACGGAGGAGCGTAAACGGGACGTGTGAACGCGCCGAGGCCGGGCGGCGGAGCGTGAGCAGACTGACGAGAAGATATATTTTTTGTTTGTTTGTTTGTTTGTTTGTTTTTTTGGTGTTTTGATTTTCCGTTCACCCCGCCCTTTCTCCCCACAGTGCAAACAAACGCAAAAAAACTTTGCACTCCAAAAGGAATCAGATCCAGATTAATTGCTTGCGCAGGAAGGTCGCAGGTAAAGTCATTGTCATGCGACGGCGCTGCGATGTTAAAATTAGACCCACTTATCGTTTGACAAATTCATTAAAGGATAAGGCACGCGGCGGCGAATGGAAAGATCAAGAACGGAATGAATCTGTCCCGCAAAGAATTATTGTCTGCATATCGGAGCCTGATATTCCCCCTTTTTCCCACACAAAAGCAGCTACAAACGAGGTCGTCGATGAGTCGCATCGCTGGACTGGCAGATACGTCCCTTCATTAAGACAGACTTGCAACTCCGGCTTAGTCTAACTTAATCCGACTTTGAACGTCCTGCTGCCGGAAATGCATAATTGAGATGCATATTATTCCACCGTTTCCTACAAATCCAAAAGTAAACATCTTTTGAGATGCTCAAAACAAAAACAAGCGCCATCCGTCTTTTAGTCTAAACTAAAATGAACTTATATTTATGTGAGAGCTATTTCAGGTTTCCCACATTGTCACATTTCCTTTTTCATTTTCAACTCCAGGAGCATCCTCACGTAAATAATTACCCAGATGTCATGGCTGTCCACAGAAATCCAAATTTTGCCCTGTGTTTACAGCCCTGCTCCCATACAAATTGCTGTGTTTTAGCTTTTTAGCTAAAACTGGAGCTCTGTTGGGCCTTCTGCATGTTCGGAATGGGAAGAAGAACATGACAGGTGGTGGAGCCGACACCTGGCTGGGAGGTGTTGTCGCCAAGTCTGGAGAGGTATTGATACACTTTGTGACATCACAAGGAGCGGATTACTGAAAAACTACACAATGGTCTATGTTTCGTATCTGCTGACAAATAGGTGAAAACACAAGAATGCATATAAAGAGCTCATGTTCCGCCCTTCTGAGAGAGGTTTAGTTTGGTTCGTGTTACCCCTCCACCACCACCACCACATTGTGAAGTACTTTCAGAAACTTTACTCTGCCGCCGTTGATTAGCTTGACTGCAGCCTCTGCTCTCTCCGCCGAGGAGTTTTTAATCTCGGCTTCAAAGGTGAAAACACTCTTGTTGTGCGACTTCCACTACTTTCTCTCATCCCATTCTTTTACGCGTTAAAACTTTTTATCCTTGCTTTTTTTTTTTTCCTTCTTCCTATTTCTCCTCCTCGTTCTTCTCACTTCAGGGACAACGCGGTTGAAGTGGGTCGAAACTGAAGTGCAGGAGGAAAACAAATGTACTTTGAGAGTTTGCCACCGTATCCGCCGTGTGTTGGCTGAACAATTCAGGCCTCGGCCATTTGTTGAATTCAGAGATGGGGAAGGAGAGAGAAAAAAAAAACATGCATTAAGGATCGGGGGAGAGCCGCTTTTAGTTGTTAACCAGCAAGGTGAAGGCGACGAAACACTTGTGGAGGAGAATGGAAATGGGTCAGGACACATATAGAGACTCTTCGCTTTTGCTTGGTTCTCTCTGGGAGTTACTATGGCAACGCACCCGAGCTCACTAGCTTACCTTCCTACCTACCTGTCTGCCTTTAGCGCACAAACTACACAGCCCGGCAGCCGCGCTACAGGTTCTGCACCTGAACGCACCGCTGCTGCTGCTGCTGCTGCTGCAGATTCCACAACTCATCTCATCATCCTGTTTCACAGCCGAGCGTGAAAAACCCAAACTTGCCTCTTTTTTTTTTTTTTTTTTGAGTGTTGCTGGCTTGAAACATTTGCTCTGGTGGTGACGCGTCAAAGCCAGGAGCCAGCGCAGGTTTGATCGGGATGATAGACAAAAAAAAAGAAGAAAAAAAAAAAAAAAAAAAAAGGAAAAAAGGATGCTCCCGGTGATTGACAACCGATGATTAGAGGAACAAAGTGCTAAAAATAGAGCAGGATCTTCACGGCGCTACAAGCCTGCGAGTGAAACCTGCCCGTGTGCCGGCGTTTTATTGGCCGCTGGGTAAAAGAAAAAAACAACAACAACAAAAAAAAAGAAACCACACAGCCGGTTCCGACTGCGAGTGGATCCTGGCTGGAACCGGCTGAAAGTACGGACCAACTCAGCTGTGAACACGGGGAAGTGCGTCCCTTATTTTCAGCACACAATTGTTTTCCAAATATGGATGAAATATACCCCGGATGCCGGAGCTGCAACTTCTATGGTTGGAATCTCATTAGCATTGTAATAGCTTCCAGGCTCATTTGCATTTTGCCGTGAGTGATTTTTTTTCCCTCCCATCTCTCTCTCTCTCTCTCTCTGTCTCCCTCTCTCTCTCTCCTACTATTTTTTTCTCCTCACTGCTGGATGGAATTATAATATTAAAAAAAAAAAACGAAGTAAAACTTTGAAGCACCCCCCACCACCCCTCCATTTTTATTTCATTATTTAAGTTAAACAAAATGTAATTGAAAAGCACTTTTCAATTATGCTATTTCCTCGTACCGGTGACAAATGAGTCTAACAGTCGTTCCGAGCAATTATGGGAAGACACACACAACTACAAACTGGTATTTGCACACGGGGAAGACAAATTAGTGTAAATAGATTAATACGGCAAAGTGGAGGCTTTTAGTTGTGTGTCAGAAATAGTCTCAGTGAGGGTTTGAAATCATATTTTTTGCACACAAACCCCCCGAAGGACTGGAGCCGAAGTCACTTGACGTAAAAGCTTTTGAAGGCAACGATTCGGGGAGAAAATATTGTAGGTAACCAAAGAGGCTGTTAACATTACACATTTCTGAGTTTGCTGTGCATATTTAAAGGGATTAACGAGACCTTTGTGCAAGCTGCTCCACTTCGGAGGAAAAAAAAAAAAGAAAGAAAGAAAGGTGCAAACATCCTTCGCGTCCTTGTGTTGGATACAAGGGCACGAGCAACTCGCACTGTCACACCTCCAGTTGCCGGAAGACAGACACACCTGCCTACGACTTGCAGACAGGGATGATAAATCAATACAGCGAATTGGAGGCTTTTTAGTTGTGTTTCAGAAATAATCTGAAATACAATAGTGAGCAAAACAAAGAGTGAGCACCCCCAGCTCACCTCCACACACCCACCCAGACCACCACAACCAAGAAAGAATAGTTGACCAGGAGGTTCTCTGAGGTAAAGGAAGACATTTCTGAGTTTGATAAACGCGAAATACATATTTAAAAAGATTAATGGGGTGAAATCCTTACATTACTAAATGTTACATATACATACTTTTAGATTTGAAATCACTACAAACAGATGTTCTAATTTTATGTGCCAATTATAAGCATTTAAACATGAAGAGCCGGTCCAATTCTAGGAAGAGGGCCCAGTCAGAGGGTGGCTCTGCTTCGGTTGGTTCAGATGATTTTGTCCTGGCATCACATCATGGAATCAGAATTCAGGGTTGAACGTAAACACAGCTTGCAGTACGCTTTCCAACCATGAGATGGTGCTCACTCTCACACACTGGGCCTTTTAAAACAAAAGGTGCAGCATCCTTCTTGTTGTGACTGCAAGGACGCACAGAAGCAGCACACGCAGACACACAAAACAGCCAGCCAGTACACAAGGTTGGCAAAATCAGGCAAGTGGCCTCATCAGGTCTTTCTGTTGTGTTGAAATCAGGATTGCAGCAAAGTCTCGAGACGACACGTAGCTTCATGAGACAAAGACGCAGAAGAACATGCGATCCTTGCAGCTGCTAATGCGACATATGTAATTCTGGAGTTCGGCGCCACTAAAATATATTTGTATGGATGAGCAGGACCTTTGTGCACCTGCTCCGCCTCGGAAAAAAATAGAAAAAAAACAAGGTGAGAAACAAATCGCTGTGTTCAACGGAAGGACACGAGACACGACGTTTGCAGAGCCGGGATTTTCACAGCGAGGCAGCTCAGCGAGCAAAGAGTTAATATTTTCAACCAGTTCTGCCTCTGAAACACACACACACACACACACACACACACACACACACACACACACACACACACACACACACACACACACACGAACAGACTCACACAAATACACACACACATAGGAACAGACTCACACACGCACACACACAAGAACAGACTCTCTCATACACACACACACATAGGAACACACACTTACACACACAGTCACAGTACACGCACACACACGAACAGACGCACACATATACACAAACAGACTCACACGCACATGCACGCACACACACACTGCTATCCCCACAACCCATCACCCCTGATCACACTCAGACTCGCGCGCGCACGCACGCACACACACGCACACACACACACACACACATGCACGCGCGCACGCACAATTCCCAACACCGCCGCCTCCCCCCTCCTCTCCCACCCCTCCCCCTCCTCCTCTTGCCTCCCTGGGCTCACCCCACCCCCCTCCTACTTTCTATCTCTGCCTGCCCCGCCCCCTTTCCACTCCCCGCACCCCCCCTCCTCCTCCTCCTCCTCCAGCACCCACCTCCCCCCCAGCCCCTCTCCTCCCCTCCGCTCCCCCCTCCAGGTCAGTTAATAAGCGAGCCTGAGCCTGAGCCTGGGCTCGGCTGTCTGGAGGACATGCAGAGCAGTGTCTCCTGGGAATTGGCTCATGCAGAATGCCGCTCCACCGAGAGAATGGAATTTTGCCCTCGCTAGGGCTCCCAGCCTCCGCCGGCACAGCAGGAAACCTGACAGACAGACAGACAGACAGACAGACAGACAGGGAGGAGGCTTGTGCACGTGCGCGCGAGCGTGCGCTGCAAATCAAGCCACAAACACAACTGCACGCGTGCAAACACGCACGGCGAGGTCCCAGGGGTGTGTTTTTGGTGAGACCATCACTTCAACTAAAGTGACCACTTCCTTGTGAGAGAAGAAACATCCTCACCCCCCACCCCCACCCACCCACCCACCCGCAACTACACCCCCTCCTCCCCCGCCCCAAAGAATCATCAAGGAACCATCATTAACTTAATGGCGACACAGTCTTCGGGGACACACGGCGAGTCTTTGGAGCACAAAGGCGCACTAATGTAAACACACACACACACACACACACACACACACGCACACACAGCAGGCAGGCAGGCAGGCGGGCGGGCGGGGATGCAGGGACGTCAGTAGGTACAGTGGCGCTAATGAGTTGGCCGGTAGATTTAGAAACAGTGGCTCTTCCACACTTGTGTCTCAAACTTCTACCCCCCCCCCACCACACACACACACACACACACACACACACACACACACACACACACACACACAACCAGAAGCAGCAACAACAACAGTGCCACCACCACCACCACCATCCTTTTTTCTCCCTCCTCCTCCTCCTCCTCGTCCTCCTCCTCCTCCTCGAAGCCACAGCTCCATCTATCGGCGTCCCTGCGCTACAAAGTCAGTCTGCACTCGGCGGCCAAAAAAAGGAATTGGGGTGACGCTGCGGCTCGGACTCAGTTTCATGTCGCATGTCATTACAAAATGAGTGGCTGGAAAAAAAGTCTGACGTCTCCGTGAACTTTCACCTGCGATCTCGTTCTGTGAATGTTTTTTTTTTTTTTTTTTGTCCCTTTGGTCCAGGGAGAACGCGCTGAGGCGGGGGGTAGCCTTGTTGTTGTTTTGATTTTTTTTACCGTTCAAAATGTCTCTTAACCTGTTATAGGTTTTAGAGGCAGCGCTGTTCCCGGGCAGAATGACAAAGGTCCTGATGAATCATGTTGCCCAGCCACGCTGAGGATGATTCATGTCTCCGACCAGGCTGAAATCTGCTGAGGGAAAATAGTTCTTACTGCACGTAGACGGAAAGGGAAATCATTTCACTGTTTTTTGTGTGTGTGTGTCTGTGCGAGTGCGTGTGTGCACACGCATTTTTTTCCCCGTTGTTTTTAGTACATTCAGGGCTGGATTGAAACCAAATCTGGCGCTTTGCCAGGAAAGGATGCTGAGGACCTGTGAGGTGCTGCGGCTGCAGGAGTCTGCTTTAATTAACACATGACTCAGTGGTTGACGTCAAGTTGTGTGGTTCCCCGTGTCGGAACGCCGGGTGACTGAAGTTTCGGACTGGTCACATCTTCCTCTGCTGCAGCCGACTACTTTACTTTTTTCATTTTTTGGGGAAAGCCACAAGAACAGGCGATGCTCATTACCAATGACTGGGAAAACCCACATTTCTACCACGGTCCTGGGTTGAGCCCAAATGTATACTCACAATCATGAGTCACCCATCTACCACCCAACTCCGTCATGTGTCAGTGCTTCATTAATTAGGCAAAAGGTGCTATAGATTTGTGCAAAACAGCATGGTTAGCCCTCTGTTTACAGCCTTGTGTCGAAATGCTGGCTTTTCAGTGATTCTCTGTTGTTATTGTTGTTGTTGTTTTCAGGGGGACCACCACCTGGCCAGCTGCCCACTTGACACCTGGGAGATAAAGTTATCAGAGCCCTTTATGACATCACAAAGGGCCAACTGGGGGAGGCATAAGGAAAAAATGAAGAACATTTCTCAGTGTTGTTCAGAGTTCAGTGACTGGACAGAGACAGAGATTTGACTTGTGTTATTTTCACGTATTTTAGGGACTTGGATGCTTCGGCACTTGTTGTCGGACTTGGAGTTACTGCCCCGTTACTGTTCCAGCAGGACTGCATGTCGTAGAGAAAAGTCAAGAAGAGTGACGGTGCAGGACGGAAATTGTTCACAGACAAGACGGACGTCCCATTTTGTCAACAACCGAGAAAAATATGAGAAAGTTTTGTATGCTGTGTCCATCTTGCCCAGCTTTGACAAGCAAATGCAACTGAATAAAATTAAACGTTTACATCCATATGGGCTGTTTGAATAAACAAACAAACAAACAAACAAACAAACAAACAAATAAATAAATAAATAAATAAAATGCCGTTAGAACGCTGAAGAGGTGAAAATGTTCATGCAAAGCCAATGTATGAAGTAAGTAGTACGCCACACACACACACCGGCAGCCTTTAAACGCGTGTCTCTGAGATGTGAACTGCTGAAGCCACGGCATCATTTACGCCACTGCGAAACACTTTTGCATTGGAGATGCTCCTGCAATTGTGTTTTTTTTTTCTTTTCTTCCCCCCCACTTCTTTACGTGGCAAATATTTTTTTCCCCCCACGCGCACCATCATTTGTCGGGTGCGGCGTGGGCGGAGTTATTGTGATAATTATTTGTTCTTCTTGCTCCGGTAAGAAAAAAAAAAAAAATCATCATAACAAAATAACCCTGCGCCCGTCTCGGTGCCGGCTGTTTGTAGTGCAGCGGAGCCACAGCGGAGCCGCGGCGGCAGCGGCGGCAGCGGCGGTGCTCTCTTTGGGATTTAGCCTTTTCAAAAGTCCTCGTCAGATTCGCAGCACAGACGTACTCGGCTGTGCCTGCCGCCCCCACATCCCTGCCCCTCCCCTCCTCCCCCGCTCCCCTCCTCTCTCCTCCCCCACCCACATCTCCCCATCCCTCCCCCACCAACCTCCTTCCCCTCTCCCTCCTCTGCTCGCTCGCTCTCCCTCTCCCTCCCTCTCTCTCTCTCTGTCTCCCTGCTCGCCAGCCTGCTGCAGATGTTTTGGATATGTTCTCAGGAAGCGGCTCGAAGCCAGCCGAGTGCCAGCTAAATGCCCCCTCAGACATCTCCCGCGGTACCCCCAGTGCAGCCGGCCGGCCGGCTAAGCAGTTGGTAAACGGGATGTTAGCGCGAGCGGCGGCCAACATTCCGCAGACGGAGAGGGGTCGTGCAGAGGTTACAGCTCCGATGGCCGCCATCCTAATCATCTAAAAAGGCAAGCTGTGCCCCCCTCCCCCTTCTTCTAAGGAAGGAGAAGAAAAAAATGTGCCCATCTTTTTTACATTTTTTTTTTAAGGGGGGTTGCGGGGGGGTGCAGTAGCACCACAATGTGGCAAACGTTTGGTGAAGACACCAAGATAGTTGGCAACTAAAACTGCCTACAGACATCAGTGTGAGCACAACTGGGTGTTTGTCTCCCTGCGTTGGCCCTGCGATGCACTGGCAGCTTTTCCTGGGTGTGACCCCACACTTCATAGGTTCAACTCTCAGTGCAATGATAGAAAACTGATGGATGGATGGTTAAGATAAAATAAGATGAGATAGTGCTGTATCAGTCCCACAGTGGGGAAATTTCCAATCATGGATTGATGGAAGGATGGATGGATTGCAGGTGATCTCCTCTTGCACACCAACCAAAGTCAAATCTGAACTGTTTGTTGTAACAACCAGCAGATGATGCATTCTTCAGACTTGGACACTGTGCTGGCACCACAGAAGAAGAGGTCGGTGCGCTAAAAGTAGCTCTTGTCGATGACGAGGGTGTTCCACCATCCCACTAAGTTCAGGATGTTGTTGCCATGTCCTCATCAGTCCACCCTCATCTGTCACTCGCACCTTGTGTTGCTGTGGCCTGCTCTCATATGTTTCTCCACAATGCAGTAATTGTAATATTTAGTGACATGGGCCATCATTTATTTGCCAACCTTGCACGGCAACTGGATTAGTCAGCTGTCAAATCTGAAAACTGGATCGTTCATCTTGCCAACCGGCCACAGAGTTGTTTTTTTTTTTGTTTTATTTAATAATTCTTTTAAGAGTTTTCAGTCTGATTCTGTAGCCGGTCTTTCATAGATAAGGAGGCTGAAGCGACTGGGCCGAGAGTACCAGAGGGAAGAAGCTGCTGGTTGCAAACACATTTTTTCGGTGGATGGTCATTTTTCTACTGAAGAGGAAGAAGAACCACTGCCTCCAACAGCTCCAACAGCACAGAGCTCCGTGTGTGTGTGTGTGCGCTGTCAAGGAAACGACCCGTCGCTTCTGCAGGTGCACATATGTTTCACTGTGATTAGGGTGCAACAGAGCTGTTTTTGTCTGTACTGTAACTGAGCTTTTTGGTTTGAACATGTTGTAATGGTCATGTTGTATTGTCTCTGTAATGCGGTAGAATGTAGGCAGAAAGGAAACTGTGTCGCTTTTTCCTTAGTTTGCCTTTAGTTTATTAAGCTTCATTCCACCCCACCCCTTTTTTTCACTGGGCAAAAACGTCCCATCTAGTTTTGTACCAGCACATCAGACATTCAGCAACATTTCTGCCTATACGGCACCGGTTCTGTCAACCAGTCACTGAGTCGAACCAACACACTTGAAACTAGAAACTAAAACGAGCTCGGCAGTCTGAGCAAACGACAAACCGTGAGTCGAAGCTAAAGAAACAAACAAAAAAAAAAAAACTGCCAAAACAAAAACCTGCTTATTTTACACACAATTTGGCAAAAAAACAGGGAAGTGCAGCAGGAAGCGTGAGAGTCGTTATAATGTGCGAGGCAATTAGTGTCAATCATGTTAGCCCTAAAAAAAGAAAAAAAGAAAAACAGAATTCCAAGTATGTTTTTAATCAGGTGCATTTTGCTCAGCGGGCTTTTAATACGCGTTGCTTTTTTTGTTGTTGTTTTTTTAATCAGGCAGTGTTTTGGCCCATGTTTTATTCGGTCAAACCGCGGAGATAATCGATAATGTGTCTAATGTGATGATTTATCAACACGCGTTTGAGCCACGTCTTTGACCGACAACCATTTTATTTAATGATTTTTTTTTTCTGAAGCTGACGGGAGACCAAACTTGATGTTCAGCAGAGAAAGAAAGAAAAATAGCTGGCTGTGCAGCTACCATCCCCCATCTCGTAGGCATGGCAGCAGCTTTGCGCACACGAGCCTGCGCACGCACGCACGCACACACACACACACACACACACACACACACACACACACACACACACTTCCTCACGGACAGACATACATTCAAAACACTATGTGCACACACTAAACCACACCAACGCAACTGCACGGCGAGGAAACACACAGGCACAGAGACTCACACATACACACAAGCACATGGACGCGCACACAGACACAAACACGCACACAGTCCATCTCTCTCCACCTGATGTGAGGGAGAAAGAATATTCCAGAGAAATCAAACACAATGAATGCTGCTCTGCTTTTTTTTTCTCATACAAAACAGAGTGAAAAAAAAGCATCACGCTGCGACGCTCCTGACTCAAATTAAATCTTCGCAGAAATTTAAAGCTGCACTGTTTAGTTTTTCAAGGATCAATTTAAAACAGCAGCAGATTTCGAGAAAAAATAAATAATAAAAAAAAACGGCAAAGAATGGAAAAAAAAAGTTGGGGTTTGTGCGGCGTCGGCGCTGAATAAATAAAGTGTTTGAAAAGATGTGCTGCAAGACTCTGAGTGGTCTGCGGTGGTCCTGCTGCTGGCCCCGTCTGCCCTCACACATCACGGCCGCGTTTGTCTGAGTCTGCCTCTTTGAATTTTTCACAGCATTTATTCATTTCAAAGCAATTGAGGGCAAGTAAACCGACATTCTGTGGCTATTCTGTCCATGTGTTTCTCCACTGCACATAGTGGTGACAAGGTACAGTGGGGCAAGAGATGCTAGCTGGCTAACTGTTTGGTTTTTGGGAGGTTTTTTGCCTGCAGATGCAACGCACAAATGGTAGATGAAATGAGTGGTCTGCTTTACAATAGAAAGTTCATCAGCAAGAATGCTGAGATTTTCTTGCAGCTCTTTCTCGAAAGCCACTCATCTAAGTAGTTCACAGCTTCTGGCACTAAACACGACCTGGCCAATCAGCATCCTTAGAGGCAAAAGAGGCGGGACCGGATTGTTAATGTCAGCCAGTTTGATCTGAGCTGCGCAATCTTGATGATTTGATTTGAATTGCACTGAAGGATTTCCGATATGAAAATTATTTTTTTCTATCTTTTTTCACTCCAGCTACTTGTAAGTGCCTGGGGCTTCGTGATTAGCTTCAGATTATGATATTTTCACAACAAATAAGCTATTGACTATTTTTAGAAGTATTTACATTTTTAACCTTTGCATTCAAATTACTTTTTACAGGTTGTCAGCACTTTATTTTCCATCTAAGACCCACATTATTAACTATGCAAGTCAACACTGCAGATCCTCTGCAAGTCTTCTGCAAAAATGACTGACTGAACAATGATGAAAGTGGGACCTTCCACATGTTTGGAAAAAAAAAAACAAGACCACCAAATGTGGCTATCTGAGGGTGGAGTCACAGGCATGCTGGGGGTGTGGTCACTAACCAGTGCCCTAATGCCGTTTGTGACATCAGAAACAAATCATTTACAGAGTTGAGTGCCAGACAACTGTGAGTGAGTTTACAGAAAGGATAGAGACACATATTGTTGTTTGAAAATGTGATTATTTTTTGTTTTGCATAAAATATAAGACAGTTGGTCTTTCACTCAGTCCTCAGCACCAAACTACTTTCCACTTACAATAGCCACGTTCTCCCACTCAATCTGTGTGGGTTCCTTCCAGGTGCTTTGAACACCTCCCACAGTCCAGCTACATGCCGGCCAGGTAGGCTTCAGTTCACAACAGCCATCTGGCAGCAATGCTTCTTTTATGGCATTGTGTATTTTTAGACAGAAAGGCAACGTTTCATTTCACTTAACTACAAATCAATTTGTAGCTACTGCACTCAAAGGTATATAAAGCTCCTGCTTTCATGGCATCGTGCTGATGTTTACAGGTCAATGCATCACAATATCATAAATGTCAAAGCAAATACAGCACTCAGACCAAATTAACAGCCCGACGGCGAATTTCACAGAATTTAAAATGTAGAATTTTTCTAATTTGCAAATTCATTATGCAGTTGTCCATACGGATCACATGCAACTTTGCCTAGTCACAGCACAATTTTGCAGCATCTGTGACCGAAGTGTCACTGCATGAAGCAGCAATGGCTTCGACTGACAGTTCTACGAGGAAGAACGTGGAAGAATGTTTTTGAGACATGAAGATGTGAGCAAGGAGAAAAAACAGAGAGGAGGACCTGAACTAATCACGCCCACGGCACTATTCTGTACTCATTCTAACAATCCAAGTTCAGTTTCCGTTATGAATATTGTACTGGAGACAAATTGTGATATTATTGGACTGTGAGATTTCAATACCAAATATAGGGATGTGTCTTTATGTTTACAAAACTACACTCGCCGGCCACTTTATTAGGTATCAGTACAAGGTGTAGCTAATGAAGTGGCCGGTGAGTGTATTTGCAGGTTAAATGACGTGCCAAAACTGCACCTCAGCCGGCTTTCGTATTGGACATACCGCCATCCCTCGCTAATTCAACTCAGCAGGGTTGCAGGTTTTGCTGTTATTTTTCAGTGTCTGAGCGATCGGCATCGCACTGCAGACAATCAATAGTTCCATAAAATTACAGCACCGGGCTGGCTGCTGTCTCCAGGCGTGATGATTAGCAGCCTTTGAGTAGGATGGGTCGGTTTCTCCGAGGGCTCTGGTCTTACCAGAAGCAAGGTGTAACATGGGAATGGATCCGTGTTTGAATAGAAGCCCAGTGCTTCTGGCAACTCCAGTCCAAATCAATGCTCAGGCCAGGGCAGCGGATGAATTGCTTCCCTTCAAACAGGGAGCCATTTCTTTCGTATTTGTTTCAAGTTTCACCGACTTCGATTGCCGCACATAGTTTTCCCCCAAAAATTCAAGGAAAAAAAAAATTAGCCCACCAGATGTGGAGAACTTGCTGCTTTGTGTGCAAGTGTGTGTGTGTGTGTATGTGCCTGCATGGGTGCATGTGTGTGTGTGTGTGTGAGTGCGCTTTTCCTTTTTTTTTTCTCCCTTGCAGACCGTAGGAGGAGAAAGGAGGGGTGCCGGGGAAGGGGCGCGGAGGGTGAAGTGGGGTTTTGTCTAATGAGCTTCATAGAGCGGGAACAGCCGAGTTAAAGTGTGAGGAAACAGACCTCCCACCAAACATGAATACCAGAAAGATGCAAATGCACCAACAGCGAATTTATTATTCTGAATATGCTCGGAAACAAAAGGCGCAGGAAAAGCAGAGGGAGCGAAAGTGAACTGCTCCCCTCTACTCCTTACGCCGCCGTAAAAAAACAAAAAGAAAGACGAAGAGGAAGAAGAAGAAGGAGAAGACGACGAAGAGGCTGAGACGGGGAGAGGATGGTGGAGGCAGAGGAACGGAGAGAGGGAGGGCTGTGAAAAAAAGAAGCAGAGACGGAGAGGAAAAATCCTGGGCCCTGTTTCGTCTATTTTTTTTTTTTAAGCAATGGCATCCTGTGTTCTTGGATGTGTCGTTGCCATGGCAACTGTAACTTGGTGACCTCGTTATTTCTTCCTAATCCCGCGCTGAAATTATGGTTGCTCCACCCTTTTGCCTGGCTGCCCTGATAACACAATCATTGCAAATGAGGCAGGGGAACGCAGGAAGGGAAGAAACAAGAAGAAGAAGAAGTAATGGAAGAAGAATATATGAGAGGAGAGGAGAAAAAATAGGCACACTTCCGCACCCTCTTCTTTTTTTATCAGATACACACGGGCTGTCATAAATCACTCACGGCGCCGTCACTTGTGCACGTGCAATGCGCCCCCAGTGTTTTGCGTTGTTTTCAAGAGAGCCGATGATGGGATGGGGCAATTAGAATGAGCACTTAGCAATAATCGGCCATTAGCTGCCGAGAAAACCGTATTGATTTCAGATCGGTCATGAGATTATTACAGTGCAATCTGTGCCGAGTCAACAGAAAGGCATCGCGCACGCACTCAAAGTTTGGAGAAAGTGTCCCGCAAAAAAAAAGAAAAAAGAAGCGGAGAATCCTTTACTGAGCGCGCGCACACACACACACACAGAGGAGCCTGCGCGCAGTAGCACATAAACACTTGAATTATTGATTTCAGTGTTTGATTAGATTTACCTATTGGTCGGGGCACAAGGAGTGCGCTGAAAAATTGATGGAGTTTTTTGGGAGATAAACATGCAAACTAATAAGAAATCTTCAGTCGGGCCTGTTCAATAATTCACCAAATTTACATATTATTATTGGCATATCTCATTACCCCAGACCAAGACACACTTATATATTCCAAAATTTTATTAGATGGGTATTCTGTTGCATAAATTAACATGAATAATGAAGGACAGGAAGGCAGGGGGAGGGAGGGGAGCCGAGGGTGGGAGGGCAACGTTGCGCCTTTTATTGTCGTGATTCAAAGAAATCGCTCATTTAGAACAAGAGAGAGAGAGAGAGAGAGAGAGAGAGAGAGAGAGAGAGAAAACGTCTCCGGGGTCAAATGGAGTCGGTGACAATGGAGTTGTTTACAGACAATGTGGTAATTCTCGACATATTACACGCTCACGGTGCTAAAAAAAAAAAAATAAAAAAATACACACACATTGAACTTATTTTCTAAAACATTTCCTGTTATTACTTTTATGATTCAGTGCCTCCGTGTCTCCTTTGCTGGGCATAAACTGGCACATCAAATCTGAACTGATGTGATGCTTTTATTGCCAAGTCACCCATTCAGACACGTGCAACCTCCACGGCGCTCCACAGTGATATTATGGGCAGCCCATAATATTATGGGCAACCCCATCACGCATGCAAACGCACACCGCAGCCACTCAAGACCATTTTATTGTGCCTCACTCAATTCCCACCGACCGTGTCGCACACTGAACACAGCGGCGGGTTTGTGGTGCTGTGTGGCAGGCAACAAAGAGGCAAAAACACCAACATAAAGATGTGGAATCTGCTTTAAATCCAAACTAATGAGTAAAAAAATGTGCCTGACATGGCTTTATTGTGTAGTTCTGCTGAAGTGGCATTATTTTAGTTTGCTCAGGGCCTGTAATCTTGTGAAACAGCTGGATTCACGAGATTCATGGCTGAATTAGTACACATTCTATATTTAGCTTTAATCCGAATCAATGTACAGGGTCAGGATGTGACTGGACCAATCGGTGTCCTTCAAGTGGAGGGAGGCGGAGCCATGCACCAATAGAAACCATCACC
This sequence comes from Thamnaconus septentrionalis, assembly GCA_009823395.1. Classification (NCBI taxonomy): domain Eukaryota; kingdom Metazoa; phylum Chordata; class Actinopteri; order Tetraodontiformes; family Monacanthidae; genus Thamnaconus; species Thamnaconus septentrionalis. The sequence continues at coordinate 5,106,283 of CM020509.1, forward strand.
TATCCAGCAAAAGAATTCCTCCAAAATCTCCAAGGTCACAAAATTCAACATAGACAAAATGCACAGATCTGTTTTTCAGCCCTTTATGATGTCACAAACAAAGCTGTGAAAATAGGTTTATTATGGGATCAGAGGTATTCAAAATTAGCACAAACTATTTTTATACCACAGTTACTAGCTGGGTTGGCGACAGTCTCATTGAGTCAGTACTGTGGCATGTAATGTAGATCAAATGTGTCTCAGGGTTTTAACCATCAACTATCCGCACAACAGACGATCTACCTGCTGTCTAAACCACTGCAGCTGTGCTGAACGCATCAGCGACTGATCTGCCTTACTCATGTTGGCCATCGTGTGAAATTTAAGGACACCACGTTACAATCCAAACTGCATTTAATGATGTCAAACACATGCAGCTAATCAGCCTCCACATGTTGATGCTGATTTTGCGTGTTTTTTCTACCCCTGACTCGGTGGTCCTGAACAAAGAGCCGTTTAAAAAAAGAAAAAAGCAGTGTGGCTGAACGAGACCACCATATCTGCTTAACATGAAGTTTCCCATCTGGAGATGGTAAATGTCTGGAATAATTTTGGGTGACATGCAGCCCTCCTGCACCAAAAGACAGAAAAAGAACCCCAGACAATACTATAAATCGTATTTAGCTCAAATTTGCTTTATGGGCTCCAGTATACAAATGGGATTACCCAAAATGTGTGGCTTCACTTCAGAAAGTCTTGAGAAAGATTTTGAAAAATACTACATATATGAACAAGCTCTAGTTTTTTTTTTTTTTAACCATAAAAGGAAGATATCTATCTATATAAAAGACACAATAAACAAATAATATTCCCAATATGAGGTTTTAAAACAGATAATATGTTTCTTGTTATTATCACTGGTGGTTGAAATCTATGGCAGAAATTGTCCTCACAATATTTACAATCTAAATTTGCACCTCAATCCATCAATCAGTCAGTCATTGGATGGAACACAGTGATGAACAACTCCTGTCAGCAACATTGGCCTTCTTAGTGGGCAAAGTCAAAGACAGCAACTAAACTTGGTGGATATTTATCAAAAGCACCCGATCATTTTGGCAAACGCTACACGGATGTTGCATTCTCATGTTTTAATTGCACGGAAAAGGCTTCGAACCCAAAGTCCAGTTCACGAAAACGGAAACCTGTCTCACAACGCTGATCTTGGCTGGCCAGAATATCGAGGGTGCCGCGTAACCGACGACGGTGCCTGGGTCTTTTCAATTTGCTGCGCGTCAGCTCCAAATGCGGAATCTCACACGTTGGGAACAAAGTCTTTATTTATGGCGAAAGAAAAACATATGGAGCACCCCACCCACACACACGCCTCCTCCCCACCCACCCCATCACCCCACCCCCGCCCCTCCTGTTCTCCTGAACTTAGACCCGTGATGCAAATGAGAAACAGATGTGTAGGAGGGTGGAGGGCATGGAGTAGACCATGTTTCCACAAAGACCCGAGGCTCACAAGATCCAGAAAATCCTGCCTCCCCTCCTCCAGCCGCTCCAAAACTTGGATCCTTTTTGGACCGGCTGCACTTCATGAGACCCCAGCCTGGGAACCGGGAGGAAGAGAAAAGAAAAAAAAAACACAGACGCAGAAACAGAGAGAGGGAAGGGGGAGGAATAGGGGGAAAAACCCTGACAGACGGGGGAAATATGGACAGATGTGTGTTGGGAGACAGATAGAGAAGTGTGTGTCCGCTTAATCCGCCCTGCAGAGAAAAGACCGCTTCAGCTCCCAAGAGGCTTATCTTGGTCAGATCCTGTTGCTTGCATGGAAAACTCTTAATTCGGTCACATCGTTGCGTCTAGCGTTGGCCCTCCAGTCCTCGTCCCCTCCACCCACCCACCCACCACCTCCACCAACACCATCACCACCACCACCAACAACAACAACCGACCAACCAACAACCCCACCCACACATCTGACCTGGATTTGACTGGCTGCCGCCTGCGGTATCCGCCCACATCCAGTGCGACGGGGCCCACTGGCTGCTGGCTGGTTGGAGCTCACAGCAGCCAGATGACTGTTTTAATATTAAACTCCAGGAAAATGTTGTTTTATAAAAGGGGCGACCGGAACGGCACAGGATGGATGTATCAAAGATGATATTTTGGAGTTGTCCTGTCTTTTTCAGTCACGTCCGGAGCCTGATGCTGATTTACTATTTACCATTTATTTTGTCAAATTCCAATTTCTTCCTTCACAAATTCTGTTTTTTCCTATTTAGTTGATCGGCATTCAATTTCGATTCAATTTGATTTTTTCTTGTTTTATTGTTATAATAGCCTCGTTGTTCTGAATTATTCCTTGTTTTTCCACAAGGTACTTGCAAATATCTGTGAATTTTTCAGCTTGTAAACTCAACTATAAGAGTAGGCGTAAACCTAAGTCTAAAGTCTTTCCATTGCATTTTTCCAATCTCTTGACTGGCTGATTGAAGTCGCTTAAATTGTTTGGGTGGGAATGTTTTCAAAATGGTAATCATGTGACCTAAAGTATAATGTCCTCTGCAGATTAAACAAAAGCAGAGAGTCAGAACTTGGAGCTAAAAATGATGTCAGATTAATATAAGTTTTCATAAAGCCATTTAATGCCTAATAAGAAGATTATGACATTGGAAAATGTATGGAATTCTCTGAATTATCCAACCTGAAATGTCCAATTCAGAGGGCATTTTTGATGATGAAGTCAAGTGGGAACTTGGAAAATCTAATTTTTACTGAATTATCATGAAACACATTATGTTGCCAACTGCATACTGAACTCCAAAATATATCATTATGTCATTGGGCGGCTTTCCGAGAGTCCTTCACCAAATACATTTACACTCTGGTGAACACGTGTCACCGACGGCAGATTACTCTCTGACCTCACGCCCTCCCGCTTGACATTAAACAACATCTCATCCGAAGTGCAGATGCAGCACAAACAGTCGGAAAGTTTATTGGAACTCCTCGGCCATCTCTGGCCTGCAGGGTCGACTTTTGCAGTTATGCCTCTGGTTTTCAATATGATCACGATGCCTCACTGAGCACCACTGTGGGAGGTTTATTGAGATTTATTGAGTGTGGGCTTGAATTTGATCACAAACTAATGCATTCTAATGCCGGACCTGGAGGAGGCCCCGATATTTGACTGCATGGTAAAAAGGACTCATCAATTAGCCCCAACAATTAAGGTTTCTTTAGAGTGTCGTCCTCCCTAATTTTTTGTTGCATCTTTTTTTTTTTTTAAAACAGTCTAATTTCAAGGATCATTTAGCAGCGGTTCTGGAGCTTTCAGTTGGATCAAAAGGTACTCATCAGCAGATTGAGTTAACATACAGTAATTGCCCCATCGGGATGCCAGGTTTTGTTTAGCCCAACACTGGGGGAGCAGAGAAAAAAAAAAACCTTGTGGAAAAAAAGGAGGGAAAAGTCAGCATGGTTGCCTTCATTCTTGGGGAAGTCGTGGAATATTTTAAAGGGCTACAGCAGTTTGCTTTGCGAAGTTACCAGGCAAATACCACCTGAGTCTGAATCTCCAAAGTTGCACTGATAACAAGTCACTGGGCTGCAGTGCGGCTGTGACTGTGAGCAGCCAGGGCTAACTTGCTGCCCTGAAAGGCTTCACTCTATACACCAGATCTTTTCCTTGGCAAAGGTCTCTCGTAATGCAAATTAAATTTTCCAAGTTTTTCTAACAACATGTGACTCTATCCTGTCTGTGAACTCCGAGGAAAATGCGGAAAGTCCCTCAAAGTCCGTCTGCAGTGTCTCTTTCTGGCCCCGCTTTTCAGGAAGTGTGCGCTAAAACGCACATAGTTATAAAAATCTAAAAATCTGTCCTAGGTGATGTCACACGGCGTACCGAAAAGTCACCCTGACCGTGACAATGGCTACAACGCCTTGTTTTCCTCCATTTCCGAAAAGGACAAGCACGGGTCAATTTTTCAGGTAAGCTGAAAACAGAGGGCTAACTTAGCTGTTTTCTAAAGACCTAGAGAGACTTTGCTCTTTTAATCAAGAGAGGCTGCTATACTGGACGCCACAAAATGACAAAGCAGATTTGGGATTGTAGTTCGCGACTATGTCTTTGTTTTCATCCTACTACACTTTCGCATCTTATCCATAATGTTAACTCAATAAAAGCCTAATTCAGCACATATGGCAGGGAATGCTATTTCTATGACTAAACTGCAAAATAATTACCAGGCACGGCCAGAGCCTATTCATGATCGCCTAGATCCCATGTCCTATTTTTGTTTTTTGCTGTGTTGAAAAAAAATATATTGTTGCTGTGCATGTTTATGTGTGCGTGCCTGTATATATGTAGGATGCTCACCAGTGTCTCAGGGGGGATGCTGCATACATCAAGAAGCTGTATGTTTGTGGGTTTGATTTCTGTTTAACATACATTGCTACAGCGTCAGGAAACATTACAATACGTAATAGACGTGTAATAAAGCAGACACACGTTGTCTGCAAACGCTCGAAATTAACAGCTTCCGCCCCGATGCAGACATGCGGTGAATAGGAACATGCTCCACCTGCTTGGTTGGAAGTCAATCGCTACCCGGAACAAAGAGAGGCTCCTGAAGCGACGGCGGCATGATGGGATAGATGACATGAACCTCGTCCCCAGCACGGGGCTAAATAATGAGGCTGTTACCTTTAATGGCAGGACGCCTTCATTCCATCTGATGGCGCTGATTATCACCACTAAGTACACTGCTACTGCAGCCGTTTACACTGTATTTACACTACGGGCATTTATTATCTTGAAGCTCGCAGCCGCGTTTCTCGGCCTGCAGGTTCGTTTTCATTCATCAGCGCTCCGGCCCGCAACCAGAAAAGTGCAGAAGTGGAAAACGTTGCGTTGCAGACATCGGCTCCGTTTAAACATGCAATGACGCGTCGGGAAATAGGAGCTAGACGACAAATACGTCAAGTGTTGGGCTCCTTGACGCTGCAGCCCAGGACCTCAGAGCCCACGTCTGTTCCTCATTTGCTGCAATATCTGATGACAAAGTGAACCTTAAGGACTCGATTTTGGTCAAAAGTCCCATTTAAAGTTTCTGTTTCCTTCTGTATGTTTTAACCCAATCCTTTAACCGATGACTGGAATTATCGCCCAAGGAGTTTAACTTAACAGGCTGGCAAAGCAATTCGGGGTCTTTGCTTATTTTTAGAACGGCATTAATTGTGGCAATAGTCAGAGAGAAATGGACGGCAACGAGGATGCGATTGCAAGCGACACCCTCCTGAACGCCCCCCCACTGGGACTGAAAGCTTTTGTAAATCAAAACTGAGGGCTAAAATGAGCTAATAAATGTTTTCCGCCACTTCGAGTGACGGCAGTGAGCAACAGGGAAACCGGCATTTAGGATGTCTAAAAACGATTTAGCCTGATGTGGAGCTGTTGTGCGAGAGTAAAAACTTGTGTATATATACACATAAAGATAAAAAAAAAATTGATTTTAGATCCTAAATGCTGAAAAAAAACAAAACAAAACAAAACAAAAAGCATCAGGGCAGGACTCAGCAGCATTGCCCTGCAGAAAGTCTCACTGCCCGTCTGGCGGCAAAGTAAATTAGGTGAAAATCTCGGAGAGTCTGAGAACACTCGGCTGTGAGCTCGACCAGCCCAGGCAGAAATGAGGTTACACAAACACAAAGGTGAAGGTTGGAAATAAAAAATATGAATACAAACGGTGTGCGGAAATTTAGCACAGAGAGACGTATGTGACGGGCTGTGAAATGTGGGAATTTGGTGTGAATGAAAACATTGTGAGCAATGAGAGAAGGTTAATTTTGGTGTAATGATACTAAAAAAATCCAGCCTTTTTTTTTTTGATCTTGTAGATTTTTTCTTCTTCTAAAGTTTCATAAATGTGCAGACGCAGTGACTATCTGGAGCAGGTCTCCGTCAGCCCATCATTTATTCATTGACATTGACGTGGATCTTTTTTTCTCCGAACAAAGTGGCTCACCTATCAATTGAGCAGATGTTGACTCCCAACAATCTTCATCCAGATATACTCGACCTGATGTTGCCTGTTAAAAAAAGAAATAAAATAAAACAAAATAAGAAAGAAATTCTCGATCCACATCGACCCCATGCTGCCAGTTACTGGCTTTAGGGGGATTTAATTAAATCAAAAATGTATCACTCAGATTTTAATTATTCTGCCGCTGCTGCAGCAGCTCAACTCGATAGCGTTCACTTATGGCTTAGTGCCATCTACAGACCAAGATGGGTAAAAATACCACAGAGCTTGTCACGGCTGCTGGAATAGGTCACATTATTATGAATCTAAGTATTTTTCCATTATTTTAATTTCGTCCTTTGCAACATCTCGGCCTGCTAATTCTGACATAATGAGCCACGTTAACGTGTGAAACAACTGCAGATGTTGTCGTTACTTTCCTTTTTTTAAGCCCCCCCCCCATCCTCCAACGGGTCAAAGTTCAATACGAGCACATGTGAGCATGATTTTGTGACATCAGAACACGTTTGTGGGGCAAATCCTGCACTTTTAACAAGTGTGATGTGGAAACTTAAAACCCCCCTGGTTGTAATGTGGGACAGAACAAACCTCTCAGTGAAAAAGGAGACACCCTCTGTAAAACAGACCAGGTTTGAATAAAAGAATCACTTTATGTTCAGGTGATGGGAAAGGACGAAAGCGTATTTTAAGTATATGGAAACAGGGAAAGTTCTTAGTGTACAGTACAATCCCACAAACCATGTTAATGGTCATGATGGACCTTCATCTATCCAGACTCCAGTGCAGTAAGATTTATAATTAAAAAAAAAAAAAAAGGTCTTCAGGGAAAATGCACAATTAGCCTGTTGTTTATAGCCTGTCACAGATCTCATTTCTGGGAGTTCACTGGGCACTTCAATACACAAACCAATACAAATATGATCAAATTAGGCGTGTTGTGGTCATCATAATGCTATATTTGAATTTTTAGCCAAAACCAAAATATGACTTTATTGTTTCATTCTTTGTTTAATCATTTGAAATTAAATACTTTATTTTTGTGGTCGTAGTAGTAGTATTAATATGATCAATGATTATTTGTCCAGCTCCAATAATGCCATACCGGTGAGGGGCAGACAGCATGAAAAACATTAAAATTTGCAAGGTAACGAATGTGTACCTTGCTATGGTGAAACATGAACATGAACATATTGATACGACTGTGTGAATACTACCACTGTTGGTAAACCCCAAGCGACTGTGTGCAGCTTAGGACAACATGACTTGTGTGAAGATGGAGTGCAACCACACAATAACCATGTTGTACTCACACAAACAGGGAGCAGCTCAATTAGCATAATGTTTTGTATGATTAATAAACATACAATTACAAATTGAATGGATTTCTTTTGACAAGCATGAACTTTTCAGAACTCAGTTTGTTTTCTTGTTTTTTTTACGGCTTCCTCATTTAATTCCGCAACCGCAAAATTCCTGTATTTGTCTGATTTGTGTTAGAGTTAACGGCTTTTTGTTACATAAACACTTTAACCTGCAGCTTTAGAAGACCTGGGTGTGACAGTCTGGAGGTTGCGGTGGTTAAGTGTTTCTGTGCCGATGCACAGCGGAGAAAAAATTCTTTAATGCTGATGTGCAGGTGGAGGGTATCAAGCGAATCTCCTTCTTCAAAACACCTTGATGGGACCTCGGGATCAGCGTCCCGTCTCCAAGCTGCTCCCCGTCTGATCCCATCTCTCGTTTGTTGTTTTAGATCCTCGCTTAGAAAAACAGCCCTGGCTATGAGAACAGGCTGCCAGGAAGCCGAGAGGCGGGTTTGGGGGGGGTTTTGGGTGAATTACTCTCACGCAACACATGTGGCGGCTAGTCCTCGGGAGGCAGAGGGGTCCTTCCCCTGCAGGTCAGGTTACCCAGAGCAGCCAAGGGCTAACCACTACCATCTGGACGCACCTTCCACGTTCAGCGCCGCTCCAGGTCCCGATGGCTTCCACATGGCGCCCCGCCATCTCAGACATAACCTCTGCAAGGCACAAAACACACACAGATACACACTTTCATTAATCTGATGAACACACAACATAAAAAAAATTAGCATTGCACAACACTTACATTTATACATACATACATACATACATACATACATACATACATACATACATATATCTATATAGATAGATAGATAGATGCATGTAGATAAAACCATGCAAAAAATGTAAATATCAGATAGCACATACATATTAAATATTAAAAAAAATTAAAAATTCATAAGGAAACAGCAAATCTGGATTATAAACATCTGAAAACTGCTAACTCCTAAACGGCCAAGACAAATATAAATGTGGGAATTCTCAAGTTGTCAGACTAAGAAAAACCAGCCATTGTATTTAAAACAATGATGTTTCAGCGAATGAGCACAAATGAAGACGTAAGTGCACGTCCCACACTGACAATAAGGCACCTGCAGGGGTGACACTGTGCAACACACACAAACAGAGGCGCTTATTCACATATGCACCCATGTTAATACAAAGACACACACACACACACACACACACACACACACACACGCACAGCAGTCTGCACTTAGGCGCTCACACACACACTTCCTCTCTCACATCTGCAGGGGTTTCAGTCGGGTGGGCGGGGGTGGTGTGTGTTGTGTGTGTCTGTGTGTGTGCGACGGTGGTAGTGGTGGTGGTGGTGGTGCTTTAATCAGGAAAATTCACCTCCAGGGGTTTCATGTAAGCAACACTGGAAGCTGCTCCTCTCTGCGCTTCACACAATGAATCACAGAGACAGCCGGCGCTTGAAAGCCTCAACGCGCTGTCAATAAAACTAATGCTATCACAGGTTCTCCACGTGCACCGTAATCTGTTATATGGTTTTATTTTCACACGCGGCACGTGGGGAAAGCCAGCGGCGTTATACTGCATCAGGACGAGTTTGTGGGCTAGTGCTCTGGGTTTGCATGGCAATTTTTACGGCATTTTTTGAACGTGGTTTGACCTTTAAGCACTAAAGTGCTGATTCCACTTTATTTTCCCACTAAACCTGGTTGGGTTACTGCCATAAACCCTAATCTGGATTGAAATACAAATTATGTTTATTATATGAAGAGACAAACTGTACAAATCATGCATGAGACGACCTCTTTTAACAATAATTCTATTATTCTGAGTTTAACCGGGATTGTTTAACTAATTAAATGACTTTATATAATAGTATTATTGATTTTTTTTCCTTGTATACTTACAGTGAAGTGACTGAATACTATTGCCAAAACCTATTGTCAAGAACCCATGGTCCAAATGTCCTGAATTGATTTTCCATAATCCGGATGGGTTTTGGTTGGTTATTTGGTTTAGTTTGGTTCCACATTGGTACAATTGGACCTTCAAAGAGATTATGACTGTTGGTGCTGCTGGATTGTACGATGAAAACATTGAAAACGCCAATTTTGCACAACAGGAGTTTTAAAGGCCCTATAATATGTGAAATTTACAAATGTTTTCTAATAAATTGTGTCAGTGAACTTCCAGAAAAGGGAAAACACCTTAAACAACCACAGTTCTGGCGTCTGCAAAGTGTGTGGTTATTTGGGGACGTGTTTGATAATGATACTCTACCTTTATTTTTTTCTATCTTGCACAGTCACAGATTAGACAAATGGACCTTCATGTAGGCCCGTATGCTTTGCCCCATTACACTAAAAGGTTCCCCTGACCTCATGTGACTCGTCTTTGTTCACAGCTGTGAGATGAGGCTTACTTCTTAAATCACATCAGTCATTCAGTATTTACATTCCCCGCAGTCCAGCGAGACAGGGAGGAAGAATGATAATCATACAAAAAAAAAAAAAAAAAAAAAAAAGGGAGGGAGGGGCAATCTCGCTATAGCACAAATCTGCACCTGTGACACAGGGAGGGGGAGAGAGGGAAAGGGGGGTGGGGTGTGTGACACCCAAGACGACAACAGCGTCGTCTGTGGCGCCGCCGTCGACGTGGCAATTTATCTGGGCCAGCTGGAGCAGGAACAGATCGGCTAATCTGTGATCAACTGAGGAGTCTCCAGGTGATAAACACTGACCGCCGGGATTCTCGTAGTAAGTTACACCGCAGTGCTGCCACCGTGGGAGGCGGAGTAGTATGCGCAGGATGCTACTCCCCACTCCAACCCAAACACACACACACACACACTGTGAGATGAATTGCCACGCCACCTAGAATAAATACATATCTGCCACAGCGAGCCGGGCCGTGCTGCTCTTTCCTATTAATCCTCGGCGCGGTGATTTATTGCCGGTGTGCTTGTCAACGAACAGCCGCCTAGTCCACCGGAAGTGGAGCCCCGGCGCCATTCTACGACCTATCTCCGGCCTACCCTCGCGAATATACCAATTAGTTAGTTGGTTGGTTAGTTAGTTCGCTGAACAACCAAAATCATTTGTGTTGTAAACGGGTGTATTTGTTGTAACCCACCGTTTCTTTTCTTCTTCCCGCTTCCCGGGTCGAAGACAGGTGAAATAACCGGATGTTGGGCTGCCAAGCTCTGTCAGGGTTCAGAGGGCCCAATCGTGGAGGTTCTCTCTCTAGCTCCCTTTCTCTCCCCCAGATCACATCAGCCAATAGTATCTAGCAGGCGCAGCGGTGGGACGCTTGTCAAACAGCGCCATCATGTGGTCAATAGTATAATAAGGTATTACGTCTTGGTGATTTTTTTTTTCTTTCTTTTGCTGTACTCCCGATGGACTATTGGTTTGGCTTTCCATACATATATACTTTTTTCAGTTGTTCCAAGTTGAGAAACTTGAGAATATAATGTTCCAATAGCAATAATTATGTCTTGTCAATGATGGACATTCCGCTCCACTACACAACACCTTCCACAGAGAAGAAGCTTCAGTGACAGGCTGCTGTCACTGTCCCGCCCCACTGACAGACTGAGGAGATCAATTCTCCTTCATGCCATGTAGCTCTTTGACTCCACACAGGGGAGATGAGAAGATGGAGGTCTCAGATGGCACTTCACACACCTTTGATGACTAGTGCACTTATGTTTCATTTTTATTCCATTAATTTAGCCTAGAATGCATTTACATTGCATGGCTTTTTATTTAAAAAAAAAAAAAAAAAAAAAATTATGTATATCTATATCTATATATATATATATATTTTTTTTTTAATGTAAGCCTCTGTTGATTGTTTCAGGATGTTATCTCACTCCACGGATGATGCTGGAAAATGTGATGTCACAAAGACCACAGAGGCTGTAAACACAGGGCTAAATATGCATGAACATGCAAGGTCTTTTGATGATCAATTTTGTGTTCAACAATGAGCACGAGCTGGGACCTTTAAAGAATTATTATTTCACTGCCATTTACCACAAAAAAAATATATTTTTTTGTTTTTAAATAAAAGAAGCATCCAAACCTCAAATGGTTTTGTTTTCATCTGGACTCCCTTTATTGTACAGTTGACATGGGTGCAGTACAGAATTACAAAATAAACCCACAATCGGACAGAAGCACCCAGACTTCACACATGACAGACACCAAGGACACTTTTAGGGTTCAAAGACAAACACTAAGGCCACAGTCGACTGCAAACTTTCTGGTCGGTCAGAGATGGAGCAGGTTCGGGGTGACGTTCGAGGACTTGAGGATCACTCTCAAACACACTTTTGCTGACATTGAACGTGCAGGTATGAAGATGCTGATATGTAATCACCAAATTTTTTAATTTTTTTTTTAAAAAAAAAAAGGGAATTTATGACTGCTGAATGAGTTTTGCAACTTTCAATAACACACTTTTAAGACATCACTTTTATCCCATTTAGACACAGATTAAGTTGCTTAATATTTAATACTTTTTTATTATTTTTTAAAATAATTTGAACAACCCCAGAAATTCTGTTTGAAAAGAGCTGTGTGAGTGAATTGTAAAGTGGGTCTTGCGCTCTTCCAGCCTAAAAGATTGCTATACGTCTAAGGATTGGCAAGTAGGTGGCGCTGTGAGACAGCTGTTGAAGTGCCACCCTTCCATAAAAATAGAAAATAAAAAGACCACTATCCACCTTCATTGTCCTTCACGCTTTATTTTATTCACTTCCTTTTCCTCTGATTTTTCCACCTCCACGTCTCTTCCTTCCCTCTCCGTCGTCACAGTTCAGCCCCACCTACTACTGAGCGGCTGTAGCCTGGGTTTCTCCCGCACTGGTCACAAGCTGCATCAGGCTTCCGGAGGTGGGCCGGTCCACCCCAGTGGCCCAGTTGAAGAAAGTCCTGCAAGAAAAGGTGCAGGTGCAGGGATGAGCCTGATTGTTATTTGCAAAAATAAATAAATAAATCTTTTATACCACCTTTACATGAATCACACTGGATTTATTTTACACAAAACAAATGGGACACTGAAGCATCAAGTGGTATCTCCATCCTCTGCCATCAGATTATTTCTATTTCTAGGCTCAGACCCTCATCTGTTTCAGCAGGGATTATCAAACTGGATTAAATCCCATTTAAGATCCACTGGTCGTCACTGAGAGCGGGAGTGGGAGTCATGCAGTGCACAAGGAGCTCTTTGTGATGTTCCCCGTGTCATAAACTGCTGGCTTTAATAGTTTGTTTAATTTTGTCCACATAGTCAATAAAATGTTACACACTTGTCCTATTCTCTATTTTATAGTTTTTGAAACATTAACAAACGGCTTATTTTTCCACCATCCATCTTTTTACATGGTTTGGATCGGATCAATAAATCTAATACTCAGGGGAATAGTATAACAATAATTATTGGCAATGTATTTTTGCTTGCGCACCGTCACTGCATTTTACTCAGTAACACGCCACTGACTGCCAGTTACTTTAATATTACTTCAATTTTAAACTGACGAGTTATTTGACGCCGACCAGATGAAACGGTGCAAACCCGAACAACAGGGGTTGCAGCTCGAAGACCTTGGCAAGATTCAAACAGCCAACGCCGGCCTCAGTACTCACTCTGAGACGTACTCCAGCGATGTCCAGGAACTGAAATCTGCCTTAGGCATGAACTTCCTGTTCATCGGCGTATCCAAGGTAACCCTGTCGAAATGAGCCAGATGACAATCTGTGTGAGCAGCAGCAGCAGCAGCAGAAAGAAAGGAAGAAAGGAGCCATGCACAGGCTGCATCGCCAATGAATTCCACGGTGCACATGCTGTGGCACCATTCTGTGGATACGCTAATGTAAATATGAACATGAGCTTCAAAATAAAGTGTCCTGACATGATGCAAAGTGCAAAACTTCAGATGGAGTCGCCGTAGCGATTAACTGCTTTAAACGATGAGAGCAACTGGTACGTGACTGCAACCCTTGTTCTCGCTGCAGAAACCACACCCCCGCTGGTTTCTTCCGGCGCTACGCTCTTTAATAATAAGGGCCTCAAATCACAACCACATTGCGTTTGTCCAAAGGAGAATGTAGTAACCACAGAATCCAACAGGGGGCAGACATACTTTGATGGTGAGGCTCTTACAGATCACTAAACATCTTATTGTACCTGGTTAGAATATGACGGGAGAGCCGCTCACAAGTAATGTTAGTGAATTTGCGAATGATGCAAGAAACAGGGAGAGAGGGACGTGCTGTGTTCATGTTCCATCCAGGAAACATGCACTGCACGTGCATTGCATGGATTCCTAGTTAGCCGCAGTCTTCCTCGCACAGCGAACCACAGACAACACCAGCATCTCTCTGACGGCTTCGGCCGTGCTATTCTTTGAGTTGGACACTAGGGGCACAGTCTGTGTACCTGTGAATGTTTGCTGACACCAGGGATAATTCATGTGTGTTCATACGTAGTTTTGATGCCTTCACTGAGAAACTGCAATGTCAATAGTCATGTGAAAAAAAGAAAATACATTCAATTCATAGGAGGAGTCCAAACTTTTGACAGGTAGTGATTATTAATTTCAGAAAAGTAGCTCAATAAAAGGCATTTATTTTAAGAACATCCAGTGTATAATCCAACTGAGTGCTTGACAAATCTTTGGGGCTAGTGGGATAAAACACACACACAAACGCAGACTGTTGTGTTGTTTGTAGTGGCTGTGCAACACAGAGGGAGGGTTGCAGGCTGCAGCAGCAATGCAGCTCGCTGCTCTAATGCTGAACAGATGTGACAGCGGCGTGTTAGAGAGGCAGAGCCAGTCCAGCATCACATTGGATGGGAAATGCAACCAAAGAGAGAGCCGGAGCTGGATACACCCCCCAGAGGCCACGTTTTGTTTTTTTTGTTTTTTTCTCCCTTCTTCAATTTTAGCCTCTCACGATGACGGAGCAAAAAAACTTTTTTTTTTTTTTTTTTTAAATTCAATAAAAGGGAACAAATGGAGGAGATCAGGGCGACCAGGCGGCCCCTGCGTCATCCAGTGCCTCAGGAGCATCTGTGTGTCGCACAGACAGTAACTGGCAGCTTGTTCCATATTTTAATTCACACAGCTTATCTGTAGCTGACACTTATAGAGCTCACGGGGGTAATTTTACAGCGCGTGCGGCTCTCATCCCGTGCTCCATTCACCTGGGCCAGCTTTTGTTGCTTAACGTTGAGCCGTACGAGATATCATGTGGCGAATAAATAATTTATGTTCATCCAAGCTGCCAAATCAAAACAAAGAGAAAGTGATTCAGATTAGAAGGCGCCTGGAACGCCGATGATCAGTGCGTCAGTGAACGTGCCGTGTTTAGTTCAGTGACATCATGTACGAAAGCCTGATAGTGCCCATGCAATTTTAATAAGTTCCCTTTCTGTTGTATATCGGGATTGTGGCAATTGCTATTTAGCTTTGCAGATTAGGGTTATTACTGAAGAGATTCATTTTGCAACTGCCAAAAGATAGGCACAATAGATAAGAAATAATAAATAACGAAGGAAAATCAAGTCATCCAAGAATGTGTTTTAAAATTTATCCCGCAACTTTTTAAGCGCATAAATAAATAAATGAATTCAGTAATAATGATCGTTATTTTTTTTAAAACTTGCACCCTAATTGGTCACTTCTACTGCTTTGAGGAACGCTCCCAGAGGTCAAACTGTTATCGTTGATACATTGGGCTGACTAGCCAGCAGAAAGAAAAAAAAACAACATATCTATTAAATATCTTTATTCCATCCATCCATCCATCCATCTTCTCTCCCTGCTTCTCCTGCACTTGGGGTCACGAGGGTTTGCTGGAACCTCTCCCAGCCCAGGGCCAAATTGAAAGACGAACGACCATTCACACTCAGTCTAGAATTCCCAATTTGCCTCACATGCATGTTTGTGGACTGTGGGAGGAAGCCCCAGAACCTGGACGGAGCCCATTACACCACCATGTTGCCCCTTCTGTATTCCAGTTCATGTTTAAACCAGTTTAGTGTCCTTCCTGATGTGTGTGATGTGTCTTTTTTGGTATTTAAATGTATTCACCTGATGTGATCGCTGTGCACCTGAGTGTGTTGAGAAGGCTGAAGGCAGGTACTCACGGCAGTATGGCCACAGCCGCAGCTCCGGACGGCATCCCGCTGTTTTTGGCTGCCAGACTCTGACACAGTTGGTGGATGGCAGCCTTGGCCATCCCATAGCCGACCATGCCTGCAGATCACACAAAAACACACACATTTCACTTAGTGAGCTGCAGGAGCAACACTGGCTGTGCGCACGAGGGGGGTGGACACTGACAAAACCAACTTGTGGAGGAAACGCGTCAGAAATCTACGAGAAGGAACACTTTGAGGCTCAGCAGGGGTGCAATGTGGCATCTCATGGAAGAATCTCCAGCACTTGTTTCTCTTCCATTCATCTCAACAGAGACTCAGGGAAAACTGCTGGAGATGTTTTGTAGTTTCAGCATCTGGAAACACTACGGGTCTCCCAACGCAACATCTTAGAAAACGGCAATGGAGAGGAATGCCGAGCATGTGCGCGCTGGAACCAATCTCATGACAGGCTTACGAGGAAGCGTCCAATAGGAGCCGGGGGTGGTGACACGGCTTTTTAAAAATCACAAGCTTTTGTTTTTCTCCTCCGACTGTTAGAAGGAAAAGGAACCACACGGCGCAAGAAGCAAGAATCTGAGGAAGGTGAAGTTAAGTTCAGCTCAGGTGTTGAACCTCCCACTCTGTGGATGGAACCAGCCTAAAAAAACAAACAAACAAAAAAACAGCTCGGCTTCAGTGGGAATATTAGGAGGACCAGTGTGAATCAGAGTGCAGGCCGAAAATCCCAGTCATCAAAGGATATCTCCTGCATATTTAAGAGGATAATCAGATTAGGGATTATAAACAAAAAATACAAATCACATGACAGCACAAAAAGGGCAAGGGTTGGAACTCTGTCTGGGGTTGAAGCTCTTCTCTAACCTTAAACTCAAAGAACCGGATAATTTGAAAAAAGAAAACAAAAACTAACAGGATTCAATGGAAGTTTTCCAGGGGAGTTCTAATTCTAATGAGCAATCAGCACTTTTAGTTAAGTTCTTTAGCATATATTAGAACAGCACTAGAGGGAGAAGCTAAATGCAAAGTCAATCCCTCTTCCAACAGTAACACATTACAATACTGTTAAGGATCTTTTAAGCAAGGTTGAGTCAACCTGTTGTCAGAATTAAATCTTGCCACGGACGTTTTCTTTTAAGTCAGTATGGGGCTGGTTTGGGGAGAGAACGCTGGGATTCATCTCTCTTCTGTTGCAGTTTAACCTCAATCTGCTTCACAGGCAGCTAAAATCCAACATAATGCAGTTCATCAAAAGAGAGGAGAGGACGTTCGCAGCTCCAGACCGTCCGCTCTGTCCACGTGGAGCCACAAACGCTGAGTCATTCTCAGCCACGTCGCCGTGGCAGAGTTGGTGGCCTTTGTACCGAGAGCTGAGCCGAAGCTTTAAATTGTGTTGTCGGCCACACAAGCGGCCGGCTGCACGAGGAGGACCCCTGTGCCGTTGTTGGTGGGGGAAAAAACGGCTGACACTAGACCAGCTGCCGTCGACCGAACAATAGCGTACAATAGCTTACAGGATTTGGTCCACGCTGAGGCCATTTTTACAGGAACTAATGGTTCCAGCGCCGGTGAAATAGATCCAAGTCAGTTGCATTTGTTTAGTGATACCACGTCAAATGTATGCGGTGAAATATAAAAAGTTTATCTTTGGAGATTCTGATGACAGACACCCTTGTGGATTTGGACTGCAACTTATCAGGTCATTCCACCTTAGATAATCATTCGATCAACTTATTGCACTTTAAATTATACAATTACTCCAGGACAATTACTTTGCTAGTGGCCTCAGAAATTCAGCCTGCATTTAGCTTTAGATTTAGTTTGTTTGTTTGTTTTGCTTGTGCTAAAGTCATTAAACCCATCGAGAGCTTAAAGGTTCAGTGTGTAAAATTTGGCTAGATTTATGAATTTTAGAATGGCAAGGGCTTGTGCAGCAGAACCGCCTTTGGTCGAGATGTTACTCAGGTGCCTCCTTTCAAAAGCTGTGTTTTTCTTTGACATACACAAACGCTGCAAGCGCGCGCGAGTCCGCAGGTCGGCCGTGGTGTCAACTCCTGACTGACAGTAACAGAGTTTCCGACTTGCCAATAGACTAATGGGGCTGTTGTGGGAATCAAATCAACATCTTGTTCATGAAACGCTCCAACCTTCCAGGCCCCGGCGTTCCTCCAGAGCTCATCAGCGATTCTGCCTCCATTTCCCCTTTTGTTTCCCCGGATCCATTTTATCGACACCTCTCCCTCCCACCGAACGCGAGCTGCCTGGGATCCCCGTGTGTCCGATAAGTGGGTCAATTTTTTTTTCTTCTTCCTCCGTCGCTGCCCCACAGCGTTTTCTATTACCTGCGTTATTTGATTTGGGATGCCGGCCAACAAAGACATCTGCACAATAAACTCTCCATCATATCACAGAGCCGCCTGCGGACCCAGACGTGACGCGCGGTCCCACTGGGTCATCACGAGGACGGTAAACACACACGCACGTGAACGGCTCACCTCCGGTGCCCGACAGGGCTGCTTTGGCTCCGGCCAGAGTCAGCAGTCCGCCTTCTTTCAGGTGCAGGGCGGCGAGGTGGCTGGAGATGGTGGAGGTCCACACGCTCTGCTTCCACATCAAATCCGTATTTTTATACAAATCTAAGAGAGACGGAGGGGCGAAAAAGACACATAAACATCCTTTCATTCACCAAACAGGTCATTTATTTGCTTCAGTCCTCTATAAGTGTGTGTGTGTGTGTGTGCATATGTATATGTATATATATATATATGTATATAAGTATGTATGTTAAAACCCAAATGCTTCTTTATTACAGAATGATAAAATGCCGCCATGCAGCTGCACGCTTGCTGCCTGGTGAAAACGATTGTCAGATGATACTGTGAAGGCAAACAAAAAGATCAATCTCTGACCTTTGGAGCTGCAGCTGCCGCCCGCCCATCCCCCTGCCACGCACAGAATGGCGTCCACCTTGTGCTCCCCCAGTAGCTGCGCCACATCTGTCGTCACCTGCACAAAGACAAGAGAACACAACACATGAATCGCTGCGGGGAAAGAAAGCATCTGAAGGTCAAGTCGCCGGCGTGCAAGCGGTGATGCAAGACTACATGCAATGCACAGTTATCAATTTTTTTAAATTGCGGCGGTTGGGGGGGGTGGGGGGATCAGAAATGCATGTATGCATTAAGACCTACACACAGGAGGTTGAAAAGCAATTACAGTACGACAAGTACAGAGTTGTTGCCATCCCCTTGAAAACAATCAAATATTACATTTTCTTTTTAAATGTCACTTAAATGCAGCATGTTGGTAAACATGTTTTGTTCCAGAACAGTCTCTAAACAGCAACATCCAAGGTAAATATTCATTTTCAACATCGTTTGACATTTACTGGTTTTGGCAAATGCGCTTCTGTCATTTGGGATTGAGCGGCCAAACGGCAGAGCAAAGTGTCCAGCTGAAGCTGATGCAGTGCAGAGACACAGTGCAGTTATCAGTTATCAGTTATCAGAACACGATATTAAATGATGGAAAAGCAAATTTCTGGGGCCAACAAAATGAATGCATAAAAAATTAAATCTAAAAGCCAGAAAAACAGGACATTCTGCACACACTTCGAAACAGAATTGTAGTAACAACTTCATCGTGTTTATTACTATGTGCAAAAGAGGTAATATTAGCATGGAGCCCTTGTACCAGGAAGCCATTTTTGCATTTAGCATTTGTGTAGACCTTTCCATACTAGAACAGCAACTAAAAAATAATACCACTGGAAGACATTCAATTTCATGTGAGTGGCACTAAAACTGATGGGAGTCACAGCTTCTTCCTGATTATTATTATGTGCAAAATGAGGATATTAACATTGAAACAGTTAGTGTGATCAGAGTTTACTGCAGTATTATATACTTTAACATATGAAGTTTCAAATATAGACAGCATACCTTGAATTCATTGTGCGCTAAATGTCCTGATAAACCTCAGACTGTGCAGCTGTATTGTGGGATTCTCAAAACCAAGATTATGAAATGATGGCTTGTGACACCAACAAAGACAAGGAGGTTAAATCAAAGGTGTGAGCCAGGATGGCTGTAACATTGTGTCAATATCTCCTCCTTCTTTTGCAACACTACCAGAACACATTGATGCATAGAACGCATGCAAAATCAGTATAGATGTTTGACAGTAGAACATTAACTATGCAGTAATACCAAGGGGAATTGTTAATTTCCATCTCAGAAGTCATAGCAAACCCTGTGGTATACTCTAATTCAATTAATGATTAAAATGGGGACATTGACATTGACACGGTTCACATTACTTACGCAATTTAGGCCATTCATTTGGAATTAATTCCCTCTTGATAAACCTGCAGGGACGCTGCATGTTTCCGAGAACAGCATATTGTTAGGCACCTGAATGCAGCCCTGGCATATGCACAGAATCGTAGTTAACTAGGAGCAATTAACGCTTGACTAGAATCGTAATTACACAATATTACCAGTGGGACTTATTCCTATGAATGTATGACAGACGTAAGACTCTTCCGGTGTAACCAGTGCGGGTCAAGCAGGAGCACGAACCCGGCCAGAGTCCATGCTAACAGCCCCGGCGGGCTGTCACCCGTGGCTCACCTGCGCTGCCTGCTCGGTGAATGACTCGCACGGCTTCACGATCACGTTCTCGTTCGCCTCGTCGTTCGCAGCCATGTCGATGCAGGTCACCCACTGTGCACAGCGCAAACACAGAGAGAGGACAAGCGGTTAGCGAGCATCGTTCTGCTAAACAGACAGTCGGCGTTAGCATCCGCTCCTGGCGAGCAGTCTTACCCAGCCTTTGGACTTGAAATGCTCGACGCACTTGGAGCCCAGGGCGCCTCTCCCGCCGTAGACGATCACCCGGTTAGCAGCCATGTTTCTCACTAATCAGCAGGCAGCGGAAGAGGCAGAGGCAGAGGCACTGGAGCGGAGCGTCACCGGGGCTTCGGCTAAAGTAGCCGGCAGAGAGCCGGAGCGGGAGGCGGAGGCAGGAGGCGTGTCTCACCGCGGTTGCGCAACAAGTTGGTGGAGCCCGTGCTGCGTTCAAAGACCGTCGGGAACGTTTGAAGCGAGACTGACGCTTATTTCACACTGTAGTTACGTAGTCAATACACTTGAACGTTCATTGACATGGTCTTGACATTTCTTGTATGTTTTCTATTAGGAGAAGAGGTACAGTTCGAAACTGAGGTTAACTGAGTCCCTGTACCATCATATTCCCTGCTCAATAATTTGACCAGGATGTTTTCTCAAAAGTAAAGGGGAAAAGGCCTTCGTCTTAGTCAGAGGTGGGCAAACGTTTTGACTCGTGGGCCATAGTGGGTTCTAAAATTTGACAGAGGGGCTAGAAAATGAGCGATGGATGGAGTGTTTTGGTGACCCACCACACAGGAAAAAAATACCTATTATTTTTTTTGTAAAAAAATGTAAAAAAAAAAAAAAAAAAAAAAAAAGAGTGCTTTATTGTCAATTGAAAATTAACAAAATATCTGTTTTTGAAGCCCCAATGCATTTAGCTATTTATTGAAATCACTCTTGACACTGAAAGATGGATGAAATACAGTTTTTACACCTTTTATGCATAAAGACAGGGTGACACCCTGGTCAAGTCGCCAGTTTATCAGAGGGCCACATTGAGACAAACGGTTCTCACATACACACCTCGGTCAATTTAGAGTTCCCAATACACCTCACATGCCTGTTTTTGGAATGTGCGAAGAATGCAGAGAAAACCCACACAGACAAAGAGAGAACATGCTCCACACTGAAAGGCCCCAGGCGGGGAATCGAACGCGTGACCTTCTTGCTGTGAGGCGACGGTGCTAACCACTGCACCATTGTTTTTGCAATCACGTCCAAAGTCAATACACACAATTTGTGTCCACTCTTTTTTTCTTAGATCACAAGGTGATGCAGTTAAAAAAAATCAATAACATTCACAAACAATGTGCAAGTATGTTTATTTTAAAATATGAAATGCATTTTGCAAATGTCTTCTTCTTTTCAAAAAAAATAAATATATAACACCGTTCAGACAGAGCCGAAAGTGCGAGGTTCTATTTCTCCAGTGGCTTCCTTTTCCACTCACTGAGCACTAGGTGCCGCTCTAACACTGCGGCGCTGATGACGCTGATATTCTGCCGCTGTGCTGTCTGCGCTGTGCCAAAAGCAGCGTGCCAACGAGACACCCTCGCCTCTCATGAATAATACAGGCGTGCTGTGTCAGTGCACTCGAGCCCCCCCGTGTGTCACATTCGCCTGGGTTTGACACACACTTCTGCTGCGGTAGATAAATGCTTGGTTCGTCTTGTCTGACACACACACACACACACACACACACACGAATGCACTGTGTTTGGAGTGAGAGATGCGGGGGTAGCTGCATGTCTGAAGGGAGGCAGTGAGGCGGACTGAGCTCACTTCACCTTGAGAGCTGGGTGACGTTCTGGGGAACACAACAATAATTAAGTCCCGCTGTCTGGTCCGGACCTGGAGGAGAAACCCTGTGTATTTGTCACAGCTCAAAGTGTTGCAATTCTGACAACTCGTTGGGCGAAGTGGACACTAACGACCTCGGCTGCGACGGGTCTTGACGAAGTGGAAGAAGCCTCTCTCTCTCTCTCTCTCTCTCTCTCTCTCGAGAGAGAGAGAGAGAGAGAGAGAGAGAGAGAGAGAGAGAGAGAGAGGAGGGGCCACGTTGTTTGAAAACATGGACACGTTTGTCTATTTTGAGATGTGAACTTTTGACATAACATCCACATATATCTGTATTTTTTTTAGCAGAAAAGTCAGTTTACTCCAACCAATCTTCGATTTATTTTCCTCCGCTCATCTGAGGTGGAGCTGCTCTCGCAGCATGCTTAGCACGGGCACCGAGGCCAGCTGGGACACTGGTTGAGTCTAGTCCTACTCTGTGGTCTCTAGCTGGTTGGACGTGCCCAAAACCCTTTTACCACAAGAGGCCTCCTGACTCCATGCAATGCCAAGAAGCAGCAGCTGCGCGAGGCTGGAGGACGATGTAGCAGTGACCTTGTCCTTTCAGTCGCTACCCAGGTGAGGTTCTATAAATCATCTGGACACGTCTTGAACCTAGAAAGCGAGGACTCACAAATGCCTTTTAATCACACACAGTGAATGGCGACAACAGCTTGTGGCGCACTAGACTTTAGAGTCGGCAAATGTCACCTTGAAAGGGATTTTGTGGTGTGGATAAATCCCGAGAAGTTTGCGTGTCGACAGGATGTCTGACGCACTGACTGATACCTGCAATACCAAAACACTCCTTTAACCCCAAACTTAACCTTTTTAGGTCAAAAGGTTAATTTTTGTATTTGCTAAATTCTTGCTTAGAAAGACAGACCGCAGGTGTGCTGACTGCCCCCTTCTGGCTAGTTAGAAAATGATGATGATTAACTTGATTAACTGTTCCATAAAAAGTCGTTTTCGCCAAAGGCTTCCCTCCCTCCCTTCTGAACATTGCCTTTATATTTTGTCGGACTTTCGTTGGAAGTTAATTGTGCAAAGCTGCGACGCCGCACATTAAAGCAGAAAAAACAAAGAGCTGAAAATCGGTTGCGCGACGACAGCTAATGCGCCAAAGACAAAGTGACGTAAAATTGGTCCCCGTCTGCTCTGCGAATTGTTTCTCCGGCATTTTTTGTTTTTTAAACAAATAAAACCGAGCACATTAACTTGTGGCCCCTTTCTCTGTTGTTGTGAGAAATCACTCTGCTTGCGTCCCTCCTACTTACCACGAGGGGCTCAGTTTGTTAAAGGAATTAGTCTCCCCCTGCTGCAGCAGCAGCCATCACCATCCAAGCCAAATTGTTTAGAATTCCGCCACAGCAGAGATTGCTCCATCCTCTCCCCGAGGCCAAACTACCCCCCCACCCACCCACCAGTCTCTGTCGCCCTCTCTCTTCCAGGCACTCTGATGTTTCTGACACACAAAATAAAATCCCCGGCAGTTTCCTCCGTTCCTCCTGAAGCTGTGTCAAGCACCACTTTGTCTCCATTTGAATTCTCCACAGCGCCACCAAGATGGTCTCCAAAATGAGCACTTGGAGAGTTTTTTTTTTTTTTTTTTTTTTTTTTTGGGAGGGTGCCCCCTGGTGCAAGTTTGCTGATTGCGTCTCTTTATGACTTTGAAATGGGCCGGGCAGCCACGAGCGCCTTGAAGTGGATGCTTAATGGGAGCTAATCGAGGCAGGGAGACGCGGGCAGGGCAGCGGCGAGGGAGGACAGAGACAGATAGCGGAGGAGAAGATAGAGAGAGAGATGGATGGCCCCCCCGCCACCAAGATACACAAACAGATGCTGGTTTATCTGGCAGACGTAAAACTGTGTCTCGGAGATCAGCGCGGCAATGAATTCTGCCCTCGCGAGCGTCATTATTGCAACATTTGCTGTCGGAAATGTCCATTTGTTTGTTTGTTTGTTTTTATGGAAGTTTGTTTTTGTGGCATTAATTCTGATTCTACAACAATAAACACTTTTATCTTTTATTGTAGTGAGTCAATACATTTTAGAAATGATCCAAAACAGACAAAGTATTGTCCTCTTTCTGCCATGCATGAGAGAGAAAATAACACATCTGTCACAAAGAAACAACAAAATGTAAACTGTCTTTTTGCAGGGTTTTTTCTCTGTTTTTTTTTTCACATGAAATGTTGGGGCGACAGGGTGGTTAGTGGCTAGCACTGCCGCCTCACACCAAGAAGGTCGCAGATTGGACTCGGACCTGAGGCCTTTCTGTGTGGAGTTTACATCTTCCCCCTGTGTCTGCGTGGGTTCTCTGCGGGTTCTCCGGCTTCCTCCCACAGTCCAAAAACATGCACGTGAGGTGAATTGGAAACTCTAAATTTTCATTTCTATGTGGTCCTGCAATGAAATGATGACTTGTGTCACCCTGCCTTCGCCCTATGGTAGCTGTGTTAGTTCTCCAGCAGACCTGAAAGCCTGAATGCAGAAGGAAGCGGGAATAGGAGATGGATGGATGAATGAAATGTTGGCTTTGGACTTCCTTCAGTCAACACTAGATGTCCCCATCTGCCTTGTCAACAGGTGTGAACAGTTTAAAGGTTCAGTGTGTAAATATTTTAAGGAAGCCTGTCTAGCAGCGCATTGAGCGCACTGTCAAGCGGCTTCCTTCAATACGAGGCTTCCTTGAAAATATGGCGGTGCAAGATGGCAGCTAACTAGGAGCAAGACTCTTGCTCTTTGTATATTCTTCCAAAAGTGAGAACTGTTCTAAGGGTAGGATAAACCAATTACTTTTATTGTCCTGCGAGTGTATATATGTTTATTAATGTATTTATGGGCAGCATGTTAAGCTTTTACCAATATAAAAATCATAAATCAAGCCATATTTTACACACTAACCTTTAAAGGTCCCGTTTTTTTTCCTTTTTTGTCATACAGGACTCACAAGATTAATCAGGTAAAAAAGCATATTTAGCTCTCTGTTTACAACATCCTCCTGAAAATTCTGGCGCTTTTAAAATTTCTCTGCTAAAAATGGTTGAACCTTAAGACGGTCTCAAGGGGCGGAGCCAACATCTGGCTGGGAACTTGGGACGGCATCAGTACCCTCTGACATCACAAAGGGCTTGTTTCCAGACTTCCAGTGATCTTCTTGGCCTATAGGAGAAAGGAGTGAACTAATTTCTGGGAGATTTCGTTAACAGTCTGAACACGCAAGTTATTGCTGGAAAACATCGGAAGAGTGGAATTTTGCACAATATCGAGCCTTTAATCTCCCAATGCACCTCTCTAGCTGTGAAAGGGCTTTGCTGCACATAATGCAAAACATGAATCTTGTTGTGCCTTTCTTTCATCTGAGACCACAAAGTCTGCATGCAAATTAAAAGATTTTAGCCAGAGATTTTTATTTTTATTTAATTTCTTATTTTTTCGAAGAAAAGGATTTTGCTGTGTGACAGTTGAAGACTGACTCAAGTGCAGCGTTGCACGCTGGTAGCCTGTGTTTACTGGGGCTAGATGGTCTAAAACACTGGCTTAGTGCTGGGCCAGGAGATGGGAGGGAGGGGGGTAATCGGCAGACAGGCAGGCGGATGTCGGATAGAGGCGTAAGACTGGAGATCAGGGCGGAGAAGCAATAAAGTGATGCTGTGACGCCCGTGGGGAGGCAGAGCCGGAGGAGGCGAGGACCTGATTAGAGGGAGATTGAAGGTAAAATCCCTGGGAGTCACAGCGGCATGTGCAGGTGCTTATTGAAGCCTTATTTGACGCAGGTGAGGAAACAATCAAAAACTAGAGAGGGAGAGAGAGAGAGAGAGAGAGAGAGAGAGAGAGAGTTAGGGGAGAGGGTGATGGGGGGGGTTTGTGGGTTTGACGCATCTGCGCCGGGGACTCTGGGTAGGAGGGGGAGGAGGAGGAGGAGGAGGTGGAGAGAGCTCTGAAGAGGTGGCGGCAGCTGTCCCCACCTGCAGCGGTGATTAATTAGGGCCCAAATAATCTCGTCACTGTCTGTTACTCGGCTCACCTGCGTCCTCCCATTAACTTGTTTGATGAAGAAAAGTGGGTTCGCGCGGCGCTTCAACAGTCGCGAGCCCAAACGCCGCTCCTCTTTTGTTTGGATAATCTGCTCATCGGCTTTTACTCCTCGCGAGTCATTTTCCCCGAGCCTTAATGGCCGAGTGATTAAAGCGAGCTTTGTTTTCAGAGAGGAAGGGTGTTTTTTTTTTTTCTTCCTTTATTCACACTGACAAACGGGTCTTAAATTGGGAGGAGGGTTTTATTTATTTATTTTAGTGTATCAGCCCTAAGTGAGGCACTGGG
Organism: Thamnaconus septentrionalis; assembly: GCA_009823395.1. Lineage (NCBI taxonomy): Eukaryota > Metazoa > Chordata > Actinopteri > Tetraodontiformes > Monacanthidae > Thamnaconus > Thamnaconus septentrionalis. The sequence continues at coordinate 5,132,665 of CM020509.1, forward strand.
CCGTTAGAGCATACGTTTTTAATGATGCGATGATGAAGGAAAAACATGAGGCTTTTTGAAGGCAAAGTTAAGCCACTGGGTGGAAAGTCTTGAGGGACTCGTTGAAAATAAGGAAACTGGGGACAAACACTTCCCCGCCTTGATAGTTGCCATTTATCTGTGGAAAAACCAACTTTTATTGGGGCTCAAGCGTGCACAAGATATTTAAAATTCACAGAGAAAGGGAGCAGGCGAGTGATGGAAAAGAGCTTATCTTGGGGAAGTTTTCAAACTGATTTTACATTGTGGGCTGAAAGACTGCGGCTGCAACCGTCAGAGAGATCCAGAACATATGTCTTGCATTTTCATTTTTGGTATGCTCCAGAAGAACAAACCATCTGCAGAGTGATGTTCTAACAACAAATCAAATATAAGCAACAGATGTGCAATATTTTTTTTTTAGTTGATTGGTGGTTGGTAATTTTTAGGATTAAATTATGCAATCTTGGGTGGTTTCTGAAGCAAAGGTGATGATATCTATTTCCCGAGGGACTGCTGAAGGCTGAAATAGAAACAGAGAAATACCGTTAGTCTCGCGTAATGGCACGCTAATTCGATACCATGCTTCATTTAGGCAGTAAAGTCTGAAGATAAGTGTCGTAAATTGGATTTGAATGTTTCTCGGTCAGCTAGCTGTTCGGCTCTTAAGCGGTGAATTATTTATTGAAGATACTGGCACAGTCATACTGTCATTTTATGAAGCCCATAGCCCATATTGGATATCTCCAATTATCGCAAGATTGTTTTTAAATGTGCTCATCAAAATTAGATGATGGGCCTTGTGCTGTTTTTTTTTCTTTTTTTTTCTTCTTATGTTTAGTAGGGGAAAGTATTGTAGAGGTGTGAGTGCCCTATGTGACATCACAAAGGGCTACATTGCACACTCTTTCGTCATTTCTTGGGAGTTCATAGTGTGTTTAGAATTATTTTTATAATACAACTCGGTAAAAATTGGGTTGATATAAATTGGACAATGGTCACTTGCTGTGGATGGTCCTTGCCATCGCACCTCTTGTTTGCTTCATTTGAATGCCCCTCCCGCTCCCATCCCCTTGTGCACACGCACACGCACACACACAGTAGGCAAACCCAAGAACAGCAAGAGCTGTCATATCTGCTTGCTTTGCATAATGAGATCTGTTCACAGTATGTGCAGAATGCAGGTGTGCATATAAATGGCAGATCACAGCGCAAAGGTGGGATTTGGATTGTCCACCAGCCAAATAGTGAGTTCAGACTTCACGCCGTGTGTGTGGTGACAGAATGGGCCTCGAATTTGCAGGAACAACCTAGTGGGCAGCACAACAGGGGTCTGAGCTGAACTTCAGACTGACAAAACAATCGAATGGAGCATCATGACATGTTGGTTTCCGCTGAAAATGCTGAAGCTGATCCGGATACAAAGCAGCTCAGGTCAGAGACCTTCTAAACAAACAACCAATTTGCACAACTTTGTCTCTTTTTTGGTGTCACACATTTTACTTTTGTTCTTTTGTTTGCCCTTTTGTGTCCGACGCCTCCGTCTGTCACTGAAGAGCACAATTTGAACAGCTTTCAAACGTCGAGACACGTCGTCATGAAAGTTTTAGTATGTTTGCGCCAGTCACATACAAGCTCTATAATCTAGGTGTGTCGGTTCTCTGCATGTTTGGCGTCGTTGCACTATTTTTGCACGGGGCCTTCGCCAGCTAATTCTGGGGGAACCCAACCCGTCCATCTGCCCATGGTGAACGTTTCATTCCTTTGCCCTCCTGCCAGAAGCTTCTTGGTTCTCGTCCAAAGCTGCTTCCACAGTTCTTCAAACCCCCATTTAGCACCCGCCGCTTCACCGGGCAACTTGGCGGCACTGAGATTTTACGATGATGCAGCTTTGCAGGTGGTGTTTTTCATGATATACCAATAAAACACATCACATTAGTGACCCGCCCTCTCTTGGCTCCTTTCAGGATTTGTATTCCACGCCACGTATTATATGCAAGAGGGTCTTTCAGCTCTGAAAATGTCATTTAAATAATGCTCAAATATCCAGCATTATCCAAGATCCAATGAATACAAATTATGTAGCAGATTTCTTTTTTCTCTTTTGTTCTTTTTCTCATTTCCTCACCCATTAATCACAGTGTTGAGCTATCTAATTTATCAGGAGAACTTTTGGAGGAGGTCCAGCTTCCAGTTTTGGAACCATTGTTCTTTTATCTGATTGGACAAAAACAGCCTGCTGCACCTCTTAGTCACACTGAAATATGTGCACTAATATATTTAACATTATCTGATTATACGTTAGAGTCTAAGAGTCAGAAGGCCGTATTACTTCGGAACAATCATCCATCCATCCATTTTCTATAGCCGCTTCCTCCTGAACTCAAGTTTGCGGGGCTCTGCAGGAGCCTCTCAAAGTTGTCATAGGGGGAAGGCAGTGACACCCTGAACAAGTTGGCAGTTCTTCGCAAGGCAGAACAATCATGATGTATGTAAGTTTACAGTTTTTGTAAAAGACATTAATATACGTTAACATCAGTTTAGTTTCCATTGAGGCTATTGATGATCTTTTTGAAGAATATTGCACTACAAAACTTTGTATGCTGGTTTGCAACATTTGAAGCAAACCTAGTGGTCGAAGAAGAGGAAATGGCTGTCTAAGAAATTTTACTCCCTGTTGTAAGCAGTTCAGGACGACATTTTTGACAATTTAATCACTGTACTGAAGTGAAAAAGTTGGACTTCAGCCTATTGATTTGCTCTCAGTTGACATGGAATGCTTTACTTTTTTTTATTTTCCCTAAATTGTTCTGTCGCTGAATGTTTGCCTAAATTTAAAAATCAGTGCTATTCTTAAGAAAAAAAAAGTTTGAGTTCTTCTTGCTTGTTCTGACAGAAGCCTTTCCTAAATTCTGAGAGAATTCTCCACAGTCTGTTTCCCATCTGTGACCATCATAATTTGTTGTTGTCGTTGTTGATTTTCAAAGTTTGACACTTCCACAGTTTGTTGATGGTGCATCCGCACGACCTAACACATGGGAGGTGTTTTGTTGAATGGTGCCTGGGGTGCATTAATTTGTCTCTTTTCACACATTTCACACTCCTCTTCTACAGGATGTGCTCAGCTGCTGTGAAACACTCCCCAAACTGGGGAGAGTTGAGTTCGTCAAATCTAAATGAATCCATTAAATGGTGCCTTGTGTTGTCAGCTTGAGAAAGCAGTTGTGCAGCGCTTCTCCATTTAGTTATAAGATTGAGATGTCCACTTCACGATCCATTATTTATGGACAAAACAACTAAAATATGTATTGAAGAATTTACTTCCTGATCAAGATGTGGTATTGAAAATATTTCTTATTTTTTTTTAAGTAGTTCGTTTCCCCCCGTTGTTTCCCTTGGGATGGCAGCGCTCTGCTATGAAGCGCTTCCAAAAGCTGCAAGACTCATTTGAGGCATCACTTCTTGATCTTCCCGTGATCCACTTCCCGGATCCCTCGAGACCGGGGAGGGAATATTTGGCTTCAGCAAAGTTGCTGCCGATTTGTTCAGGAACCCCTTTCATATGTTTCCTGAATTAAGATGTGCAAAAGTAACTCACTGTGCCAAATTAATCATCTAAATCACAGAGCGCTGCGCAAAACTGTGGCTGCTTTTTGAAACGGAATAAATATTCAATGCATTGAATGCACTTATTTTCAGCTGAATTCAAGGCCGTCTGGATGGAATCATTTGCCAGCCGCGATCGCTGGCTCCCGATGAAAGTTAAGGCGGCCTTGGGGTGGTGTTGACACGCGTCCAAATTGGAGGGCTTTTTTTTTTGGTTCCTGTCTGTATGATATTGGATCAGTGCTTGGAATCTGACCTCTGAGCCGGAGACAACAAGCTTTCAGTCAAAGTGCCGTGAGGACTGACTCTGCAAAACTTTCCCACTTGTATTCACTCGTTGTCTCTCGAATGTGGCAGTATCACGGTAGGAGCTGCAACTCGTCACTACGCACAAAAAAAAGACAGAAAAAAAAAGCCATTGCTAGATCGTACACACCACGGCTGTTGCAGTGTGGTCAGTTTTGTCAGAACGGGACTGGATTTCCATATTGTATATTATATTTCTTAATTTAAAGAAAAGAAAAAAGAAAAAAATACACTGGAGTTTTGTTAAATACTGCAGCACATCACAACTTACACTGTCAAAAGCCAGCTCAACCATAAAGAAAAGAATCGACCAAAATTTCAATCAATCAACTTCCCTCATTGTCCTTTTTGTCCCTCTTTCTAAGCTTCTCTCTCTGGGCGCGCAACTTCGCAGGAATTTGTCAAACACTTCAACATGTAAATCCTTAAGATGTAAATGCCTTGTTTTCTTTTTCAGTTTATACCCTACATATATTTAATTTAATTTTTTTATTGCCTTATTTCTTTTAATTAACACAATTCTCCATCTTTTTGCACTATACAATTGCTGCTGTAACAATGCAAATTTCCTCACTCTAGGATCAATAAAGGTCTTCTATTCTATTCTATTCTATTCTATTCTGTTCTGTAACATTTACTATCCAGGTGAAACATCCTTCTACATGTATCCCTTATCCATACAGGCATTCAAGGCATTTCTAAAGGTGTTTTAGTTTGTGACAGAAAACATCTATGCAGAGGTTAAGTTCTGCTAAAAACCTCGTTCAGCACAGAAAAATTGAACTTGGATGTTTCCACTGCAGCAGTCCTTTTGTCCGCTGCGTTGTCAGCTGCGGAATGAACAGTTAAATGGAAAGAGAGAGCGGTCTTCATTCTTTCTCAGAATGAAACCTTGAGAATCTTCAGAGGTGAGGACACATCCATGTGTTTACGCCCTGGAATTTGCAGAAATGTTTCCCTTTCACTCTGAACATGTGCAACAAAGCTTTTAAAGCTGATGTTTTTGTTTGGTGAGGAAGCTGGCTGCAGTCCCGAGGCTGTTTATCTACACAAGACCACCAGAGCTTTGACCAAACTCCCACAGGAACATTGAGGACTTTCCTCTTCTTAAGACTTTTATCCAATATTCTTTTGAGTTGCTCAGAAGAGCCTCCAGGGGAGAAGCAGGACATTTTTTGATGTTTGAGGTCATACAAGACAGTAGATACTGCAGCTTTCACTACACTGTGTGTATTTCTAATAAGATTTTCAGTTATTTATCTGAAAATGTTATTGTCAGGATTGAATTTATGCTTCTTGTTTGTTTGTTTTTTCTGTTTTCCTTCTTTGGACGCGTTTCTTGTCTCATCACTCTTTTTTTTCTTCCTCATGCTGCTTTCCAAACAAACTTTAACTAGAATGTCGAACTAGAAAACAGTCTTAAATCTAAAGTTGCTGTAAGCAGAATAAAAATTGTTTAAAAAAAAAAAACAAAAAAAAAACTCCAGGTTCTGCTGAACTGGAGTGGACAGTCTTTGTCATCACTCATCAAGTGTCCTTGCTAGAGTGATTAAACAGCTGATTTTGAGCTGCTTACCATTTAGCACGTTCAATTTTAAAGGCATAGAAATAAAATAGGAAACACTAAAATAAATGGCAGCATAGAATGTCACAACAACACTGAGCCACAGAACCACTGAAACAGTGGTTTCTTTAAAGTTTCATTAGCACAACTGGTCTAGTTTTAAAACCAGTTGCCTTCATTTCACTTTGAAGAGAATGATGACCTGGACGACAGGTGGTTCAAAGGCTCCTGTTTGAAGAATATTATTTTCAGCTGCGCCGTATGAAGACTTAGTTTATCGGCAACGGTCCCTTTTTTTCTTAGAGAAGTGGCAAAATCTCTCTTATAAGCCACTGAAATCTTTTCTCGTCTCCGTGTGACTTCCACTAAAGGCTCCTCTGCTCTGCTGTGCTCCCAATTAGTCCAGGCCTCTCAAAGGCGAAGAAGATGGATCCACTTATGACAGAGAACCTGCCGATGGAGGACGAAAGCATGTGCTTGTGCTCCAGCGCAGCCACTGTGTTGAAAGCACGCATCGTTAACAATGCAATCTGGGCGGGTGCGCGGCAACGTGCACTTTGCTGGATAATAGGATGCGAGACTGGCCGCATCACATCTGCGCGGAGGTGCAGACGCCGCTGCCGCCGCCACCACTGCCGCCGCCACCACTGCTTCCTTTACAACATGTCACAATCTATTTCCGTCTGAGGCACATTGCACAGCACACAGAAAAACACACACACACTATAATTATTCTCACTGTCATTCAGTTGTGTAAACACACACAAGCACACATGCTCATACAACGGCAAAGCCTCACACGCAAACGCGCACATACGAAAGACACACCAAAAGAGCAGCAAATCCACAGCCGTGCGACCTGCTGCGCAGACAAAAGTCCTCCTCATTCAACATTCAACGCCGTCAGTCGTCGGCGACGGTGATGAATCGCGGTGCGTCTCCACCGGCACTCGTGTGACATTTTCACATGGGGGTTGTTTAGAAGCACAGATGTGCGCCAGCGTAATCTCTGCGGATTCGCGGGGAGAATGTGGAGGGAAGCCCTCCCTCTTTAAGCGCCTTAATCAATCACGCTGTAACTTCATTCTGTGGCGGCGCTCGCCACATGTGCCGCCTGGGCGTCAACGTGTGCATCATGTTTGATTATGACAGCACGGCCGTCTGGCACTCGTGCGTCTCGCGAGCGGGACGCGAGCGCCACCGGATCTCTGAATTTCACACGAATTGAACGTTGGGGGTGGACGGTGTTTAACGGTGCTCTCAACACGTCAAGGAGGCCAAACCTGTTTTTTTCTTTCTTTCACGGGGTAGAGCAAGATATGAAGCGTGCAGTTGGAGGGCTCAATCTAGTAAGAGCATGTGAAGATACACGAGCATGGAAAGGAAGCCATAACACCCAGATCAGGTTCTTCAGGTTGGTTTTCAGAGTGAGGACACCACAGGTCCTTAGAGGCCTTGAAGTGGGTCTGGGAAAAAAAGAGTTGTATTCTGTTCGCATTATATTCCATCTACAGATAACTAACAGTCATACTGTGTGGCTATTTTGGTTCTGGGTCAATATAGCTTTAAAGAATTAAGGCTGGCAAAGAACGATAACTCAGTGACTGGCTAATGCAGTGTGTGCGTGCATGTGTGTGTGTATGTGTGTGTTTATTTCTGTGAGGTAGACACGAGCAACTAAGAGATTAATGAAGAAAAACAAAATAAATGCAAAAGTCTTGTAACAAAATGCTAAGCCAGCAATTCTAATGCTACACTGGCGACTGTTATATATAAATATAAAACAACAAATAGCCATAACAGCAGCAGTTGTGTTGCAGGGCAGTGGTAACCGTCTCCGACACCAGCAACTAGAGTGAAGGCAAGTGCCACTACCAGCTGCCGCTGCCATGCATTGAGTCGGCTCCTTGCTGTAAAATGGTGAATAATCCACTCTGATACATTCCTTTATTTGTTAATTCCATTTTGATGTCTGTGCCTCACCAGCCATGAACCTCACCGCACGTCAATGGGCTCCTGATGCAGACCAGCAACATTTCCTGATTTCTCAGCTCCAAACAAATCTGCACAAACTATCCAACCAACGTCGACATGCCGTGTCACAGTTTCGACTCAGACTTTACAATCAGGTGTGTGAAAAGCTGATGCTAGACTTAAGCTTGAAAACTTGTCATTGCCCTGATTCCTGACCTGTAGCAGGATTTTTTAGGATTAGCCAGGTGACGTCAGGTTAAAGCCCGGGGGTTTGCAGCACAACAACGGTTCGTTACTCAGCAAAACTGTGTGCGTGTGTGTCTTTTACTGTAACTTACACTGAAAGACGAGTTCTACATCGGCCAAAACAGCTGAAAATGCACTTCAACATCCTGTTTTTGTGTCTGTTGTAAGGTTGTTCTTTAGGTAACTGCTCTAGTTGGATATTAAAGTATCATCCTCTGACCATCAGGAAATGGTAAACAACCCCATTGAGCTCAAAATGATCTTCAGGGTTGCAGGTTCAAAAAATATCACTCGCTCAAAGTAAAGTAAAGAGATGGTAACTGGGGCTGGACAAGGCTTTGTGTGATACATTCACACACACACACACACACACACACACACACACACACACACACACACACACACATGAATGGGGCTAGTGCCCTTCCCAGTACCCTGTTACAAGGACTGCAATGGGACTGTTTTTGTAGCAAAATGGAGTTCAATACACAGACCACAGACTACAATTTTTTTTTATTATTATTTTTTTAAATATTCAAATAGCTTGTTCTTCATTTAAAAAAATAAATATTAAAAAAATCCACAAAAAAAAAAAAAAACAAGGACAAGTTTTAACACAGACAAATGAGGGCACAAACACACATGCAAATATTTATGAGGGCACAAGCCGACGAGCCGCAGTACATTAAAAATGTGTCTTCAACAGAACGTAAAAATGCATTTATAAATAATGCAGACGTGACATTTGCTGCGAAATTACAACACGGCATCCGGCAGTTCACTTTCTACAGTCTGAGGCGGAGTCGGAGTAGAAAATTAGTGCTCGACAAACGAGCGCCTGCATTGACGTGTGCTGACACATCGGGCAAACACCTTTTTGATGCGCTGCAGCTCACATCGTCAACAGCAGTGACCCGGTGGAAGTTATTTGCAGGCGCATTTAAGCAGGAGACGACTGCTAATCAAAGCTTTCCCACCTGCAGGGTAACACAGGAAGGTGCATAAAACCCTCACGCCTCATTGTCTTCCTATGGCTTCCTGGGAGAAGAAAGCCCGTCTCCTGTTTCATGTCTATTGCGGCTCATTCTGGTGGGAAATGTTGCACTTTTTACCTCCCGCTGCTTATAGACTCAAGACTCTGGTTATTGCTACGCCGTAAAGTGGAATATTTTGCAGACAGGTAATGTGTTCTAGAATATCACATGGGATGTAGGAGAGTGGAAATCAGCTTTTAAAAATGAAAGTTATACTTTAAATACTTAGATCCAATAATAATAGAAAGTAACTGTAATTCTGTGTGTCAAACAAATGAAACTGTATTGCTTGAGGATTTAAATCCACCCCTGAAAGCACACATTGCAGCTACTGACCCTTAAAGGTGCAGTGTGTAAGCTTTGGCTTAATTGTTATTAATTGTATAAATACATTAATAAAAGTGTATAATTGCAGTCCAATAAAAGTAATTTGGTTTTCCAAGAATGGTTCTCATATATATATAAGAGCAAGGGTCTTGCTCCTGGTTAGCTGTCCTAAATATGAAACGCGCTGTCAGGTGTAGATACCATAAATACTGAAATCCCTTTAAAAATGTTACGCTCTGGACCATTAAAATATGTTTTAGAAGCAGTTTTGCTGCATGTCAAAAGATATTGTGGAATCCTGAGTCTTGCATGCAACAGCCTTCCACCCAAACCTGGTCTGTACACCACCAGGTAGAACAAACTGCACACGTTCACGCTCGACGTCTGCCGTTGCCCCTCCAAAGCCCTCCGGGCAGAACAGAAAGATGACGTGCGGCGGCTTCCTGCGGGCGTTTTGATTGAACATGTAGCGCGACTTTAATAACCAACGTTGACGGTCTGGAACGTTTGAGCGTCGACAGATCCTTTGCACCCTGTTCGCAGTGAAGGAGTGCGTGAATCAAACTGGGACGATGCAAAGTGATGAAGACTTCAGTCGGCAATTCCCTGTGATCCCTGGTGTTCCTCTGTCATATCCTATGGTTTTCATGATGAAATTATCTGCCTGGAAAACAAATTCACTGTCTATATACACAGTGCCTTTCCACCACTCGAATAGAATAGAATAGAATAGAATAGGTCTTTATTGTTCATCAGCGTGGAAAATTGTCTTTGCCTCCCCAACACAGGAGACAACAAAGACAAGGACGGCACTAAAAATATAAAAATACAAACACATTCAGAGAATAAGTGAGTAATGAGTAAAATACAGTAAAAACAGAAGGTGCAGAAGTTACTTAGTTCAGTTAAGAATGGTATTGACATTTGGAATAAAAGACCTTTTGAAGGCTCCTTTAGCCAGAGGGACTCACAGGCCACTTTTAGACTTCAGGAACTCAAACTGACTGGACAGACGGTGAGAATCGTCTGCCAGGACTTTCCTTGCTCTCCTCTCTGTCCTTTCAGCACAGATGTGGCTTTGCACTGTGAGACGTTCACCCAGGTGTCACCTGCGCATCCCAAGCAACAAGGGCTCCGGTGTGTTACTAAAGGACACTTCAGCAGTGGCTGGCTGATCGATACAGCCTCCCTCTGGTAACTGAATGACCCTGCTCCAAACCAACTGAGCCGCTGAGCCGACAAACATGGACTTCGATAAATCCCTTTCGCCTGAGTCTCAAATGTGTGGTGGCACCACATCGGGTGCAGCACATGAAATCGTCAGCAAAGCCACCGCAGAATATGTTTCATTCACCATCCATCCAACCATCCTTCCATTTTCAATGCCCGCTTCTTCCTGAGCTGAGACACCATTCAATGGAAACACCTGCAAATCGCAATTGTATTTAGCCGAAATTTTAGAAATATCGCTTTTATTTTTTGCGAAAAACTGTCATGGAAATGCAGCTAAAGGGACAAACAACCATTCACACTCACACACACACACACCTTGGTCAATTCAGAGTTTCCAATTCACCTCACATGTCTGTTTGTGGACTTTGGGAGGAAGCCGGAGAACCCGGAGAGAACCCACGCACACACAGGGAGAACATGCATCCTCCACACAGAAAGGTCCCTGGCCCGGAATCGAACCCACGACCTTCTTGCTGTGAGGCGACAGCGCCAACCACAGTGTCTCCCTCCTATTCACCAACTCCTACATTTTGTCAGAGATGAAAAAAAGGCTTTGGAATTATTCCGCCCTTGTACTAGGATGGATAACCTGCAGAGCACCGCTGGAAGAGCATTGTGGTGATGTGATTCTGTGAGTGAATGTTGAAATGGAAAACTCAAAACCCTCCCACTCCCTCATCTCTCTCCCCTCTTTCCCTCTTTTCCCTCTCTGAGTCCCTCTCCTGCTTCCTCTGCCTACTACGGGACGTCTGCCTGCGATTGGCTCCTCTCCCTCCCCTGCCCTCCCCTCTCCCGCTCGCCCTCCCCCAGCATCCCTGCTCCGCCCCCACCCTCCTCGTGATTGTATGTAAATCCGCTGGGGAGCGAGCCGCTGGGTGAGGTTGGGGCTGCTTGGCTCCTGCCTCGGTGGCGCACTAGACAGCCGAGAGCGGCCGAGGTGAGATCGTCAGCGCGGTCGGAGCTGTCCACTATGCCGAGGTGCTGAAACTCCACTGCCGCTGTCAACCGTGCCGAATGCCTGAGTGTGTCCGGGGACACGCAATACGGATTACCGTGCTCGTTTTCTGTTTTCTCGCGCTCTTTTTCTTTCCGGCTGTTCGAACTTCTCTCCCGAGGACAGCCCCGAGCCCTTTCGTCCTCCCTCCTCTCCTCACCGTCTCCCTCTGTCCGCACGCCCGGGAAATTACACGAGCCCTGGATTCGGCCGGAGATTATCATTAGTTTCACCGAGAAGTGTTGACTTGCCCGCTCGCCGCGCCGTTCGCCTGAACCTCTAATCTCGCTTGGATTATCCTCCTGGATGGTTTACCACTGGGCGCAAAGGTAAGGAACTGATAGAGAACGAGAGAGAGAGAGAGAGAGAGAGAGAGAGAGAGAGAGAGAGAGAGAGAGAGAGAGAGAGGGGGGATAGAAACCCCCGCTGTGTGATTGTTGGATGACTGATTGCGCGTTTATTTGTGACGGATCCGCGCTGGAAAGTGCACCTCCTGCACTGTCAGGCGGCGCGTTTAACCTTCTTCGGTGATACGCTCCGGAACTCTCGTCCAATAATCCGGCGGGTCACCGTCCTTGACTGGGAAAATGTCATCCCAGCCGCCGTCGTAAAGCTTTTGATACCTTTGCAATTGTGCCACCGCCAAGTCCCGGAAGCTCAAATCAACTGATCGGATGGGCGATATCTGAAGTTGATACCCCGCCCCGCCCCCACTCTCCTCCTTACCCCTACCACACACACACACGTAGGGAGACTCATACGCGCACTCCGGCGCAAACGCATCCAAAAACTGTAACGCAATCAGTGCGTCTCTCCTCGCGTGCGTGTTCCTCTCTCTCTCTCTGTGAAATGAAACGGCTGGAGACGCGCCACGTTGCCCGGAGCTTTTAATTTATCCGCGCACTACTTAGTGTGTTTTTCTCCCCTCCTTGGCACGCTAATCCTTGAGTGACACCGTTTGCAGCGGAGGGATTATACTTTTGTTTTTCATCCTCTGCTTTATGCCTCGCTCGTTTGGCTCTTTTTCCTCCCAGGCTTCTGTCATAGTCGTTATTTATTGCTGTTTGAAATTTGGGGTGTTTTTTTTTAATCGCTGTGATGCTGCTGCAGATGGAGTTGGAGCCAACCTAGAAGCAGATTAAGCCCTGCCATCGATATGATTTATAGCCCCCGGATCCCCCCAAAGGTGGGGAGGATTCAGTTGTGAGGGATACACTGGCTTTACTGTGACATGGGACGATACACAGAGTACTCAAAGAAATCAGTGCATCTCACAATAGAGCAGTTTTCAGCTAATGTCACGAAAAAGCAAAACAACAACAAAAAACGTGAATCTCTCACTGGAATATTAAAGGTTAGAATTAAATGGTGACACCTTTCAGCGTAACTCCGTGATCATTTCTGGCATTTCCTCGACGACTCTGAATTTAATAATGAATTTGCAGTGTGGTGTGATGACTTGGTGCGCAACTGTGAAGATTTACATCTGCTCGCAGCCAGTTTGTGGGATGGAGAGTGGGAAGTTTGCCATGCTTGCTCTGAGGTGTTGTTCTAGAGCCTGACAGCGTTGTTCCTTCGCTGTGGTGACCAAAAAGGCACTGTGACAAACAATGTGTTTATGGTGATCAAGCCCACGCAAATCCACTTCAGTCTCTGTGCGCGTAGCAAGTCCCAGCCTTGGTGCAACTTTGTGTTTCATTGGCTGCGTAGACACCGACGATCGCAACTCGTTTCATCTAATAAGCGCTAGTCGCTTACAGTAAATCCTTAAGGGGGCAAGGAAGTGTGGATGCTACGCTAGCGGAATCCACACCTTTTGCATTTACAACCAGAACTCCTTCATCATCTCATCATTCCGCCACTGTACGTCCTCATTTTATCTGTGACGGCTCCTCGGATCCACCTGATAGAATCTGTTTCCCAGTGGAACAGCAGATGGATGAGTTCATCCCTTTCTCAAGGCCGCACTCGCTAATTGGTTTTTCCCACTCCAATATGGCCTGAAACCAAGTGATGTATCATTTATGAGGTCTGCACTGTACCATGCGTCACATATAAGTTGTGGCCCCGCAATCTACAGCCGTACCTGCCGGGAAAGTTATTAAATGTGCTTGTCTTCCGACACAGCCAGTCGTGGAGGGACAGCGATAACACGCTGCTTCATTTTCAGAGTGACTCAGTGGGATTTCTGCACAGAGAGGATACACTGCAGCCAGTTAGGCTCAAACCTGTGAGGATTCCGACAAAGACAAACAACCGTGCGCAGCGTCGCCTCGGAGGGAAACTTTCTTGCTCCGCTGCACCAAAACTGAATGGGGAGGAAGAAAAAAATTATACGAAACCTTCCAGTCACTTTCTCTGCAGCTCAGATTCAATTAAGTCATTTAAGACCAGGTGCCAACAGAGCAGGTAGCGGAGTTAAAGGAGCACTTCTGCACTTCATTACAGCAGCTTTCTTCCAAACCCTGCGGCGGTGGAGGCCAAGGATCTTGTGTCAAGACTTTCTCCACATGTATATGTATATGTATATATATATGTATATATATATATATGTATAATTTTTATATGGAGTCGTTTTTGAGAGAAAACTGTTTTTAAATCACCGTTTTCCCTCTCGACAGGTAGCCGTTCCCATTGCCACAAACACAAACATTAGATGCATGCTTGAAACTTCAACAGATCACCGCTGGAGACCGCATCCAATTTCACAATCTATCAGCACTTTTATGTCGTGTGTGTCGTATTCTATTATACATGGCCGTGTTGTTTTTACCTTCTTCTATCTAAGTGAAATTGTTTGCGATGAACAAAAGCAACGGCCGTGTTTTGGCTTCACTTTTGGGACGTGCATGTTACATCATTTCATACATCTGTCAATATCCATCCCATAGATACAACCCCTGCTCTCACCGTCGTATAAATCATCCAGGATGTCAACAACAAAAACAAACAAGACACAAATCCTTTTAGCCTGCAGGGTGTTTTGAAAGGCTGAAATCTTAACAATTCCGGAGAATTCCACACTACCTGAGAACAAATAACATAAAAGAGAGGATTAGAACATTTTATAAACGCCTTCAGTGTCTTTTCGCAGCTTATTCCAGCAGGTTCATATTTTCCATCTTAAACAGGGACATTGCTATTGCTGAATAACTTGCTATTGCTTTGTAGATTAAAAATTACATGAAATTTGTCTTCGCTGTATCGGAATGTCTATAAAGATGAAACAAATTTTTTTTCAGGCTAAAAAATGTTTTTCAACCTTGAGTTAGACAATTCAAACTTGTTTTTAAAGACTGAACACTATTTATTCCTTGCTCTCTATGAAAGTTTGATACAAGGCAATATTAAATACTTACATGCAGGGCCAGGGTGTGATGATCCCAGGTCTGCATCAATACAAGAGTGTCCAAATGTTCAAAAACTTAGCGTGTCTAGTTATTATTCATGACATTCATGAGTTTATAAGTTTACACAAATTTAGAACATAGTTAAAAAGCATGACTGTGTCCCATCAGCTCAGCTTATCTGCTGTTTTTCGCCTGGCAAGACTCGCAGACGGTGAAAAAGTTCCACTGGAAATTCTGTACAAGCCTCCTTGTTCACAAGAGGTGAAGTTTTGGAGTGTTCAGCACAGACAGCATATCAAACTGCTGCTTTAATATTCCTCACAGTCCTTAGCTGGAGTTGGATCTTTAATGGAGACTCCCGTCTGTATACGCCCTCAAATTCATACCGAATTCATACAGGCAGCTCACTTTCACTTCTTTTTTCCCTCTTTTAACTAATTCCTGAGCTGGCTTTCACAGTTACACACATTAACACCTGGGAGTTGCCCGTTAAAAGGCGCTAAAGCTACAGCACAGGAGCAATATGGAGAGCAGAGCACTTTCATAATGGGCCCGTCAGTACTATTTATGTGCTGTTTGCTTCCGGAAGCCTCCCCGAGCAGTTGGCCGGCTGTAAAATAGCGATTGCTTTTGCACAGCCGAGCGTACCTTAACATTTGCACCCGCAAAAAAAAAAAACAGAAAATCTGTAAGCAAAGCGCCTTTGTTTCCTCATCTAAATTTCAAAGCTTCCTCAGTTTCCCCGAATCTCAGTCCCGAACGCACCTCAGCAACCCCTCTCCGGAACGAGGTGCGCCGTTCTTCTCTTTTCCTCCGCTGCTCCAAGCTGAGCACAAACTGCTGCCAACTCCCATCTGTGTCTGTCTTTGTTGTTCCCTCCCCTCTTCAGTACATGGATTTTTTTTTACATATTTTTTTTAATTGTGGGGAGCGGACCCACACACAACGCGAAACCCCGCTGCCGCGTTGGAGAGGCGGTGCCTTCTGTCATTGTCACGTTTTGCTGGGGCTGTGTTGGCGGCGTGAAAACACGATTTCCTTCATGCACGTTGTAATTGTATTTCCCCCCCTGTTGTGGAAGCAGGCGAGCGAGCCGACGAGAGTGAGTGAGAGGAGAGCCGCTTTATTTCATCACGTGCAACTGTGCGAGATGAGGGCACTTGTCATGTGGCCCATTGTGTGTGTTTGCGAGGGGAATATTACAGCACGCTTAGAGGTCCGATGTTGTGCAAAATGGACTTTAGCCGTGTTTTTTGACGGTAATGTGATTTTCTCGCTTGCCAATGAACTCTCCAAGAAAATGACACATTTAAATCAGCTCTTTCACACAAGGCAGTGATACATGCATATATTACATATGTGTGTGTTTGTGTGATGTGTGAATGTGATGTTACAGAAGGAGTATCAAGTGTGCAATATGCGGCCATCATAGCAGAAGTTGAAATTTAAACATTTCTGAAACAAAGCTAAGCTTTGTATTGTAATCAGACTTAGTTTTGTGTGCTAAACCATTCAAGAGTAAACGAAGCATCATGGATTCAATTTTAGGCTCTTTTAAAACAGCCTGATTTTAGTCTTGCGCTTCAAATTCTCTCACTCACTTTTAATTGATTGGAAATGGTTTTCATCAAACGCTGGAATTTTCCCATACAGAAATGAGTCAGTGACCCAAAACTTTTGAACAGTAGTGCACTGGGAATATAAGGAGGGTGCAAACAGATGGCTAAATATGCTTTTTTTTTTTTTTTCATGCTTTCCGAAGATTTTTCCTGCTAATTGATCAGACAGTGAGTGTATGCCTCTGCCTGTCAGTGTATGTTGTCCTGCATCAGTGCTGTACCCGCTGTTTCAGTCCCGCCTCCCTCACACCAGCTTCCACCTGCAGGCTCCGGGGTCATGTGTGTTTTTCTCACCGCTCCTCATAATCTCTGTTAGCCTATCGGGGAGGAGGTGACTCGCTGTGTGTGTCCTCTCTTCACTTGCCATAATGTCAGCGTCCACCTGCTGCGAGGAGTGACGACGTCAGAGACTGGACAACAAACATGTATCTTTACTGCCGCAAGAAACATTTCAGCTGGGATGTGGTGTCCGATGTCTTTCATACAAGGGTAGAAACTAAAGGTGAATTTTATCGAGGATTATTTACAGAGCCTGATGTAATGAAAAGGTAACCAGGAAGGTACACATTTTATGACCCTTTTCTTGTATTATTATGTATTATAATTTATTATTATAATAAGCATTTATTGCTTGTGTATGACAGGGCTGCCATACAAATCTTGTACAGTATACGTTAAGAGGCTGCAGCTGCAACTTTGGAGATGTTCAGTGACTTGTCTGGCTGAAATGTCAGAACGGGGCTATGAGATGGGGACCTTTGAATTGCTGCAGTTGGATGTGAGACTCTGCTCATTTGGTGCTGTGAAGTCAAACACTTCCACTGGATGCTGTACCTTTCTGTCCCTCTCTATCACCCCCCACCACAGCTGCGTGGGTCAATTGAAGGTAACAGAATGGAGCTCTGTCTCCCGACTTTTCATACAGCTCCGGCTTTTCTGGAGCGTGACCTCCCTCACTCGGCGTAAAGACTCAAGTCCGCCCGGCGAGTGAAATTGTTATTGTCATAACCCATTTCGTGCAGAACAAAGCTCCCGCCGAGCTGAGCCGGCGCAGGGCGCTCCGTCGAGTCCCCCCCCACCCGTCACATACCCCACACCCCCCGCCGTCGCCTGCGCCGGTGCCTTTTTGGCAGATGGCTGGACTGTAATAGAATGCATGCACCTTAAAGGCTGAAGGTCAGCAGCCTGCGGGGTTTATGTGCTAATCCTGTCAGTGCGCTGTGAGAAAAGCTGACGGCGACTGTTACTTTGGGCTTTGCTGAGTGAGTTTTGCAAAGGTGATGGTGCTTCACTTTAAGAGGGAGAGAGAAAGACGGGGGGCGGAGGGGGGGTGGAGGGGGCTCTTTGTCCGCCCCTTGGATAATTGTGCTGTTGTTTGCCAGGATGAGAGTGTGACGCTCTGGGGAAAGCTGGTGTCGGGCCGATCCGTCCAAGCGTTGGATTTTAATGACACCGCGGGTCGGAGTTCACTGCAGTTCACAGGCGCTTGCAGCCAAATGTCGACTCGACCGTTCCAAGTAGCAAGCGCCGTACCAGATGATTTTCATTATGTAATGATGTCGCACAGCGAGAGAGCGGACGGACGGACGGACGGACAGATGGACAGATGGACGGGTCTCAGCCAGATTTACCCCCGCGGCCTGGCAGCGGCAGGTCTTTACCGCTGCGGCGTGTGAAACGCTCTATAAATTAAATGGCCTGTAAAAGTAAAGCCAAGGCCTGTCTTGTGTGGAGACTCCCAGCGATCATAAATGATTGTAATGTGGCTCGTATAACTCCTCAGTTCCCTCTGCCAAACCTTTGTCTCCCAAGACGTACTGGTACCCGGAACCTTCGCTGCTCCAGGCAATTTTGAAAATGTCTTATATTTCATGCCAGCATTGCTTTTAAACACATTTTTTGTACCTATCTTGCACACGCAGGGGCTGGTTTTATATTTTGATCAGGACATATTAAGCCAGAGTGGAGTTTCATTAATGTCTGTATTCTATTTGTAGGTAAGTAAGTCCCATTTGTGGACCGCTATGGCAGGACTTTTGTGTTTACCAGAGATGACTGTGGACTTGTGATGGTTCCTGCTGCCAAGAAGTGCTTTTCCAAGCCACATGAAAGCAGAGTGAAAGGAAGCAAGAACTACAGTTACCAAAAGTCCCCTGGCAGAGTGACTGCCCATCATCCTTTGCACTCTGCTCACTGACTAGTCGGAGAGTCAACGTGACGGATGCATCGAGCAACGAGGGAGAGCCGACTGGCAAATTTTGTGAAACTTTGGGTTTTCCGCTGAGTTTTAAGTCTGACGTTTCCGTTTCCTCACTACAGGCTTGACATCATAAAAATGTACGGCTCTTATTTTTATAATGTTAAAAACTCAAAACTCACAAACCCTCAAATCTTCTGCATTTTAAACAAGTACTGCAATAACTCTGGCACCATGAGCTCAACACCAGTGTGCTCAAATTTTGATATCACTGAATCCTTTGTATTATATTCTCCAAATTTTCCATATATCCGTGTGACACCTGCTGATTACAGTCTGACTCGTCAAGCAGCAGGAGCTCTCGCAACGACTTGCTGCCTTAAATACTTCCGCCCTCATCCGCTTGTGCAGAAAATGGCAGGAACCGACCATCTCTTTAATAAACTTGAGACCACAGGAGATGACTGCATACTGTAGACTCTTTAGAATTCCCCCCATAGGCACGCGAGAGGCAGACAAAAAAAAACCTGTGCATGACAAAAGATATATATGAGATCACTTAATCTTCCCAATGGGTGGCTGTTTAGAGCCGGGATGAGCAAAAGCCTCGCTGTGTGAGGATAAATCACTTTGAATGTTCATAGAGCAGCGAGATTCCGATTCCACTGAGCTGCATGGCACAAGGTGGATAAAAGTGAAAAAGACATTGATGACACCTGAATGTGTTTTTTTGCAGTCAAACTCTGTGAAGAATCAGCTTCCTTTCAGTTGTGACAGAAGCAGGAAGCAAATGCCACTACCTGCCCTTTAAACACACACACACTCACAGAGAGAGAGGGTGAGAGAGAGAGAGCGAGAAGAAGAGGAAGAAGGAGACAGATAAGAAATGAACGCGATCTTGTGAATAATAGCTGCTGCCAAAGAAATTACTGCAGATTTTTGAAGAAGCATTTTTATTTTTTATTAGTAAAATAGCTCTGATTTTTGAATGCAATGAAGCGAAAGGAATAGAGAGAGTTGTTTGTTTGTTTGTGAAGCTACATAAACAATGCTGGGCACGTTGATGGAAGGGCTGAAAGGGCGTGCAAATGTGCAGATGAGGTTTGTCCAGTTACCTTCCACTTATCTTGAGCCTCCATTTTTCACACATTTCCTCTGCACTGTTTTAGTAAATACTCACCCTGAAATGAATCAACAAGTCAGTAAATAATTTCTGAAGAAAACGAAAACTCTGAAGTGTGGACAGATGATCATTCGGATTTTAGGATTTTTCAGCTGCCACATTCATTTTTAAGGAGGCTCGGCGGTGCAGCTCCCTGGTTCTTACCGGCATTGGTATTCAGGTGAAGGCAGCTTCACTCTGCGCTGGAGATCAGTCGTAAAATAAAGATTCGTGTGTAGGTCCGCCCGCCACGGAATCTCCTTGAGCCGTTTTCCGCTTCAGATATTAAAGATGAGGTGGAGGAAAACAGCGAGACGCACGCCACGTCTGATTTGCTGCGATGAGAAAAAACAAGCATCAGCGGTACCACTGGGGCCCTGCAGCCGCTCGCCGCCATGACGGGGGAGCCTGCGGTCGGCAGCGCGGAATATCTCTGGTCCTGCTGAGAACAAAGCAGGCTGCCGAGTTAGAAACACATCAGGGGCTCATTAACGCTCCCATGATCGACCAGCTGAACTCTGTTTACCCTCATGACTTCCTCCGCACCTAAATCCCCCCTTTTGCCTCCTTTCAACACATATGAACACACGGAAGAACAGCGGACTTCGCCGGGATTTGAACCAGAGTCCAGACAGGCAGAGGAGCAGCTACCTGGTTGGGATTCCGACGCTGTAAACCGGCTCTTTTTTGTCATTGAAATTCCGCATTTGATTTGAAAAGTTCCTCCTCCTAGATTTGGACCGCCTGCCAGGATTTAGAGCAGATTAAAATTGAAAGTGATTTAGCTCTGGGCTTCTGCCGCAGTCGCTGCCGGTGCGGAGGGAAGGAGGAGGAGGATGGGTGGGATGGACTTTACTCCCTCAATATCTGAATTATGGCAAACCTTGTGTTAAAACTGCACGTGTGATGCCAATCGCAGCTCGTCAACATAATTAGCTCTGCTTGCCAAAAAAATTAGTAAAGATAACATAAAGGGAATGACTGATGGTCTTGGAAGCAGGATGATGAAAACACATCCATGCATGTGACAAAATAAGATGAACTCAGAGGCAGCCTGCTCCTCCGCCGGTGGGTGAAAAAAGACGTTCAACTGCAGTGCGGGGGGATTTAGAGGGGAAGCAGCAGCATAAGTTCGAAGCTCAGTGTAATCACATTTGATGCGCTGGGATAGGTATCTGAACGGAGCAGATAACAGCCTCGCATAAAAGGACGGGAGGGGGCAGAGGGATAATGAATTATGTCATCGCAACAATGCAGCCAACAAATTTAAACAAGGGCCTCGCTTCATTTTTTTAATCGGTTATCTGGGAGCACGGAAGTGGGGTGGGGAGAGGAGTGTGCCTGTGTGTGTGTGCGTGTAGGTGGGGTGGGAGTGAGGGTGGGGTGGGGTTCAGGAGTGTAAGGCCTTTTTTTATCGGCCTGGCATTTAGAAAGCTGCGCCACCTCGTCTACAGCCGACCGCTCGGATCTGAAAAGTGTTCAGGAGGCAGAAGTGAAAGTTTAATAATGATATTTTAAAAAGAATCCATAGAATTATGACCTAATTACGATGCAACAATGACGTCGACATCCCGGTGACCGGGCTTTGACTGTGCAGGGTGGGGACAAAAGGTGGAGTTGTCAAATGGTGGGTGGAATTTTCTTGGAGCAGCATTCATAAAACACAAGATACCAATGTGAACAGACGGCTTTTTGTTGGCAGGAGGCGGCGCACTCAACCCAGACGATTACACACATACATACATATATATGAATACATATTTTTAAGATTAACATATTTGTGTTGTGCAATGCTATTTTCTTGCCTCGAAAGCGGCTGCATTTATAGCTGAAAAGTTATCACGTAGTTTTACGTTTATGTTTTTGGATTATTCTATTTATGTTTTAACAGCCGTCTGTTGTTGATTCATCTGTATTTGAAAGGGCCTCCACCTTCCAACTCCTCTATCCCGCACGGACATGTGAAATAAAACCCGAGGCGCTTCGGAAAAATTCCATCTGGTGTGTCAGCTTGAGGATTTGCTTCTATATGTGGTGATTTGTTGCTGTGCGATCCCTGCCGACGCCGGGTCTCCTGAGGTGGACTTTGCAGGATCCGACGCTAAGCTGCTGAGAACACCTACATCCTATTTGCTGCCACAGTAAAGGGGCGTGTTCAGCTCACCTTCGCAGTGCATGCACCTTCTGCAGTGGCTGGAGGCGACCTGGCGACACAAGTTTGTCCTTTTATTTTGTGACAAGAGAAGCTCATTCCAGCCTAGATACACCTGAGGAAGGCATACGGAGGTAAAGAAGAATTTATCACTTTTTCACCCTTGACTTTGTCTTTTCAAGTAAAATTGTAAAGTTAACAAGATTTAATTCTCCTTTAAAATAACACCTTCTAACAAAAAGAGCCCCTTGACTCTACCTGACCTATCAGCAGCTTTTTCAGCTTCACTGCAAAGTTTTATGCTTGCGGTGAAAGTGCAGCAATTCATTTTCAAAGTGACCTGTGACATCCCACTGTGGCAGTTCTCTGGCAATCTGCACTTGACAGCCAATCACATCTCCGGGAGATCAGACAGAAAACCTTGCGAGTCAACATCACTGGCCCTGTTTTGGTCTGAAAAAATGATTAGAACGGCTGTGATGACTCGTGACACACACAGATAAAAGTCCCGTCGCTGTCACACTCATGGGTGGCGCCCTCGATCTTCTGTGCGCTCCATCCTGGCTCCCTGTTCATTCTGCATGGTGTGTCAACCACGGGTCACGGCCTCCCTGACAGAATGTTCCATTTCACCAATTCGCGCAGAACCTCCACCAACAACGACCACCAACTGGCTAAAGTCAAAGTCTAAACCACTGACTGTATAGGAAGATTGACAGGGGCTCTCTGTTTCAAAAAGGAGGTCAACATGGAAGTGCCATGAACCTGCATTCTATCATTTGGCCAGAGGGGACCGCCAAAAATGGTTGCAAAAAAATAAATGACTGGCTAATAATACAGAACAAAATTCAGTCTTTTACAAACTGATTCAACTTTATTTGTTGGTCTAAATATGCTTGTAATAATTTAAATATAATAGGTCCTAATATCTTTTTTTTTTTTTATTTCAAAGATGTGGGTGTGGCTACAGTTTTCTGACTTATTTACATTGCTTTTCAACTAGTGGTGAATTTAGAGCCAGTTGCTGACATGTTCACAAGGAACAGCTGTAGCTGCTCGACCAATCAAAATAACTAAACTAACTCCTGTACACATAACTCCTGTATACATAATACCTTTACATTGTACTTGTGTTTTGGCATTAGGATGACAATCAGTCAGTAAAATCATTGAGACAACTAATATCAAAGAAGTAAAAGAAAAAAAAAATATTTTCTTTAATCAAAATAGAAAGTGCCACTGTGCATCTGCTGTTTTTCTCCCCCACATCAGAGCATATTTTCTATAAATTCATTGAACCACTTCCTGCCTCTCTTTGCCGCATCGCAATGATACCATTAGCCGCGTATAATGCAAGGGTTATTATATTGACATATAAAACACACAAATTAATGAAAGTCGTTAGGGCCATTCATTAATCAGTTTAATGAATTAGCAAATTAGCATAAATGGTCACACTTAATACAATGTGCAGGGATGTGAGAAAGCGCAAGTGGCTTCGTCTTTGGATGCCATCCAGGGTTCCGGAGAGGTGATTAAGGCTGTGCTGTGCCAGGTTCAGGCCCAATTTAAGCTTCACAAAGAAATTGTGTTCTTCAATGAAAAAAAGAAAGAAGAAGGCTCCTCAGATGAAAAGACTGAATCAAAGGATGGTCTCTCTCTCTCTCTCTCTCTCTCTCTCTCTTTTTACACCACCAACCGGAGCTCTCCTCTCTAATAATTCCTGTCCCATTATCTGGCAGCATCGGTGCAAACACGGCCACATATAATGACGTCTCAGCTGTTGGCCTTTCAGCCGTTTGAGCAACCGGCTGCCGCTAATAAGAGGCGGCCTAAAGGTGATCTTTAGTTTCCTTTTAGCCCGGCCGCCGTAGAATAACCAAACCCACCTGCTGTTTCCCTGAGGCCTCAGCGACGACCGACGACTTATTATACCTGCCATTAGTGGCAGCGTCGCCGGCATGTGGCGCTAAATGTGCTGGAGTGTCAGCACCAATTCCAAATTAGGAGACCCTCCCAGAAAAATTGACGGTTGCACACAAAGTAGGAGGGTTGCGTGCTTGGCTGCCAGTCGATGCGGCTGCCAGGCACAGCTGGGCGTCCGCAGAGAGGAAGTAGATTGGGGAGAGGGGCACGTCATGTCAGATGAATGGTGGCTGATTACACAATGACGTTTTTTGTAGGAGGGGGCGGTGGTGCCCTCACAAAAGCCAGTTGCTGCTTGTGTTGCAAAGGAAGTGGCGTTGGAAGGGTTTCTGCAATTCTGCATTGAACTCCATTATAACCAGCTTCATTGAATAATATACTGGAATGCCCTGAGAACAAGACTAGTGCATAACAATCAGTAAGGATGTGCTTGACACATCTGGGATGACCTTAGCAGTTGTTGCCTTGAACATCTAATTGAATGGGATTTTAGAGTGTGCATGTAAATATATATATATGCATATATATATATATATATATATATATATATATATACATACATATATATATATATATATATATGATGTTCTTGTTCTACTCAGAGAGAAAAAGTAGGTTTAAAGTTTTAAGCTGCGGGGTCATCAAAAATGAAAAATCTAGCCGCGTCTCTGCATCCACGCCGTGCAAAGGTAGCCGCAGCTTTGGAAACTCGACAACAAAGCCTTGGCCTTTCTCTTGCGAGGCAAAAAATAGCTGTGAGTGGGTTGGCATCCGAGCTGCAAGGGTCCTCGCGAAGCCTACAATGCCGTCGCTCCTCGTGTCCAAGCTTCACAGTCCCCTCGCAGACTCCCCGCGGCCATTCCAATGGCGTTCGCCCGGAATCTGCGAGTCCCCCGAGGGCCGTCCTAACACGGAATTTATTCACTGCAACAAGGGTGCAGCAGGTTGTCTCTCTCTCTCCTCCGCATCCCCTTCTCCTGCAGATGCCTGGATATTCTGTCCGGAATACAGACGACCAGCTCTCGCTGATAAAGAAACTCGTAATTTACTGCGATCCGGATAAACACGTTTCCCCTCTTGGTTTGATGATGTTATTCCTGCAGCCTGCACGCATGTCTATCAGCAGCTCGCTAAGACCTGGCAGGGAGCTGCGAGGCAGCATCTGTGTGATCAGTCAGTCAGTGAAAGTGGAGCAACCAAGTCATGGGCAGAATTTTTTCCTTTTTTTTTCTTCTAGCTGTTGATAGATTGTGTTTACTGAACGACTTGTCCAGGGTGTAACCCTGCTTTCGCCTCGTGACAGCTGGGAAAGGCTCCTGCAGACCCCGGAAACCCTGACTGGAAGATGGATGGATGGATGCTTACTCAATATTACGTTACAACACATTTAACGCCATGTGAAGGCAGTCAGAGGTTTGTTCATCCTTGTCCCACAAATGAGGCAAACCATGCATACAATAAACTAAAAATAAGCAAGCAAAGCAAACAGTTAGTAAAACATTTTTTAGCTGTTGTCTACGCGAAGCGCACGTTCTCTGTTATGACCCCCAAAAAATTAATTCTAAGCACGCAGCCGCATCACAAACGTCAGAGCAGGAAAACATGTAGACATGCCACATGCTCCCAGAATGTGGAAGTTTACTGAATTTTTGACCCGAGACAGAAGTGACAGCCGAGAACTCCGACTTTGAAGAAGTTTGAAGCCTCGTAATGAAGCGTGTCGCTCCGCTGCCGTACAGATCCGCACGTGGCGTCGCCCCCCCTGCCGCCTCGCCAGATTAAAGGGTAACTTGAGTCGCGCGTCATAATCCTGGCGGGCCTTTGGTGGCAAAGGTTGGGGGCGAGAGAGCCGGCTGATGCAGGAAAAACAGACAAACAAACAAACAAAGGAGGCTTCGTGCCGCTTGAAATGGGGACTCCAGAGAAAAGTCAAACGTTTGATGTTTGCACGGCGTGTTTGTCATCTTCATCCGTGAAGAATCTTGGATTTCTCACTCGCTGGTGTGCGGGCGCCTATATTTTTCCACAATTACTTATTAAATCAACTCCAAGTGAGGCGGGTAACAGATTCATTTGCGTGAAAATCTGCTCTCCCAACCCGTCACTCACTCATTAACATAACCTTACGATGCACACAGTTCCTTTTTTTTATATTCAGTGTGCGTGTGAGGTGTGCGTCAGCTTCTAGTCCTCTGCTCACCATGTGTAGTCACCCGGGAGGAAGCAAAAAATAAACACATCCGCCAGGCAGATAGTCGTCTTGTAGGTACCAAAATAAAGAAGAGATGCCAATTTGAAACTGATTTTCAAGGTTTCGTGTTATTGTCGGATTCATCAATTTCCACTGAATTTTGCAAAGTAATGTGTATTTTTTACGTCTCATTTGAGTCAGGTCTCACATTTTCTGTTCTAAGCAACGTCTTCATGAATGACTTTATCCTCCGGAGGTGAAGAATGAACTGCTCTAAATAACCAGAGCAGCAGGGCGGGAACAGTCGCTGCTGAGATGAGATGCTTTGCTGGAAACGTGAGAGAATCTTTTGGCCGTTATTGTGTCTGTATTTGTCGGATTCAATTTGCAAATTCAAGCGAGGGGGTGGAAAAAAGAAAATTGCGTAAAAACAAAGATTATAAAGCTTCTGAGAGGTTGCTGGGAAACCGGCAGTGACGGCTCAGCGGCTCAGTCTTTACGCTTGAAGGAAGTGATTAGGGGTCGAAAGTGGCAAAACAAGACACATTTCTCTCAATTTGTCCCCGGGAGCGACGGCGGCTTCATTGCTACGCCTTTTATTCTCACCAGGAAAGACTGAATTGAATTGAAGATACGATAATACACATCATCGCTTCAATGCGGACAAGCGATAGACACACACAAACGCAACAGCATCCACCCGGTGGCTCCATCTGTCGCGGGATCCGAACCAAAACCGGAGAAAGTTGGAGGAAAGAAAGTCATTCCACTTTTCCACATCGACTTAAGGAAATGTTTGTTTATTGGCATTTGCATCCTGGCAACAGATCTCATGCCACTGGGAAGTCTGTTCATGTCCCTTTTAGACAGAGCCGCATTTTCAAGAGATGCACTTTTGCGGGTTGAGCAGCCGGGCTAAGGATGCGGGTTGGGATCCATGGAAAAACAGATCTGGCAGATCTTCTTTGTGCCACCGTTTTTTTGAGCTTCTGGTACCGCCAGTCATGTCTGATAGAGAGCAGCCGAGGTATCAACCAGTAGCCATCCCAGTGCTCCCAGATCGAGGAATAACTCTGAAATGTCAATGCAAAGGGAGTTTGTCTGACACTATGGCAGTCCCCTTTGTGACAACACTTGCTTTCGCAAGGGATTCTCTGAACATACACACTTTCCTGAAATATGAAGCAATCAAGAGTAGTCAAGGTTGGATTTTTCTCAGTTCCAGTTCTGAAGTTCGCTGACAGGATGGAAACAGATTGTTCCTGTCGAAAACTATTTTTAACAAGAGGCTGCCGGGCACAGATATCAAAGACAGCTGCCATCAAACTGTTTTGATTGCAATTTTTGTGGGTCTGAAGGTAAAAAAAAAAAAAAAAGGCTGTTTCAAGAGTTGAGAAATGCTGAAGGCTTAAATTATGATTTAACACGTTCGCAAAGGTGAATAAAACCCTGATCCCTTGAAAAACCTTTATGTAGCTCGGCCGTGATTAATGGTTTGTAGCGCACTGCAAACTGTACCTGTGCATTTTACTGCTGGGAGTTATGAGGCCGGGCTTTGAGGGAACGGAGACATATATGGAAATATAATATACAGTGGGTTCGGAAAGTATTAAGACCCTCTGAAAATATTCACTCTGTGTCATCGTGCAGCCATTTGTTAAAATCAATTAATTTAATTTTTTTCCTCGTTCATGCACACACAGCACCCAATATTCTCAGGAAAACACAGACTAATAGAATTTTTTTTGCAGATTTGTTACAAAATAAACGCTGAGATATCACATGGCCATAAGTATTCAGAACCTTTGCTGTGACACTTTGTATAGTTAACTCAGGTGCTGTCTAATTCTTCTGACCATCCTTGAGATGGGCCTGCACCTTAATCGATGTCCAGTTGTGAAAAGCACACACGTGTCAATATAAGACCTTACAGCTCACAGTGTAAAGTCAGAGCAAATGAGAATCACAAGGTCGAAGGAACTGACTGAAGAGCTGAGAGACAGAACTGTGGCAAGGCACAAATCTGGCCAAGGCTACATAAACATTCTGTTGCACTTAAGGTCCCTAAGAGCACAGTGGCCTCCATAATCCTTATGTGGGAGAAGTTTGGGATGACCAGGACTCTTCCTCGAGCAGGCCGTCCGGCCAAACTGAGCATCCGGGGGAGAAGAGCCTTGGTGAGAGAGGTAAAGAAGAACCCAAAGACCACTCTGGCTGAGCTCCAGACATGCAGCCCTCCACCACCAGTCAGGGCTTTATGGCAGAGCGGCCCACCGGAAGCCTCTCAGCTAAAATAACAAAGGAGTGCTTTCAGAACAACTCTGTGAATGTTCTTGAATGGCTGAGCCAGAGTCCTGACTTAAATCCTATTGAGCATCTCTGGAGAGACCTGCAGATGGCTGTCCACCAACATTCACCATCCAGCCTGGTAGAGACCTGGAGAGGATCTACAAGGAGGGATGGCAAAAGATCCCCAAATCCAGGTGTGAATTTTTTTTTTCATCATTCCCAAGAAGGTTTACGGCTGTATTGGCTCAGGAAGGAGCTTCTACTCGATACTGAACAAATGGTGAGAATATTTATGCCCATGTGATATTTCAGTGTTTGTTTTGTAATAAATCTGCAAATATTTCTACAAGTCAGTGTTTTCTGACTATAGTGGGTGCTGTGTGTCTTTGAACGAGGAAAAAACAATGAAATTAATTCATTTTAGCAAATGGCTGCAATATGAGAGAGTGAAAAAATTTAAGGTCTGAATACTTTCCAAAAGCACTTTATATTATATGTATCTCAATGATTTTATACTTATCAATTTTGCTTTTTGCTCCCTTATCAAACACTGGAGACCTGCTGTGGAATGGCTTGCTTGATTGTGGTGTGAAGAGTGTCTGCACACATTTTCACCCGTTGACTTCAAATGGTCGCCCTCGTTGTTTTTTTATTTTTTATTTTTTTGTTTAATGGCTTTCACTCTGAGAGCTCACAACCTTTCAATCGCCGTCCAACTCCTCCAGCCTGTAGGCGAGTGCTCTCCTTTTTTTATGAAGCCATTTTGCCGTTTATTAACTCACACGGAGGCTGCAAGTCTCGCAGAAAAGACTCGGCAGTCGGGTGTAGCTTTTATGCCTCTGTGGTACGAGCAGGAGGGGGGAAAAATGAAATGCTCTTTCTCACGTAAGTACAAGACATTTTCACTTTTATGCACATCACACATATGGGGAGTACGTGCTCATACACACACACACACACACACACACACATACACATGAAGTTTGCTTCATTCCCGTAAAAAATAACCGCAAAACCAGTCGTGGTGATGTAAAGAATTCCCAACAAAGGATTCGCTACACGTAGACCTAACAGTGGAACAGTGCCGGAACACTGTTTTTTTTTTCCTTTCAAAAGCGTAAAAACCTCCTCGAAAAACCTTCCATTTTCCTTTTGTTGTAAGAAACGGCTCCATCCGACTGATTGGTGTGGGTTTTTTTTTCTTTTTTTTTTCGCCAGCTTTCTGCCCGGGAAGAACAAGGAGAGAACAGAAGCGCTTCCCCGCCTTGGGGGCGGGTGGGGGCTGGTGGGGGCTGGGAAGCGCGTGCGCCTGTGCTTTAGGACAGACTTTGAACTTGAAGGAGTCCTCTGACGGCGCCGCCGGGAGTGTGGTAAGCGGCCGCGATAACGCCGGCAAAATTTGACTCCGGAGGGGGCGGAGCTTAAGAAGGCAAACACAGCCGGATGCTCCGCTGTTACCCGGAGTCCGTGGGGGGGGGGTTCGATCCTTCGGCAGGGAATACCGCCGAGACGGGAGGTCAGTCTGCGTGGTGGGTTTATCTGCTGAGTTCTTAAGTTTCGCCTCGCTGTGACCTCGCTGGCAATTTGAATAATTTCAAGCGAGTCCCCGAAGGAAATGATTGGTTTTAAAGAGCAGAAGCGGGACGACGCTGCTGGCAGAAACAGGCCTCAGGGGCCTCGACAGAATTCCAATTTGCGAGCAGCGCGAGGAAAAGAGGGCGATGGCAGCTCCCATCTTTCGACAATGAATGGTTCCCATGCAGATACTGTTTTTATTTTCTCCTTAAGGGATCAAACAGATGCTAAAAGATTTGGATAAGGCAACGTTGGACTAACTAACTGTCAGTGTCCGTCTCTGGGTTAAATACACCCCGTCAACAACAATCTGTCTGCTTGTGAGATTTGGTTTACGTGCCAGAGATGCAGAAGAGAATTCTAGGTTGTGTAATGTTGTGCGCAACATTGTCCCTTGCATACAATGTCAGAAAACTTTGTCAGCCCCTAACACAGCAGTAGGTTCTGCCCTCTGTTTACAGCCTTGCAGGTGAAACAGTTTCACTGTCAGACGTCTCCAGTGTTTGGAAGGGGACGAAAACAAGATGACTTTTAGAGTTCGGAGCCAAAAACTTGTCTATCTATCTTTCTATCTATCCATCTATCTATCCAGACCCTTCTCTTTTCAGACCTTGTCACCGACAGGCACGTCCCCTTCAGCAGTGCTGAGTCACTCCTCTGTGATTGACTGATTGCACAGCTGCGTTAACGAGCAGCCAAACAGGTGACCAGGTGATGGTGATAACCAGGCCGGTCCACACCAGACTGAACAAGCTGAGAGGGGGCTCAGCCTCAGCACTCTCCTGATTATCTGAGGAGCTGCTCTCCGGCAAAAAAAAAACAAAAAAACAATGCACACGCACGTGCGGCGACCACGTGCGCACTCAGCCGAACTAACAAACGGCGGCGTTAACAAAGTAAGTTCTTTTTTCCCTCTTTCTCCTGCTTTGCATCCACTGCGCTGAGAAAAAAAAGTTGCACCTGACTCGCAATGCGATGCTGCTTTCGTGGCAAAAATGATGTTTAAGCCTTCGTGCCGTTTCAACACTTGGCAGCTTTCTCGCACCATCTGCAAGTCTCACTTTGCTCGAGTGCTGCGAGTGACGTCGCTCTAAAGAAGCGCCCCCGCGCTGAAGGGAAGGCCGTGATCGGAGCCACAGCCGCGTTTCTCTTTTGTGCCGCTTGAGGGAAGGGGCCGAATGAGCTAATGCTGCTGGATTCTGACCTTGTTCGCTTCCTACACGGGATAAATAGGATGTGAGGGAAAACTGCTAAACTGTTGGCATTCGGCACGGCGTGTATTCTCTGCGAGCTCCTTTCGAGTTCTTCTGGTGCCTGGGCGCTGAATAAACAAGAACCAAGCCAATGAAAAGCTGAGAGCAAAACTGTTGCTTTGTTGAACTAGTCGGTGAAAATTAAAAAGGCTTTGACGTTTATTTATTTTTTTATGTGAGCATTTTACTCGAGCAACCCTGAATCTTAAAAGGCGTGCAGCAGTGGGAAGTGAACTGAAAGTAGGAGGAAGGAGAGGGAGGTGAAAACAAGATTACCTGATGTGAGGCAATGCTAGCGCAAAATGGATTTTTTTTTTGTTACCGGCTATGGGAAAAATTTATGTACAACTTTAGGACATCTTGCTGTACTCCCTTTACAAGAGAGGTAAAAAAAAAAACAACAACATTGTAGAACACTAGAGTGAAGTGTTGTTATTAACATTTTAAACACATCACTAAAGATTTGAGTTTTTGATCTTTTTCTTACTACCCTGTAAATAAACAAGAAAGAAGTGGAAAAATAGGCCTATGTTAAACTGAGATTTTGTGTTCATTGTTATGTCCTGCCTCCCTTAACTGTATATCTGGGAACCGCTGGTCGAACTGGTTCTGAAAGCAGCGCCAGTGATCCGTCCTTCTCAGCTTCTGCCAAGCGTTCAGCGCGGCAGACAGTTGAATCGCTGAGGGGTTAACGCGTTCAGCTCAGGGGTTTGCTCGCTGCTGCTGCCTGCCGAGCGCCGCAGAGAGCCGTTCACAGTTGTTGTTGCTTCTCCTCTGAAGAACTGAGAGCCGGAGTCGCTCCTGCCAGTCTGAAGACCTGAACCCGCAGTTTCGCAGCTCTGCAGGATTTCCTGCCAGTTTCAAGTTTTGCGAGGCTACATGTTTGGGCTTGAGCTTTGGTTTGTTTGTTTTGGTTGTTTTTTTGTTTTTTTCTTTCACTGCCAAATTTGCCACTGCTGTGGGAAAAGGCGAGCTTGATGGAAACGTCGGCTGCTCTTGCAAAAACCGCTCTGCGGCCAAACTTGACTATCTCTGACGCTTGTCTGTGGGTGAATTGGACTGATGCAGGACACTTGTGACGGATTGGGTATTTGATTGTTATTAGCCAGGCCACCAATTTGACAGCCAACCTCCTCAAAATTTCCAATCATAGCACTCATGCACAAGTGGCCCTTTGTATCATCAATACCTGATTCCGGCAAAGCGATCCTTGCAAATGGCACATATTTAAGAGGATTTATGAGTATTATTGAGCATCACAAAGTTTGCAGCAGTGTTTTTATTGATTCTGTGTTTTTTTCTCCTGACAGCAATCATGCATAATGCAAGAGTCCACGTCGTGTTAAATCATCGGTGACTATATTCTAGCATAATTTAAGGGCAAGCAGGAGAAACCACAATGGACGCATTCACTCATACGAAGTTGTACACTGTACCAGTGTTACACCATTATGGGGAAATCCTGCTGGTTTAGAAAGTTGGTGGTGGTGGTGCTGCACCTCCAGTGGTAGGTTCAGAGGCAAAGAGAGAGGTAGAGGGGAAAAAAAGCTGCAGAGAACTTGTCAAAACATGATGCATTGTGTACATACTGGGAAATGCGTAGTCTTCATTTGAAAGTCAATGCCCGGGCTCAGACCTGCTCTGGGGAATTTTAAAACCCGCGAGTCAGAGATGGCACTCCCAGAGGGCATTCGGTGAAAACTTCCAGACAGGTCCTGCCTCGTGTGCCCCCCAGCGGGTCATCAATATGACTGGGAGTGTTTGCTTTGACGTGCACTCTAACACAAAAGGGTCCTGCATATAAACTATAGGTGACACGATCGCCCCAAGCCGGAACGTTTTTGCTCTGCTCACTGAAGCGTTCTCTCAGGGTGGTTGTTTGTTTCCTGATTTTTATTAGGCATTTTGTTTTTCACTGTGCAGCACCTTTGCTCAACCAGTTACTGCACTTATTACTTGTTATGTAGCTTTGCTAGTTCCAACCATAATTTTTAAGGAAACTTTCAAAGTTTTGCTTGAAATTTGTGTGAGATTTTGTGGAAACTCAATCCCTGAAGCGTCGTCCAATCTTCCACTTGACAAAAGTGTCAGTGGCAGAGCCAACACCCAGCAGGGGGTGTGATCCCCTAACCTGGGAGTGATATCAGTTCTCTTT
This sequence comes from Thamnaconus septentrionalis, assembly GCA_009823395.1. NCBI lineage: Eukaryota > Metazoa > Chordata > Actinopteri > Tetraodontiformes > Monacanthidae > Thamnaconus > Thamnaconus septentrionalis. The sequence goes on from CM020509.1 coordinate 5,165,836, forward strand.
GTGACATCACAGAGGGCTTTTTTTCTGTTTGTCTTATCACACAATTTTGGTTAGGTATATGCAAGAGATGTAAAGGGTGGAGTTTTCCCACTTGTGGAGAGGTTAAAGGTTCAATGGAATTTTGTACAGAATTGGGCCTTTCTTGCAATGTAGCTGCTAAAAGAAACAATTTTGTTGTCATCAATCTGTGTAGACTCTGATTTGTCTGAAGGTCAATGAACTGTACTGCTGCTGCGCATAATAGAGTGGGAACAGACTTGGTGACAAGGCAATTAAAGTGAGCGGTGGTTCGAAAACACTCAGTGGGTTGTACGCTGAAACACTTTAAATGTGCTAAAACTTGCTGTAGGTTTCAGCTGCGACGGTTCATCATCCATGGAATGCCTCCTTGGAATTGAGCTAAGCTTCCTAAAACTATGCATGTATCTCTGTCTCTGGCACAGCATCCTCCTAAAGTTTGTCCATTAATAAGCCATTTCGCACCAGGACGCACAGCAGAAGTTGATTGATAGTGCTTGCAGGCAAGTTAATCCACCTAGAGTGGCTGTGTTGGGACGGCAGCAGCAGCAGCAGTGCTGCAGCGGAGGCAGCAGGGACCCACCTGCATCCTGGAAAGTATGGAAATGCGTCGAAGAATGACTACAAATCCCGTTGAAGAGGCATTAAATTAGATTTTCGGTACCCTGTAGAGAAAAACATCATTTATACTTTCCCTTCTTTGCAGACATATCGCAGATGTCTCCAGTTTTTCGCATTTCTAGGAACAGATTCCTTTGATTTTCAAACCTCACATTTCAGGATTAAAACTTGTCCGACAGCGGCTCTCCAAATATTCAGTTCTTTAGGCAAATTAAGCAGATCAGAAGAATAAAACTGCAGCTTCAGCATGCTAATAAGTCCCTGCAGGTACTGTCTTCATACATTTATTTTTTTGAGGAAGTCATGGGGCTTTACAGGATTTTGTAGCAAAATTGTGGGAATTGGCCAAAATGGAGCAAAATTGCAAACATTTTTGGACACCAATTTGGCAGCGACTCCCTCAAAGTAAGAAATGAAGCCCTCATGCATTGATTCATGATTCATAAAGGCATTCAAGCAAAACAATGCTTACCAATGACATATACTCCAAAGAAATTCTGGGTATTTTTGATCATTCTAAAGGGAACTGCTGAAGGGTTTTCATGATTCTGGGTGAACACTTGTGATTGGCTCGACTATCTCATCCAGATAATTAATTCATTTCTTGAGGCCAAACTTGGGAATGAGTCGAGATCCAGTCAGACATGCTGGGTGAGTTGTAAGCTCCTGGTAGGGGCACCTTCTCTTGCACGAGATTCCATCGGCACCGTCGCAGAGTTTGACATGAGACATTTTGAAATGCCAGCATCTCTAAAGGTTACGGTAGAAAGTCTGCAAAGTGTGTGCATGTGGGGGAGGGGTTGACAGTGACGTATGTGCGTGCACCAGCTGTTCTGTCTCCCCTTTTTAATTAAAAGTCTGCATTCAATCAGTGTAAATCACACGTTGCACCATGACTTCATGTGAAAGTGTTTGCTTTAAGTGGAAACAAGAATTTCGGTGCAATGACATCAGTGAAAGTCACCGAAAGTCACCAAAGTAAAGTTTAAAATTCCTGCCTGACTTCCTGACCTCTGCCGAACAGCACACGGTCCCGCTGAGCTGCTGCGACAGCGACACTGTTGTCTGACTCAGTACAGTGTCAGAGGAAGAGCAGTGTGGGGGGTCAACTGTCCGTCAACACTCACCACTGGAGAGATGAAAGTTAGCGTCAAGCTGTGAATGTATCTATGGGATGACTTAGGAATTCATTTATTACGTAAGAGTTTCACAGAAAGCAAAGCTGGAATAAGGGAGAAGCGATGCTGCTCTGAATAAACCTCAGAAGTACGACCACCACAAGTTGTAAGCAATGGGAACTGCTAAAGCAATTAGCATCCAGTACTTAAATCAAAACAGGAGGACTTCATCACCTGAAATAAAAAAAATAAAAAAGTCAGAGACTTTTCTTCTAGGCAAAGATTTCAGTTTACCGGCAAGCGACTTTGCCATAGGTTGCGTCACTAGCTGCGTTTCCATTACAGTGTTTCACTTTTGCGATATACCTCTACATCGATATGTCAGAAAAACAACCTCATGACGGCGTCAAAAGGTTTTCAATTCTCGTGGTACAAAACCACGAGAAGTTCCTCGTGGGGAAGTTCCTCGCCTTCTAAGCGAGCGGTGGCAGATCTGACTGGTCCACTCCCGTGTGATCCACGTCGAGCTTTGTCTCCTCTTATACAAACACTTTCTGCGTGCTCCTCATCAGATGGATACGTGGGACGCAGCCATAGCTTTTAGGAAACGCTCCATCTGGCAGGCAGCCATGTTAATTGGCCGCTTGCTCCAGCTCTGTGTGCGCAGCTTTACATCCATAACAATTGAGAATTTTTTCCTTTTGTAACGCAGGCATTCAGAGGGAATGTTTTCCCCTCGACAAACAGTTTTGCTTAATTAATACTGCACAAAGGACAAACTTCCCACAATGATTTTGTGCGTTTGTGTGCGAGTGTGAGTGTTAAATTCCGTCATCTTGCCGGCGAAACGGGAACATCTTTACGCTGCTAAACAAACATATTTGGCTCGCTTTCCTGTGAGGGGAACTCTTCAAGATGTAATCTCTGCGCCGCCCGACTAAGACACTCAGTCTAATTAATCCACAGCGCTCACTTTAATTGCCTTAATATATTGGCTCTTTGTCTTCTTCATCTTTTTTTTTTATTACTGGTGACGTCTGTTTCCCCTTTATACATTGGAGAGAGAGAGGGGGGATGGGGGAGAGAGAGAGAGAGAGAGCTAATCTCTGCGCCAGATCTGAAGCATGAATGGATGGCTGTAGTTTAACCAAGGGACGGTTCTGCCAGTGGCCATTGTCTACGCTAATTATAGGGAAGCCTTGATGTTTTGCCTTCGGAGCCTTCTGTGCGTTGGAGGAGAGCCTTCACCTTTGTTTGTTTGTTTGTTTTTGACAGGAAAAGACCAATGAAGACCGCCAGATGGTGGCCGGCGGCGATCCTACTGTTGGTGCTGGCCGTGGTCGGCGCCAACGGGAGACCCAGCAAGGAAGAATTCAGGGCGCCGCCGTATCGAGCAGTCGTCCGATTCCGTCACAAGGTATTGACCGCCGTCCTTCTTCATTTGCCAACAAGGGGACCATTTTGCTTTATACCCGTATGGGAAAAAAAGTACACCGGGACGCTCGGGCTACATCAGATAACTAACTCCCCTGTCGTTTTTTATGCCTCAGGCCGCCTGAAATATACTCTGAGTCATCACTATCACTTTCTCTGTGGGGACCGACTCCTCAAGAGAGAGAGACCAAAAAAAAAATACCATTTTAGATTGTGTGTGGCACATCTGAGCTGCGATAAGCTTTGAAAGATGAAAGTTTTTGGTGTTTTTTTGTTCTGCAGGACACTGGCCGCTAGCTGAAACGCGGCACTTCTGTGAGTGTCTCAAGTCATATTTCAAGGAGGGAAAAAAAACTCTGTTTTCCCCGTCTCTAACTTGTGGCTGATTTTTATTGTTTTTTTTCTGATTTATTTTCACAACACCAGGGAGAGAAAAGATAAATCGATCAGAGGCCGGCAGGAAAATAAATGGACTGTTTTTGCAGGCGTTGTGTTTAGGATAAGCAAAGTGTTTCATCAACAGGCATTAGTCGGACTATGGTGCGCATTTGCCATCAGCCCCCATTTCCGTTCTCCTCGCTCTACGCTAGCCTTTTTTATATGGGGGGAGATGGAGAAAACACTGCAGAGAGGAAATGGGGAGGAAATACATTTGAGCTTTCAGAGTAACAGTCAGCCTTAATCGAGTTGGCTTGGCCTTTAAAAAAAGACAACAACGCAGGAGTAAATGGGCTGCCGTGTGTTGAGAGTTGACTGCGAGGCGATGAGGAGGGTGGGACAGATGGGCAACGTCATTAAACTTAATCAGAGTTCGAGGGAGGAGCTGGAAACGACGCATGAAACTTCTGCGCAAAACAAGTTTTCCAGTCGATTGCACCACATTTATTTAACTTGTGCAACGGTTCAGCTACTGCCGGGCCTCAGTTCTTTTGGAAACTGGGAGCGTTCAAAACACTGTGATATTAAAAACTTCACATTTGGTCTCAGTACACAATGTTTGACACTGATACTCTTTTTTTTTTTTTTTTTTTTTATCCTCAGCGATTTCACATCCACATCTGCCTGAAAAAAAGTTAGATCCTTAGGTAATTATTCACAACTAAATAAATCTAATATTCTATGGAACACTTGGTTCGCCAAACAGAACAAAAGATTAATGAGCTTTGTGCACACCATGTACTTAGAGGTGCTGTGAACATTGACAAGGTTTCATTTTTGTACATTATTTAATTCTATGTTGGGTGGGAGGGCAGGGGCTATGGTGCACCTCATGTTTTTTTGTTTTTTTTGGCAAATTATGGGGTCATTTTAGATGCTAGGAAAGGCTAATCTCAGCCCCGGCTGAGCACAAAAGAGCGAGTGCGTAGGACTTTACAGAGTTGGGAGGATTTTTTAATTATTTATTTAGTTTTTGAACAATACTCTTTCAGCAGTGTGTGTGTGACCTATGATTCTTGAGGTTTAGCCTTTGGTGGAATCTTCCTCGACACATAAAAACATTCCGAGCCCGAACTGAGCCGAAGTGTTAACCTTTAGTCTGTGACTAGCAACAAAGAGATGCTGCAGCCTGAGGAAAGAGCCCAGTATATTTATTTGTTTATCTTTTAAGATTTCTCAGTCATTTCTTAGAGTAGAGCTTTATTAAAGAAGTTTGGTGTGTCTCTGCGAACAAGCGTCCAGTTCCAGGGTCACATATTGTTCCTTCGCTGTCAATGCACACGTTGGGAAATTGGGACGTCTTAAACACGGAGTATGATGCAATTCTGCCCATTGAGACTAAAATGTGACATCAGAAGTAAAATGTGACATCTGGTTGGTTGAAAAAATTAGAAAAGGTGGAAATTCTTGCCCTCGGAAGCGCCATTCTCATCAGCCCAGGTCATGTGAAGGACACCTTAGAGTCAAAGACCATACAAGTTCTCTTTACGTGCTAATTTTTTGGCCCCTTTGCTCTCATTCACCTCTTTTTCACATGTAGTTGGCGGGTGTTCTAGTACATGGAGCAGAAGGGTGGATTGTTGGGCCTAAATATCTAGAAGATTCCAGGGACATGCGTCAGACAAGGGCAATGAGATATTGGGCAAATGAAAAGATTTGTCAGCTTGCATATTAAAGCTCATAATTACGACATTCTTTTTGCTGTCTTAGTTGAATGTCATTCCGTGGGATTACGGTCCAATTCTTGGCAAAAAATCAAACAAAACCCCTGCCGCTCCTACGCCAATAAAATGTCGAATGACAAAAGAATGCATAGCGCAGGCTAGCTACATGACAACAGCTGAGGGAGGCATCTCCGATCCCCTGCTAGTCTAATTATGACACAGCTGGTCCTTGAAGCTGTGTTCCACTTTGAAGGAGTAGATTTCAACAAGGATCCTTCGTGGCTCGGAGTCAAAAGGCCAAACACAAATAAAAATATGTTTGTTTCCTGACATTTTAAGGTGGGGGTGGTTATGTGGGCAAGATTAAGAATACTATTAAAAAAAAAAAACACATGTGGCTGGTAGGACAAGACCTCAGAGCAAACGGTCCTCCTCTTTTATCTGTAAGACCTTTTCTACTTTGTATCTATTTTCGTTTTCGAAAAGACTTGCATGCCCCTGCTTTCACGTTGTTCTGTTTGCACCTCAGCGAAGCGTACTTCGAGACGGTGATAACAGGTCTCCGAGGAATAAAGAGAAAAAAACTCAAGTGCTTGACTGAGGAAATGGCTGTTGTGGAAGCAGGTTTTGGTGCGCAAGAGGTCAACGGAGGGCGGCAAACAAATCTGAAGAGTGCAGAGCAGAGGACAGGACAGGAAGAAAGAAATGGGAAAACCTTTGAATCGGGACACAAAGTCGAGCTGACAGACAGCAAACACTAACAGGGTGTAAGGTTCTGTGTCGCCTGTCTTCATATTTACTGTTTTGTTGTTGTTCATGTCTTGAGTTTGCTTCCTGTTCCCTTGTTTGGTTCACCTGTTGTTGATTCCTGATGTGTTCCACCTGTGTCTCGTTGTCAGCCCTGCCCTTGATTATTCTCACCACGTCGTTACACAGGGTGCATTCAGTTACATTCCTTGCATCTAACACTTTCTTTGGGGAGCTGAGCTCGTTGATTTTTGCTTCATGTCGAGCTTGGTCAGAGACAAGAGAGCGACTTGCTCATGTGAACCTTTTAATATGATTTCTAGAGTTTTGAGGGAAGTCGACCGCTACCATTCAGTGCCCTACACTTTTCAAACAACAGCCGCTGATAATTTAAAGGGAACATACAGACCCGTATCACCCTATAGGGATTATAGCAACAGACAAAAATGTTGCAATACTCATTAACTGCTGGATCTAACAGGAGAGACACAAAAAGATTGTCGAGAGCAATGTGGAGGGAGTGATAAAAAGTCATTCTTCACTTTTACATGGACTAAACCAGGCAATTTCTGTGGCTAATGCATTATACTCACCGTGCTCTCAAACCACTTTGGCACTTTTTACTCATTGTGCCAAAAAATTTCCACTGTGCCTGGTTTGGGCACCTGAACAACACATCTGTCCCCTTTTTCTTTTTACACAAGGCTTTTCCACTGCTCACTTTTTCCCTTACAAGTGGAAATATGAAATCACTATCATGCCATATTGAATGAACATTATGCTGACCATGTTTACGAATAAACTGAATAATGGAGTGTTTAATGACCTAACTGACCAGTTCTGGTTGCTATGTCTCTACTCGAGAGGCTGCAGGGTTTGTTGGCCGATTACATCACATGGATGGTGTTGAAGAATCTGAACCAGACCAGAATTTGAAGATTGTCAGGTTGGATCTGTCATGGAGCCACAAAATATCTGCGGCTTTTTCTCTGAAATAAAGAAAAATGCAAGAGAAGCTGCCTTTGGAAGGGCAAGGCGTAGATTTATGGATGCAATGAAAGAGGACATAAAGTTTAGATGGTGTGAGAGAAGAGGAGGGGAACCGTGGACAACAACTAGAAGCCTTCTGTCGGCCTTGGCTAGCACTCCTGCAGTACTTTCTTCTTCCTGCAGGTGGTCTCTGTCAGTCCACAAGACCTTCACGAATGGAAACAATCCCGAGGCAACAGAGGGGTGTTGGTGTCTCCTCATGGGAACTCATTTTGCCATTTCTGAGACCACCCACCCTCTTGTTATTGCTCTCGTCCTGGCAGCGGACTGACTTAAATAATTAATGTGTGTCCACGTGTTGCCATAGTGTGACAGGACACTACAAAAATGATGCATGCTCCGCTCCTCCGCCGCATTGAAATTAATGTGCGGGGCGTTGTGATTACACTGCGGTGGAATGTCACTACAGCGTCTGCATAGCATCACGATTCGTCCGGCGAAGGGGACGGAGGTAAACACCGCTCATCTGTCCGCCTGTCAGAGGACCGGCTGCGGAAAACATAATGAAAAAAGTCCTTGTCTGCTCGGAAAAATAAACAACAAAAAAAAGGCTCATTCTTCATTCCTCGCCATCCGTGGTGCTCCACTGCTGTGATGGTGGGACTCGACCCTCTGGTCGATGCGGTTGATCAAAAACAAGACGACAACGCTGTAAACGAAACAACAGTTTACTTTCCATAAAGGCTTTTTATTTGTATCTTGGGGAACATCACATTTACGGTGACCAAGAGAGCTCAATGCACTGCAGCTCCAGAAAACACTTGCAAACAGTGAGAAACATGGTGCAATTTTGTGAGCCGTGCTGCAGACAAGTATAAACGACATGAGAAGTGTTTCCAGGGGGCCACAATCAGTGAGGCACCAACATCTAAGACAGCGCTCTGCTACAATATGCAAGATGCTTTGTTTTGTTTTATGTATCCAGTGAGGTAAATAGAACAAACTAAAACCTCTTCAGGTTTGGAAGTAGATTTCTGTGTTGGTCCGTCACTGATAGTGGTCCCCATGGAAACCCTTTGTACTTTGTACTAACCTGAGACACATTTCCGAATTTGAAGCGTATGTCACGGTTGAATTCTCTTTGCTTGTGTCTCCTGAAGATGCAGTGCATTGAGCTATTGAGTATTGACGGGCATGTTGTTTTTTCTTCTGATACTGACCTTGGACAGAAACAGGTGTACACGACAAACTGTGACATCGCTAACGTTCAGCTGACGTGAGCAATGATTGGACTTTTTCTCAGAGCATTGTTCATCATGGCGATTGACTGCTGACATTTAAAATTATAACAACTTGACCATTATTTGACCATATTTCCTGGAATCCTCTCTCCATCTTCCACTGCTTTTGTCCATCTTCACAAGCCACGCAGCGTAGCGCCGTCCTGATTCATCTTGCCTCAATTCTTTGGACCACTCACGAGACTGGTGCTGTTAGTCTTTTCATTCTTTCTTTTTTTTTTTTTGCAAAATTCTCCCCTAAAAACTTATTTTCTCTTTAAAAATTCCCATGACTTTTAATCTCATGAAGGAAACACGAGACTCACACACACACACGCACACCATGTTATGTTGTTTCCAGTTTCTCTGAGACGGACATTAATTAAGGTCTCCAGAGTTAAAATGCAAAACAAAAAAAAAAACAAAGAACACAACAACAAAGTAAAAAAAAGAACAAAAGAAAAAAAATGTTGCTGAAATATTTTTATTAGCGCCCCCCTATTCTCACATTTCTAACTAATGGAATTGAATAAAAACAGACAGTGATAATGGGCCTTAATGACATAATTACATACATTCCCTTGTTGCAATAATTGGAGAAACGCTCCAAACGGACGTCCTTTCAGCTCAATGCCTGTTCCGGCCCCTCTGCCTTCTCTTTGAAGGACAGCGTTTGACAAGGGCGGTGGAATTGAATGCGACCTCCATAAGCCTCCACCTCAAAGGCTTCAATCACAGCGAGCGCTGGGCCATAAACAGCTGGTCACATGCTCTACCCATAATTCCCCCGGTATTGTCTCAGAAATTTGCAGCGAAAATCCTCTGTGCGTGGGGTCAGTTATAGGACAGCGGAAGCCGTCCTCTAATTGTAGCTGACGTAATGGAATTGCCGCTGGGAAATGACAAGCGGTGTCAGGCCCCAGATTCAGGTTTATAGAGCCCCCCTTTTTTTTTTTAATAACTGGCTTTTTATGAAGCACTCCCCGCATTAGGTGCAATGGAGACGAGTCTGCTCGTTTGGAAAAAAAAAAAAGAATCTGGAATGGGCGCGGCTGATGAGCATCAGGGACAAGAAGCAATTTTTCTGTGTAGTTTTGTCGTCGCTGGGACGACCGGAGCTTCTCACGCCGGGACAAACAAAATGGAGGCAAGGGCGACTTGCGAGCGCAAGGCCCCGCCCAGCACCGGCTTGGCCACATGGCAGAAGCTAGATTAACGGGAGGGGATGAGAGAGAGAGAGAGAGAGAGAGAGAGAGAGAGAGAGAGAGAGAGAGAGAGAGAGAGAGAGAGAGAGAGAGAGAGAGAGAGAGAGAGAGAGAGAGGTGGGTGAGCGATGGGGGGAGGGCGAGATACTGAGGAACATGCACAAATGTTGAGATAAGCTTCAATCACAATCATCAAAATTCACATGAAACAGCCTCCGGCGCGGTGGCGTCAGTCTTCAGTCGGCCGCCCGCTGATAAAATGTGACTGTACAGTCAGCGCCGTAATAACCCCTCCTCCTCCTCCTCTTCTTCCTGCCCCTCCTCTCCACTCCACCTCTCCCTCCCCCTCCTCCCGCGTCTGCGCTCAGCTGGTCAGTTTAGCCCCGGCCGCTCGCCGTCCGTCACTCATCGTGACGAGCCGTCAGGCAGAGGTGAGCAGCCTCTGTCAGAGGAGGCGTAGGGAAGCCGCTGCACCAGTCGTGCCGTAATAATAACGGGTTGTCAGTGTCGGTGATGCTGCTGCTGCTGCTGCTGCTGCCACTAACCCGGGTTTCTCAGCCGGCATTTAGGTCGACGCCTCTCTCGCTTCTGCTGGAGGGATTTTCCTTGTTTCAGCCTGGTTTCCATCTTTGAAGTCCTCTATTCCATCAGTTTCCATATCTCTTTTTTTTTTTCTTGCCAGTGGAGCAGCCTCGTGTTATTTATTATCCACTGCTCACCACCATCACCTGCTAAAATAAAAGGACATTTAGGCCTGTGTGTACAGTCCTCTTGCTAAAACTGTCCTGTTGCAGTTTCCTGCCAAAAGACTGATGCACTGTTGGATCTTCATGTTTGGATGAAGGTGATTTCAGAGGGTGGAGCCAACACCTCGCTCAGGATGGTGCTGTCACTAACCTGGTAGAAGTATTGGACTCTTTGTGATGTCATAAAGGGGGCACTAAAAAGTGGAGCGAGCAAAAATAAGTGACATATTTGTATTTATTTATTTTTTTAATTTTGAGGCATTTACTGCTACTTGAAAAGTAGATCTGCTTTTTCAGAATATATATATTATGAGGTAGTGTGTCTCTGTAAAAAAATACTACATTGTTTATTTTTTCAGTAGATGGCAGCACAGGGGACGGACACATGATCGTCACATAAGTAGAAGAACAAACAGGAGACAAAAAAAAAAAAAAATAAACAGTCGTCTCTGGTGATGCAGGAGTTCATGTTCAGGTTAGAGATGGAGATATTTCCATCTTTCATCCGTCCATGACACAGAGGCATAATCTTGTCCTCCTCTGCAGTCAGTGTGCATTGTTGTTGTTGTTGCTGTTGCGGCTGCCGTGCATAATGGGGACCCCGGTTGATCCTGCTCTTGTGATTACTGAAATAAATATGTGACTGGCAGCCTTGGCAGCTCGGCGCCGACTGCAGAGAGTTAAAAGCGGAGCTTGGTGAAGTTTTTGCTGGGTGCAACCGAACCTTTGGCACGTTGTGGGAACAAAAATCATCAAAACCTCGAGCAGTAAACGCTATTAACTATGAGACAAATAAAAAACACAGGTTTCACATTTTTTTACAAAAATTTCATTGGCATTCACAGCCGGAAGCTGGGTTGTGTAAACATTCAACCAACAACTTATACAGCTAGAGGGGCCAGATAAAATGGCACTTCGAGTAAATTTTCATAAAATATGCATTACAAGTGTACTCTGTACTCTGGAGGCTGTTGATGCATGGCTGCAGCAGGAGTAGGAACCCAGAGATGTGGGACTGTGGGTTGTTTTGTTTTGGGTTTTTTTTGGGGCGGGGGTTTGGGGGAGGGTGGTTATTTTGGCGCTACAGCCTGAACCGGTCCTCAAGGATCGATCCGGCCTCGCCGGTGGGACGCCGGACTGTGTAATCCACTCCCTCCGTCGTACAAATACGCGGCGATTCACGGCGGCTGAAGTGCACTTGAAAGTTGATGGTGTGGAGGAGTGAGAGACGGCAGATCTGAGGAGAGGGAGAGCTGGAGAGAGGGGGCGGGGGGGTCGGGGGAGAGACGCGGGGAGATACGTGAACCAAGCGCCTCTGAGGTAACCCCCACCACCCACCCCGCATCGTCCCCAGAGGGGCTGAGACGAACCGAGCCGGGCCTGCAGGCGGTCCGACGGGCCGGCCGGTGGTCCTGTGGGAAATCACCCTCTTCAAACAAATGGAGTGTGAACACAGCCTGTCGCATGCAAATAAGGCCCGTTTGATATCTCCCCTACCTGCGGCGCAATTCAAAATGTCACCTCCCCGCCAGGGTGGTGCTGCGCGTGTGTGTGTGTGTGTGTGTGTGTGTGTGTGTGTGTGTGTGTGTGTGTGTGTGTGTGTGTGTGTGTGTGTGTGTGTTGATGATGTGGAGAATGTCACCGAGCCACAGGTGTTGTCAGCGATTTGGGCCTCGGCCGGGTCGCTTGTCAATGACGGTTTGTAAAACATCGTGGAGAGGATATTCGGAGAGGCGGCTCGCGGAGCTGCTCGCGCTGGTGAACTGGCTCTCACTCTGCACGCTCGTCTGCAATCTGGATCAGAACTGCAAACGCCTCTCAACAGGGTAAACAGTCACGTGTTTAGTTCCACAAACAAGGCGACTCAAAGTGGTTGTTTTTCGGTGAGGAATAATGTGCCGCTGAGAGCTTTCATTGAGAAGCCTTGGAAAAAGAAAGTACATTCAAAATAAAACAGAAAAATTTGATCAAGAATTTAAATGCCTTCAATTTTCCAAAAAAAAAAAAAAAAAAAGTTTTGTCCTTTGCTTTAGTTGTTATTTTTCCTGTTGTGTTATTTTTTTGTGGGGTCGGGGGTCTTGGAAACAAGGTGCCATTGAAACTTAGGCAGTACTGCCTCTACTCGCAATCCTTTTACAAACCGCCTCTCAGAAGAACATAGATTTCTGATTGGTTGCATCGATCCCATTGGAACCAATACGCTTATTACATTATCAGCCAACGTGAGACACACAGCTGTGGCTTAATGGTGGATGGATTCCACCCATGGATGTATTAGAAGAATTGGGTACCGAACTGGCAACATTAGCGTGACGATTTTTGCCAGTGGCTTTTTGAGGCACTGCAGCCAAAGATCCCATGCAGCCCAACAAGCATTTTTCCCGTAGGCAACAATTCACTAAACAGCTGACAGAAGGCCTCAAACCTGTAACATGGTTCACAATAAATCTTTCTACTGTAGATTTTTAAGTCATGGATCTTTCTAAAAAAAAGTTATTCCCACTTTGACATCACAGGGTCCAATGTGCTGTGTCTCTGCTCGTTCTGATTGGCTGATGCATCCTGGTGCATCACGTGTGTTACAGAGGCATGATGGGAAGTGACGCTACCGCCGCGCATGCTCTATGGGCTGCATAATGTGGAAGTAACTCAGAAGCTGAAAACTTCTTCCTCGTGTGAGCTGGTTGAGCAACTCCATTGAAATGAATGGGTCGCCAGACAAGATTCACAAGGCCTGCATACAAAGCAAACTCATCTGCAAAGAATTGGAGTATGGGTTGGATTTACTTTGACCAGTGTTTGAAAATATGACCAATAAATAACTATGACTTGGTGAGATTGTGGGAGATGACGTAAAGGGTGAGATTTCCTTAAACGTCTTCATGGGGGCGAGTTCTGTCTTTTTATGAGTGCTGGTGGTGATTAAGTAAACGTAATTATGACAGCTGGACGGTTTTAATAAGAAGCTGCAGCTGTGCAGCACCGCATTCAAACTTGCGCTTGTTACGCTGGTTATTGCTCATGCGGGCATTTTCCCCCTCTGTCTTATTAGCAGCAGTAGGACACAGTGTGGGATTAATAAAAGAATGAGAATATGAATAGTACAGCATTAAATTTTCATGAGGATTTGAGTTGGAATCCTTAAGTAAAAATTCATAATGTGTGCACAATAATACGTTACATCATTATTTAATTGATGCGGGACGCCGGGCCCGTCAAACAGCAGAACCTCCAGTGTTCAGCCTCCGCCTGCGAGCCCAGGAATTAGGTAATCGTCTATTTTCAGCGGCCCGTCAGGGACCGCCGTTCATTAGTGACTGGAGACCTGTTGCATAATGCATCATCTCCATCAGAGCGGAGCGCTGGTAGCAGGAGAGTGACTTCTCCTGTACGGGAACAGGGAGGATGAGCTATGCAGATTTGTCTGTGGAGGAATCAAATATTCATGGACTCTTTTTTTCCCGTGGAAGTCAGCAGCTACTCAGAACAGCAGGTCAGAAAACTGTGTGGTGGAATATTTTTTTCCATTTTTTATTTATTTATTTATTTTTTCCTACAATGTGCACCCACATGGTGCAGCTGGTTCACTCTGCACTCAGCGAAAGGGTCAATATCGTTTGCTCTTCTTTGTATTGTTTTGAACATCCTGGATTTTTTTTTTTATTTATTTAAATAATTAATGATTTCTTTTTTTTTTTGTGAGTGGTGCGCCATTTTGCTCAATTAAAGGAGAAAAACAAATCTTATTTGCCCTGCTGTGTTTTACAGAAAATCCAATTTGAAGTCAAGAGGTTAGAACACGACTATAATATCAGAAGAAATCTGCCAAAAGAATATTTTGTCATTAAAGTGATATGAGTGTAGCAGAAAATGTCTTTTGGAAAGATTATGTCACATATTTCCCAGATTTCATGTCGGCATTTTATTTGTGTTTTTTATTCAGCGGTGGGACATTTATTTTTTTTTAAGAGCTGCTGGGAATCCAGCTGATTATGATTACTGTTTAGTTTTTTTGATTTTAAAATGCTGTTCTCATGATTCATCTAATTGCACAAATGCTAATGTGATCGTGTGACCGTGATCTTGTTTATTATAACAGTCGTCTTCTGTGTTTTTGTTCCAGCAGGATGGGATCCCTGAGAGCTTGAGGATAAAGGGTGAGTGCACTCTTCTTCTTCTTCTTCTTCTTCTTCCTCTTCCTCTTCCTCCTCTTCTTCCTCTTCCTCCCGTGGTGCGCTGTATTTGTGCAACGTGCTCCATTCGAGTGGGATTGTTGTTCCAGTAGAGGCCAAAGGAAGGCATCTGCTGTGGGATCCACACAACCCACGGCGTAAAGGATTGATGATTTAAATGTTTTAATAGGACAACATCAAAATAATAAAAGAAATATATATAACAACAGGGTGATTAAAAGAGAGCTCACTGGCAAACATGCAAACATGCTCTTTAGCCTCCCCCTGCAGCCGCTTTGTTCCACTCAACAGGGTTTAATCCTCAGAGAGCATCGCATTCATGCGTTGACATTTTTACACAATTCCAATCAAACACCTCTAGTTCTTGCTTACACCCAGTGCCATCTCCTTGAAAGCAAAAAACAGACGGGACAGTGGTTTAAAATCCACCCCTTGCATGATTTACCGCGCCTTCAAAAACCCAAATGCAGCCTCAGCAGTCTTTGACGGCCGTAAGGTGTGAGGACGCAGCGTGTTTGAGGTGGATTCACGGCTGTGAATGATCACCGGCTGCGGTGCTGCGGTGCTCCGAGCAGCGCCAACAGTGTTAAAAGTGGCAGCGTGCCGTGTCGTTTCGTCAATAGACGCAGTTTTGCAGTCGGCGGTGAAGCTCCTCAGTGAGCAAATGACCGACATTACGGGTAAAATGCGGTAATCTGTTTCACGGAGAAGTTGTGGAAGTAAAAAAGACAATATTGCAAACGAGCTGATGTCCCTCTTGGTACCTCTTCGGTTCTTCTGTAATTGACAGTTCAGGCTCCCTCTTTTGGTTGTTCACATGTCGAGGAATGTCACTTCCTGCCAAGGGATGTCACTTCCTGCTCTGCATGTTGAAACACAGCTCGTATGTATTATAAGAACTGGAAACTGGACTGTTAAAACTGGCTGTTAAACGGCTGACACGACGCCTCTGACCTGAAACGCAGTTCTTAATAAATCTTTCTATTGTATATCTTTAAATTGTGAACTTTCAATCTTTCTAAAAATTTTATAAAGGCCATAAAAACCCCACAAAAGAAATTATTCCCACTTTGACATCGGCTTGTTCTGATAGGCTGATGTGCCGGCACATCCTCTGTGGGCTGCAAAATGCGGAAGCCAAAAACTTTTTTGGTGTATGTGCTTGGTGAACAACTCCATTGAAATGAATGGGCCTCCATTTTGAATCCCAGGGGCTTTGAAAACTGAACTTTGCACGTCCGTATGCGCGAGTGAAAGAAAGCTGATGTTTTCCCACCTTCTGACCCTCACCTCTGCATCGGAACACAGAGATCTCACAACAAGTTGCAGTTTCAATGGGATTTGGTTGAACTCAGGCTCACTCGGAGTTGGAGGAGAAGTAGATAAAATAGATCTGGACCTCCAAACTAGACTCTTGCCTCGGACCGGAGCACCCTCACCGCCGCTGTGGTAGTTCATGAGGTCCGGTGCCATGATCTAAAATGTACGAGGCGGGAGCAACCTTCGTCTGACGCAGGAAACAAGTGCGGTCGGAGCAACATAGCACAGCAACGGCCAGAAGACCCTTATATAATTCTCAGAGAAAATAAGACATGAAGCAGGTCTTGTGTGCAAGAAGGGAAAATTTATCCGCTGCAGTCCAGATAGTCAGCGCAGGTGTGCGAAACGAGTCTCTGCATGAGAGATAAGGAATGAAAAGTCTTTTTTTTTTTTTAACAAGGCCCATATTTTACGTCCACCTACCCACTGCTGCTGCTGCTGCTGCGTTTCTCAACGCTCTACATCAGCTGCAGTGTAGGTGGAGGAATTATGTTCCGCCTGATGGTAATCGAGCTTTTGTGCCGCAGAGTTTGAAACAAAGATTTCACTTGGGATCCTGCGCTTTGGAGGCCGCGTTCTGTAATAATATGCACTCGCCCCGTAGCGTCGGTGGCTGTAAGTAGTTATTGTTCCATCGCTTCTCACTTCACATATCTCGCAGGCTAGTTTGACGCAGTTTCGCGGAGGGTGGGAGTAAAAAAATACCCCCAGGGAGTTCGGAAGCTGCTCGGTGCCAGTGCCAGCGTAGGACGAGAAACTGTGTCTCGCCGCCACTAGCAATGTGTGTAAAAGCTTTTTGCTGGGACTTTATTATCGTATATCAACACGCCATCGGATACCGAGAGCGTTTCAATGCACAGTTTCAACAAAACAATGCCGTAAAGTTGTCTTTGGGTTATTTATTGACATCTCTCAACATTTATTTGAGTCTGAATTACTTGTGTCAAGTGTTATTGACAGAATTTAGCTCCGGTTGTTAAAATGCCAGTCAAACTCCTGAGTGGGTGAAGAACAAAAAAAAAAATCCTTACATCTTCTGTCCGCCATGATTTAAGCAGTTGGCTGTATATTTGCACAAGGGTCGACACCTAACGAGCATCAGACCGCAATGTGCCGTGGTGTTTGACTGAAGCCGGTCCTGAAGCAGTCTGAGCGGCTCTTTGCTCTTCTTTTAATGTTTTGTCCACGTCCGGAAAAAACTGACCAAAACTGGTTACTAGCTAGAAGTTATTTCCTGTTTTTGACGCAGCTTAAAGGATATTAACTGAGTACGTAAAAAAAAAAATACATATATATCATATCAAATATATGTTGACAATCATGCACAAATCATTTTAAGTTTAGTTGCTGTTCTTTTGATTATTGTAGATTTAAGGCATTAGAGCCTCGTTATAAAAAGTAATAATACAGATGCCTAAAATCTACATCTTCACGTCTTAACTCTTATCAAAGATCTACATGTTAAGCGATAGCTGAAGCCTCATCAACACATTTGGTGTGTCAGATGACAGGCTGACGGAGGCGTCTCCCTGCCAACCTGTCACCTCTGCGACGTCTCCTCTAAACAAGAGTCAATGTCAGGCCAAAAGGCCCAACCCGGCTGCCACTAAATGTTAAAAAGAGGGGGGAGCTAAATGGACATCTCCCCATTTTTTGCTCTCTCTGGGGGAAGGTCGAATCGGTAATTGTAAAGGGTGCATTAGCATAAAGGGCGGCACCGGCTGTCTGCCACCATTCACTCTGATACACTGGGTTCCGTAAACCGAGAGGGGAGCGGAATCTCGCATTGGCTAGTTTTCAGCGGGCCATTAGAGCGGAGGAGGCGAGCGCACTCGAGATGCAATCATAAATAATTCAAGCATTACCCGACGCACACAGGAGGCCTCTCGTTACTACATAATTTGGGTCAATTTGGCATTAAAACTCCAATTTCACAGGTCACATTGCGAAGGGTCGTCCGGGAGAGCAAAAATCTGAGATGATACGAGAGGAACTCAGCGTAAGGACCAGAGTTGTGAACCAGTGTGTGCATAAACTCTTTTGCTAAGGCCTTCACACTCTGGATCCATTTATCCCACATGAATATTTTATGGTTTAGTTATAAAAATATAAGGCCACTTTTGCAAATGTCGTCATTGTTAGTTGGTGTTTTGTGTGTATTGTTCAGCCACTGCTGATTGACTGGCTGCTCAGGCCTCGAACACCAAGTCAATCCAGGATCAATAGTTCTTTTTTTCACATCATCATCTGCAAAAGTGATGAGGGCGCAGCTAATAGTTGTGTAATTTTTGCTTCCATCAATTCAAGAGACCAAGATTCACATTTTGTCTTTATTCGATCTGCCACAAGGCGACCAGTATTGCTTTGGTTTTCATACGCGTCTGAATCCAATGTAATGAAAGGTGAATTCCCCATCTGGTCTTGCCATGTCTTGATGCAAACGGCATCTACTTTTAATCAGTACAATTGTCTTAGGCTGTAATATTCCTTGCTCTATGAGAGACTGCTAATGTTCCCCTAGAAGTAGACCCTGCCCAATCTTTCACCTGATGAGCGGCGCAACCGTCCGCTAGCCGAGCAGTAAAAAAAACTAATGGGTGGATATTACGTCCACACGCATTAAGTGTAAAGGAGAAAACAAAAAAATATATCTATCTATATCGATGGAGGGAGCGCATTGCTGCATAAACTCTGAGTGTGCTGTCAACACCGAGGAGACAAAGAGAGAAAAATGCCAGCAGTTTTCCAGGATGCTCTGTAATTGGAATGCCAAAGTGAGTGTGTGCCACGTTATCGGAGTCTTGTTTTGCAGGCTGCAGCAAGTCCTTGGGCTGCCACTGAAATGCAATTTTGTGTAATAAATAGACTGATTTGGCAGCATAAAATAGCTAATGGAAGTTTTTAGATCTCTTTCCCCACCTCACACTTAATTCCTTTTCAAAATGAGTGTTTTGTTTTTGGCTGTGACTGTGGGTAACCAGTGGGGACGGTGTGCGTGTGTGTGTTTTAGCGTGTGTGTGTGTGTGTCTATATGTATCTGTCAGAGTAAATGTGATGTCTGCTGATATATTGACAATCAGAATAAGTAGAAATGTGTGGTTGTTTCCCAATATTACAACATTTTCCAAAATTTACCTGAGCTTTTGCTCACACTGCTCCCAATGTTCTCAGTTGGTAATGCCATGTAAATAGCCATGACTTTCTAAAGTGCATGCAGTAAAAACAAAATCCAAGAATTGAGTGTAAAGTACAGACAGAAGGTTCCTTCCACGTCCGTATCTGCCAGGGATAAGTTTTAAGCCCCAACCATTTGTCTGTTTTATGTTTTGAGTGGTGGCTGGTCGTTTTCCAATTTGGCAACCAGAGCAGCAAACCGGCTACAGCAGTGACAAACTGCATCAGGAGAAGAAAAGTATATCATGTGTATATATGTGTATGTATTTTTTGCTGAGTGCTGTGTTTATAGTGCAATTTCTGACAGGTCAGCAAGGGTTTAGCTTGGTTAAACGTTCTCTGCTGACGCCGGCTATTGAACGCCAACCCGTGCAAACTAAAACCGCAGCTGACTCTGACGAATTGCACCCCTGCTGCTGTAGCGTAAGCGGAGACCGCAGAGCACATGCAAAGCGAGGCACCTGTCTCTTCCCCAACTTTGGTTCTGCACAATATTTCCTTTTTTCATCTTACCGTCTTTTCAAGCGCGGCGGGATGTATTAGAAGAGTACGGTGCAGCCGCAGCTGTTTGATGAAGAGCAGCGGGTGACGGGCTCTACACCTACAACTCTACGGCGCGGTAACCAACTGAAGGTTCCGGGTCTGTTTATTGGCACCCGTGGGGATGGGGGTGGGAACAAACAGAACAACAAACATCAACAAACCTGGGATACTGTATGTAAATATGGACTTTGGATTTTATAGAGACCCAAACAAACACTAAAAATCTTAATCACAATGATGATGACAGTGATTGCAATAAAACTATATACATATTTGAGATAATGCACTGCGGGGAGATCAAATCACGAGAAAATAAATATATATAAATGTTATGTGAGGGGGAGATAAAATGATTATGATAATCTAAGCTAAAACAAAAAAAAAGAGGGTAGAAACGGCAGGTTGAACACAGCTGAATAATATCTAAAGTTTGGTACAAAGGAATTTCTGCAGCTTTTGGTTGTCAAGTTCTCTGACAACAAGACATCCGGGAAGCTGAAACTGATGAAGTAGATTATCATTTAGCAGCCAGTGAGAATCTCCACAGATTCAGCTGAGAATCACAGACTTTTCTGCAACATCCGCCGAGGAGACACGACTGAACCAGGATACCAAACACAGCGAATCCTCAGCTTTTTTAGTGCTTTTCCGCTTGTTATTATTATTATTATTATTGTTATTGTTATTGTTATTATTATATTCCTCTCCCTTGTATGGTTGAATAAATCTCAGCAAGCCAGAATAAATAACATGAGCTCAGTCATGTCAGTGTTTGTCAGTCGTGAATCCAGATTTCCCCGCAGACGGACTTTAATATCGGCCCTAAATAAGAAATCGAACCCGCCGCACCGTTTCCCATTAGGCTGCCTCAGCCTTGGTGGGCCTGACCTCTGCGCTGGAACAAACATCTTGTTTTGTTGCCTGGCACCAGTGTTTATGTTCCTCTAATCTGTCCTCTCCCATCCTTTCATATACTGACATAATATGTTAATTTGTATGCACAGCAGCTGCCTCCCAGACACCCCCACACTCACCGCCACCCCCCAAAACCCCACCACCACCAACCCCCCTCCCCCAATCCTCCGCCTCCGCCAGACCCCGGCTCGTCGCAGAAGTGCATTTGAATAATTCAGAGGCTGCAAACAGTGAGCTCTAAATTGTATATTAATTCTTAAATTACACAATCCCCCGCCTCCCCCGGGCCGAGGTTACAGTTTTAATAACTCGTTGCCGCCGAACAAAGAGGCGCGGCATCGCACACCGACTCACTGGAAGGCTCCCTGTTGATTCATCCAACCTTTCGCCGCACCGCCAAAATTGGATTCGCCACAGCTCGCACGTCTTTATCAAGCCACTGAGGTCTTTCCTCCTCCTCCCTTTTTTAAAAATGGGCCACAGAATGTGAGTGACTGTGCCGCAGCTCGGCGCCAGCATCCCTTTTTGAAATCCCTGCAGGACGTCCTGGTCACTTTTACAGGCCACTTATGCTCCTTGACCCACTAAAGCTGTAATAGGACATTTGTGTGTGTGTGTGGCCAAAATAGTGCAGGGTTCAGCTCCATCACACGCCTCTGGGGAGGCAGCCGGCTGCTCCTCCTCGTGTTCACACAGCACTTCAAAGAGCATTGGGTCACGTTTGCACAGCAGGTCTTCCCGCTCACCTTTAAATTGCAGCTCATGTCAGGTTTTTTTCCTATTTGGTGCATGAGAATGGAAAGCCCTTAAGATTCCACATTTTGCAGGTTTTTTTTTTTTTATCATTAATTCTCAGGTTTTCGCAATGCTCTGTCCTGTCCTGCATGCAGATTTGGAGGTTTTATGGATTGCAACTTCACATAGAGCTCATCGTTAGAAAAGAGATATTGACATCATTAAATAATGTGACCTCATCTTCTCCTGGGCTTTGAACCCCTGGCAATGGCTCCAAAACCGCTGATATTTTAGCCAATAAAAAGAAAGTGCTGTTTATTTTCATGGTCATTGCCTCAACTCGCCTGGCAGAGTGCAACCCTGACCGAGCTTCATAGGTAATAGGACAGAAACTCAAAACTGTTTACCTGATGGAAAAACATCAGCACATTTAATGTGAATTCCTGATTAAACAGTTGCACAAATAGTGAGTTTTGCAGGTAAAACTGTATCTTTGCTAAGTTAAGTATCACTACGAGCCAATTAATTGCACTGTGTGTGCCAATTTTATTTTTTTCAATACCCCTTATAAAATAACTGAATAAAAAAAATCTCAGTAGAGTTGTTACGGCCCTAAATAGGATCTGCTGGGGTTTTTTTTTTTAGTTAAAACTCGCAGCTCCTCACTTTACTACTCTTTAACTCCTCTCACCTGGTGTCCCAGGTGCAAGTCACGGCTTAATTAAAGGTGCCGCTTCACCGCCCGCGAACGCCAACGAGCTGAACAACGTCAATGTGAACGTGCAGTTCTAACGACCAGTCTGTGACAAATCATTGTCAGGAAAATGTCTTTCTTTAAATGCCAGTTTAATTGAATGTGTCTTCCGAGTGCGACACACAGCTCGACTCTTTAGGACAAAAAAAGGCTGTGGAACCGTTTGACAGCCTTCGCTGCCTGAGTTAAAGTACAAAGAAATGTATTTCTGCATAAGTCTGAATGGGAAGGTGCGCAATTTAGCAGTTTCAAGAGCCGCCTTTGAAATAAATGAGAGATCTTGAACGCTTTTTTGTTCATCCTTTAAAATGAAAACAGTCTTGCGACTTTTTTTATTGAATAAATATTGAATCCCAGTTACACAAACGCATGCCTTTACGACTTCATCGTGCACACTCAAAAGGCTTTGAGGCTGCTTTGCCAGCAGCCTAGCCGAGGTGGAAAGTGGACTTTTAGCGCTGGGTTGACCTCTGCGGGAGTCTGGTTGAACTCAGAGAGTGGACGACAGAGGTGCAATGTGACAGTAACACTGCATTCGTAAACAAAATGCAGTGGCAGGACGCAACACAAGATCTCATCAGAGTTCTGTTGTAGTACCTTCTCCTTACTCTAGGTGGCCTTATCAGAAATGCATGTCCAGTAGCAGTTTTTTTTTTTTTTTTTCGGGCACTCCCTAAATTTTACTTAACTTACTTACTTTTAAAGTGTACATTCATTAGTATTTGCCAGAGGAATCTTAGCAAGATCAACAGTTTTACCATGGACCCTCATCTTTTGGGTATAAATGAGTCCCAGGATGTTGATATCCGTAATTTTTGGGCAAACCATTATGTGAATATGTAGAATTTAATGGAGTGAGACGGATGTAATGGAGATTCATCAATAATTCTAAGTGATCTGCGCCGTGCTTGCAGTGGATAATGATGAAGGCCCGGCGATGGGAGTCCTTATATCCGTCTGAAGGTCAGCACAGTGATCACAGAGCGGGACATTATTTTGAGGGATGGTTTCTGCTCCCAGCCAAGATGAGCATTTTATTAATAGGTTCTTTTAGGTTTTTCTTTTTTTTTCTTCCTCTCTCTCGATCTCATCAAGCGTGTCGATGTAAAAGATGCCTCTCATGCAAGTTGCGTAAAATGTTTTTTCAGCCTCCAACCGTGTATTGTGTTGGAAGTTAAAGTGACCTCTTCCGTGTATTTAAAAAAAAAAAAAAACTTCTTTGGCTGTGAGTGCAGTGGTTCGTCCTCTCGGCTCACGGTCAGGAGGTGTTGGGTGCACTTCCTGGGCCGTTCTGAGTGGAGTTCGCATGTTCGTGGTGTCCATGAGTCAGAGTGGAGGTTTGTCCCTCTGTGTGGCCCTGAGATACGCCGGCCACTCGTCCAGGATGTAACTCTGCCTCTGCACAGACACAGATCGGCTGCAGTGTCGCGACAAGCCTGAGAGGGCGATAGAAAAGAGGTGGACGAATCAAAAGCAGCTAAACTGGCCTGAACCGGTTGACATTTGTCCCCAAATGTCTTAACATGTCGAGTTGAAACTACCGCCACTGTGGCCCTGATTTGTTTTTGTTTTTTTCCAAGTCTGCGGTGGGTTTAATGAGCTCCCCGACAACAAAAGTCCCAGATCAGAGGGAAATGGGCCTCAGCTCTTGTAAGTCAGTGCTGGAGCGGTGACGTGTGTGAACTGTTCAAAGACGCCAGCTTCACAGATGCATCCCTCGTGCCTGCAAGGTATTGCCAGTGTGCTAAATCTCTGTAGCGTGTCGCCAGCTCCTGCAGAGCAGCACTCCAATGAGAGCGAGAAGGACCTTGGCGAGGTGTCACCAATGCATGACGAGCATTTTGGACTTGGAATGCTGGAGTTGCTCTGATGTGTCTCTCTTTTTCTGATGTATTCTTTAGGTTGAAACGCTGCTTGAGCTTTGCAAAAGCATCCACATGTATTTTTCAATACCTTTTCCATTGGAGTTTGCCAAGGCGGATGAGCAACATATTAAGAGTCAAAACACGAGTCGTCAGGAAACCTTGCAACGCTCAAAGGTTGCACATCAAGATTTGAAAGTGTGCTGACTGACAACAGAGTTGCTGGGATGTGTGTTGCGACTGTTGTGTTGTGTTGTTTAGTCTCAGTGTGGGTTTACAGCCTCAGAGTTACTGAAGGAAAACACAACAGAGATTTCTTGTTTTCCTCAGTTGTGTTTCTAAGCTGGTGTTTCGTTTGCTTGATAGTAAAAAAAAAAAAAAAAGAGACGGTGAGAGAACTTTTGGAGGGTTTTTCTTCCATTAAAAGGGAAATCGGGAGCTCGTATCTCTTCACGATTCAGTTTGTGTCAGTCTTCCTTTTGTAGAACTTTTTCATGTGTTCCCTGTTCCGAAAGTGGCTCCTATCGAGTTGAAGAGGCATCACCTTCGGCAAGCTTCTTTTTTACCTGGAGTGCAATAAGCCTAAAGAGATTTTCATCTCAAAAGGAAAACATACAATCATCTCGGGGCCAGACAACGACCGCAGAAATGATCTAACCGTTTCTGTCATGGGGAGTTCTTAAACGACCTCATCTGTGAAATGGGACCTCACTTTCCTCAGGTAGTGAAAGATTTTGCAGACGTATTTAATGGCCTTTTGTTGAATGTCCATTTTGTGTGGAAACATTATGTGTTTGCTTTGACTGAGAAACTGTTGGGCCTTTGAAAACTGTGTCCTTGGATGAACAATCCTGCCACAATTCAGGTATTAATCAAACCATGGTGAAATAACACATCTGCGACACTCGTTTTGATTTGATGATGTTGAAACATCACCATTCCCCAAACATTTCAGTGAGATATGTAATTAAAATAAAATAAACAGCTCTGGAAATTCTATTTGTGAGATCAATAAATGATGTTTGAGCAAAGTGTTTCTTTTTTAAATATAACGGAACCTATTTTCTGCATGAAAGGAGAACCTTGTGGGGAAAAATATATATATATATATATATATAAAAAATTAATGTTCATATTGATTGCTGTGGAGCTGTGTCAATAGCACCTAATTACTTTTACTGTGAAGGAAATGGCCTCGGTCCTGCGGTCATTAATATCTCAGCTGCTGGTAAGCTGAAATGGAGGCAGAACGCAGTGATTGGCTGCAACACTGACCACTGCACCATTCAGCTCGTCACCCCAAAAGTTTCACTTTATGGCTGTGAGCTTGTAAGCGGCCAGATGTGCCTCTGTTGGGGAGAAAAATTGGTCTGTAATAACTTTGTTTAATAAGGTTTAATCATAACTTCATTTGTGTGGCGTTTTTCTGAAAAGGAGTAATGAAGTGCTCAAGGGAAAATTAAACAGTCAAAGCTGAATCAATGAACACTGTTAAAATACAACATTTAAAAAAACAACCCTCAAATGCCGAACAGTTGCATTGGAGAAAAGCTTTTCGTGCCATTTATTGCTCTTCCTTCAGTGTGAAAATGTTCTGGTAAATTGATTATAGAATAATTGCTGATTGCTGATAATTGCTCCTGCTAACTGCTGGCTGACGTTAGCAGTAGTTTCACGTTTAAGTTTACAGGCTCAGATCCACGTCCTGTTTGTGTCACAGCTAATACCCCGCTGTAGCACCACCTCTTTGTCCTCAGTGGCACCTGGTGGGCCAATGCATTTACTTACAGCCAGAGAATGATTTCAGATGGGATCTTTTCAAGATGGATCAATTAGGCCCACTTGTCTTTCAAAGTGACCACGGGCCAGTCGGGAGCCAAAGATTTCTGGCAGGAAAGATTAAAATGCAATTAACTTATTTACCTCCTTGATTGCTGCACCGCTGATCTCTCTTTTAATTGTGCTCATTTGCATTTTCATTATATCCCGTATGGTGGGCAACGTGTTTTTTAGAGAAAGAAAAAGCGGAGCGTGTAATGACCAAGCAGGACTAGACTTAATCTGGCTGCTCGCTGGAGTCTATTTATGTGCTGCCAGTGTGTTTGTGCGGAGCCACAAGATGAATACTTTGCGGCAAACATCCTTCTTTGCCGTATCTTCCTCTCACACACACGCGCTAAAAACATTCCCCGACCAGTGCGGCCCTCCCCACCAACGCTGTGCGCTTATCTAACGTCTCTCTATCACCATCACTTGCAGGCATACAGGAAGTACTTTACGCTGCTGCTCCTGAGGGCACGGTTCATCAGCCTTGAGCTGCGCACCTTCTGCCGTGGACGTGTTTACTGTTCAGGGGTGAAATATCTGAACTGTGCGTGTAAAATAATGGCTCTTGTCAAAACAATTTAATTTTACTTAAAACAATTTCCTAAAAAAATGCGGACTGGCAAAGTTTCTAATCGGCCAACAATGCTAATGCTATGTGAGTGTAAAATGTTAAGATACAAGATGGATTCAATTCATTATTTACAATGTAAATAAAGAAAAACTTCAAAAACAATATCCAGATTTACTTCATGAAATCCTACAAGTGCAAAGTAGAACCAAAGTGTGAGCTGAACAGTTATGAGACGTGACGCAGCACTTCTTTTTTAGAGGTTCTTTGCATCTTCAGTTGAAGGGCTGCTGGAAACGGGCTTATCGAGGTGGAAGAGGACGCTATGAATGTTTCAGACGCAGCCCGTCACGTTCGACTCCTCCGCCTCCCACGGCTCGTCGCATAAAATGTTCACGAGTTGTTTACGCCACCAGGAGTTGAAGTGTTGTTGTCGCGGCGCCTCAATTAGCATACGGTGCGGCGGGTGGAAGCTGCGTATTAGCAGGTGATAGCGCTAGCGCCGCCGTGACGGACCTGCCGGGCAAACAGAACCCAAAAGGGTGTTTGACTCTGACTCAGATGTTTTTTTGGCGGCCGTTTTCTTCTGACGACGGCTATGATCTGTGCCTGGGAAACTCTGCTGCTGCTGCTGCTGCTGCTGCTGCTGCTGCTGCTGAGACTCCACTTTTCCATAAGACTCTGCAGGGCTTCCCTAAATATGCACGTCTGCCCACTTTAAACTCACACGCCGCTGAGATTTTAACTGAAATGGCTGTCCGTCCGCGTTGACGAGCTCCACAGGGCTGCGTTTTCAACTGCTGCTGGCACAGTTCAAAGAGTTTGGAGACTCCACGCCAAAACATTTGGACTGATTCGACAATTCTTCCGTGCTGTAAGCCAGGTGACAAGCTGCATGAATAAACCCTCCCACATTATCTTTATGCGGACAATAATGCGCCGTGAGCGAGGCCACCGAGCACTGCAGGGGCCACTAAAAACTTCAACTGCAAATGTTAACGATGAATTATTCAAATTTTAGGATGAAGCACAACAAAAATAGACGGCATTACAAATTAATAGCGCCGCTGCTCAACTCCCCCTCCCCCCACCTGCCACGGCGGGGGCCCCTGTAGTTTTTGCACGTGCTTTGAAACCTGACGGGTAACACAACGCTGCCACAGCACTTTTGGATCTTCCCCATAAAAACAGCGTGAGTCTGAGCGCGGAGAAGGTTTAAAGCTCCGAAAAGCGGTTGGGAGAAACTGCAGCTAAAGCTCATGCGCCCATAACAATAACACTAGTGCTGCCAGCCTTTTCCTGCATTTGCTATACGCTCGATATCACGCTTCATAAGGGACCGACAGTATGTATATGATATACAGCAAATACTGTGAAGACAGAGAGAGGGAGGGCTTGTTTCCAGGCCTGAGTGTCAGCAGGTCACTAGAGAAGGTTTTTTTTTTTCTAAGTTTTTCCAAAACTACTTTTATTCTTTTTGGATTAAATTATTTATTTTACTAGCTCTGTCGTATAAAACCCCAATTGATGCAAAGTCACCATTTCTTCAATGACACCTGAACAGTTTTGCCTAAAAACAAAATAAATTATTTTGGTTACTGCGGCTGTCAATGTTAGTCATGCTCGATGTCTGCTGAGACTTTCGAAGCAGCCTGATGAAGCAAAGTGTCGAAGCCAAGTGCTGAATGTGTCGTTGTTTATGCGGCGTGTAAAAGTCTGAGCCACGTATTCTTCTTTTCTTTTCTCTTTTGCTTCCTCCTCCGATTTGCATCCCCTTGTTCTCGTCTACGGGCCTTCCGGGCCAGCTTAACTCGGCGCACGGAGCGAGCGTTGAGCCTCTGACTGTTGTTTACCACACTTTGCTTTCTCCCCTCTGGGGACTCTGAGCTGCTTTAATGGGAAGCTTCAGATAGGTTGGTGGTGGCGGTGGTGGCGGGGGAGAGAGAGTGGATGGACAATTTTTGGGTTTTTTTTGCGAGCGGAAAAGAGGAAATTCAGCCGACCCGCTCGGAAAATGGACGCATGTCCGAGAGCGAAAGAACAAAAAAAAAAAAGCAGAGGGGACATAAGTGGCTGTGAGCATTTGGATTCAGCGCGAGCAGCCGAGGTGTCAGACGGCAGACAGAGAGAGCAGGCTGTTGCACATTTGTCGAGCACGCATTCCATTATACTGCTTTTTTTCTCTCCACCCCCCGCGTTTTTCCCACGTTCTGGCGGTGACTCTGATCCGTCGGCGACGACAATCTGATCATGTCAGTCGAGCCCGAGCGCATCTGGTGTCATCTTCCCCGCGCCGCGCCTCGCTTTGCATGCGGCAGGCGGAAGACGCGCGTGGCAGGACCTCGGTGTTGCCTACAAGCTCTGACGAGAGGTCAGCGTTCCTCGCCTGCTTTGTTTTTAATGAGGCGGTGGGTGGAGGGTACGGAGGGGCCGTCGGGATGTGGTCACCCTGAATCACGGCAGAATCTCAATTAACACATTAACATGCAAATTGAAAACAGGTTGAGTTGTTGCCCACTTTCCGCTCAGCCGAAGGTCTCGTATTGCGCCAAATCTGCCCTGACAAAGCCCATTTTTCGGGAAGTGCTTGTGATGTCACAAAGGGCGCTCACCCTGCCTACTGGCCACCCTGCCCGAACCAGGTGTTGCCCAGTGCTCTGAGACAGCCTTGTTCTTTGTCAATGTCAGGAAAGTCCAACAATGACGTCAATTTTAGCCGGAAGGAGTGAAACTTTAAACTGCTTTAAACAGAGGGCTAATTGCACAACAGTTTTTGCTAGTCCAACCTGCGGGGCTCTTCCTCTGGGAATAAGGACGGGAAATATGTGTAATTTGTCTTTAAATCTATTGTATCCACCGATTTCTTCCTGTGTGAATTACATAATTATGTAAAATTGTTTCTTCACACAAAGCTTTTGCGGTCTGGAGACGCTGCTCTGCCTTTTCCTGTTGTCGCAGGAACTTCCTGCCTGCCTCGACGGCTGTCAGTCGGAGCTGTCCATCACAAGCCAAGTTAAACAAACGTGGTGAGGAAATTTGGGAAAATTCTAGTGATTATTACGCCGCTCTTCAATCCTGATGCGTAAATAATAACCTTGTTTATGAATACAAAAAAAACAAAAAAAACAAGCCAGTGCAATTATAAGTGAGCTCTTTGAGCTCCTGCAGTGTTGACAGTTCATATCTCTCCCTCTGAGTCATGTTGGGGGAAAAAAAAAAAACAAGAGGGCCCCGCTAATTGAGCGGTTACGTGCAACGCCTCTCATTTGTCTCCGGTGTCGCCTGGCCGGCGGATTTGCGCGCCGTGCAAGCAGATAACCTGCCGCAAATTTGAGGAATAGCCATTATGCCAGCGCGACAATTCTAATAAACTGGCAAATTGACTGACTCCCGGAAGGTCGCGGTGCACGCACTTCCTGACCTGTCTCTCCGTCGACTCCGGGGGGAAATGAAGCGAACGAGGCCCCCAACTTAGAATTGGACGCCACTTCCTTCGGATTCCGTGTCGGGTGAATCGAATTTTCCGCCTCCCGCTCGTCGTCTAATCTCATTCTCCGAAAGCGCGGTTTCCTCATTTGGACGAACAAACGGCAGCGTTTAATGTGGCTTTTAGCCGGTTACAGGATTATGGGAGGCTGTTAAAATTGAGCGGCACGGGGGACAAGTGTTTACCTTTTTTTACGGGCAGATAAGGACGAAGACTCCATGGTGTCTAATGCATCTGACAGCCGTTGCACCAATGCGTCGGCTGACCAAACGCTCGGGCCGTCGTGCCGCTCGGAATACAATGGGCCACGTCTGCGTGCGAGCGCAAAGCCAAATGCATCACCGGCTGCAATGAATGCAGTGAGGCAACACTCTCCCATCAATATTTATTGGCCACCGCCGACAAACAGCGCTTGCGAGTGGCGACAGGCCTGTGGACTCTTTGTTTGCTACGTTTTGTTGTCGCTGACACTTGCGTGAGTTGGTGAGACGCACATTATGTGTGTAATATTTGAAGATTTGGAGAAGAAACTGCGACACAGGTTGTTACATTTAAGATTACAGCACTCACCCTCTCAACATCCCTCTCCTGAGTTTGCCAGTGAACTACGGTGGCCTGCGCACACCTTTAAACAACAGAGCTTTTCAGGCTAAAATCACACGACAGTCTATTAAGTTGCTTAAACACATCTGTTGAGTGATGCACTTGCTTTCGGGAAACAAATAACTAAAGCAGAGTGCTATAGCATTGTGGTGTCACTTTACACGCACACAAGTTAGAAGTTGATGATATGAAACAGTGTCAAAGTGGCGTTAAAAAAAAGACGTGGATAGAATGTGAGGGAATTTACTTTTTACACTTTTAATTGTATTGCTGGACACTTTCCTTCCCTAGAAAGCCACATTTATAAAGTGACATTTAGGCAAATTAAAAATCCATTAGACAAACGTGTAATCATTTCCCTGCCGGAACCTTTTGCTAATAGCTTTCACTTTTGACCATCAGCGGGGCATCATTAGAAAACAGAAGCATTCACTCTGACGGCTCCTCTTTTATTCCGCTGCTCGACGTGCGCGTCCGTCCCCGGAGGGACTGGCCTAGCTAAGGGCGGACAAGATGCCGTGCGCAAGGAGAACCCGCGTCCTGTCAGACTCCATTAGCGTCCATCCAGGTTGGGACGAGGGACATAAAAGTTGTCATATTTCCAAAAAAAGACTTTTATCAATCGCATAGTTTGATATCTCCTCTACCTGCTGCCCCACCAGTTCCGGCCGAGATGCCATCCTTCGCCCACACGCTCGTCAGAGTTCATACCAAGCGGCCTGTCCCACTTTTTCGTCCAACTTTCCACCTTCATCTCAACAGTCAACCCGTTGCCCCCGGGGTCAACTGAGCGCTCACCAGCTCGTCATTATAAAGCCATTTTGAATGAGTGTGGCGCTCCTTCCTCTGTGGACATTAAGCGTGCACCTGTGATAAGTGCACGCCACTAGACCGTGTGTCATGCTGGACGATGCACATATACCACTTTCTTGCTTTTTCTTGTTTTGCTCGTTTCTTGTGCAGCGCCAATTCTCCAGACTGGCATTGGAAAGGTACAGAAGAAGAAACCGTCAACAGTCCCGCATAGGGAAAGGTCAAGTTATAGCAGAAATTATAGATTAAAAATAAAAAAGAATAAATAATAAGAAATGAAAACATCAAAAACACTGCAAACAATATTAATAATTACCGTATATCCAAGTACTCATGCCTGCATGTGCTTTCTATTTTATCCGATTGGAGCAGCATTTGTCATGTAATCTGACAGCTGCAAGAAGAAAAGGCCTGCGGTATGACGGAGGGTTTCCGAAAACTCTCCTAATTTATCTCACGTATCCGTCTGGCAAAGAGCCTGGAGAGAGTTTTTGGAAAGGGTGCAGCAGAATCAGGAGGGCGACTGGATGAAACATCTGAGTCGCATCAGAATCACGGTCGACCTCAAACGGGCACCCGGAAGACACAACCTGCACTGGGACGATACTTAACAGAATAAATATCCCGCCGCGGTGATGGAGCAAATTCATTAGGAAGCTGTTTATTGTGGCACTAAATCAAGTGAGGAAATTGGGTCATTCTCTCACGAGCTTTCAAAACAATTAAATTGTTCAGCGCAAGGCCATTAAAGGGGATGATGCCCATTCAGAGGAACTTGGACCGTCACTGCGCAGGACAACAGGAGAATGAAACCTGATGGGTTTGATGGAGTGATTGAAAAATCGGGGGGGGCGTTTTTTTTCTGGGATTTTCCATCTGGAAACAAGGCCGGTGAAAGTAAAGGACACGGCTTTAAAAATGAACTTGAACTCCGATGCTTCTTAGTTCCAATTCAGAACCAGCCAGTCACATCTCTTCACTGCCGCTTTAACAGTTTCTGTCAGTGTATGTAGGCGACCCTTGATGTCCGTTAACGCCCCAAGGTGTTTACCCAGTCGCGTGTCGCTGCCAAATCTGCTTTGGCTTCTTCCTGTTTTGGTGGCAGCTCTTCTCTGGCCGAAGCTCCCGCTTCTGTCTCGCGGTCTGGCCACATTCAGACTGAAAGACACAGAGTCCGATTTGAGCTTTGAAGAGGGATCTGAGAGAAACGAGACTTGGAATTTGAGCAGGTGCTGGTGAAACATAGTGGAAACGTGGTGAACATCCAAAACTGGCAGGAAGCTGGTACGCAGTGTTTTGTATTTGTTTTTGTTGTTGTTGTTTAAACACACCATCCTTTTTCTAAAGTGAAGCCTTAATTTAAGTCATATATTGTCTTTTCTGTCTGGTTTCGATCCCTCCACGAAAAACATTTTGAAAGGTAAAGTGTGGTGATGCTTTCGCGAGAGGGAACTCTGTTCTTGACTAATTATTTTGTCACAGCCCCGCAGAATGACAGACGCGCGGATGTGGTATGTCAAGGATTTATGTTGCGAACAAGAACACGCTTCACATCAAAGCAGCCTCATATCTTCCCACAGGAGCAGTGGCAGTCTCGCTGTGTGCTTCTTTCTCCCTGCCAGTTGATTCAAAACGACTTGATTAAAATGTGCGCACACTTACGGGCAACGCTGGCAGACAAGCAGATATCAAAATGACAAATCTGCCCGTGTTTTGCTTTGTCTTATATTTTTAGTCCAACAACCGCACCCCTCCCCCCCTTTGGAGGAAGCTTATGTTGCAAAATATATGCATCCTGCTCTGATTTAGCACTTTTTTTTGTTTTGTTTTTTCAAACAAACAAAACCACTAGCAATTGTCAATGAGGATTCCTGGAGCGGCTTCGCGGGAGAGAATTAAAACAAATGAGATCAAACCTGTAATTAAAGCTGCAAAGCTGCAGGCCACAAAAATAAAAAAACAAAATGAGCCGGACTGAACAACTGGGTTATCACTGCAAAGTCGGCATGGCCTTTAAATAAAATGCAATTGCAAAACAAACTTAACAAAATATGTAATTCAGCCTTCTGCATCCTGGATGTGGCACAAAAAAGCATAATTTATACTTTTTAAGTCAATTCTCTTTGACATGAGCGTTTTGCGTTACTAGTATGCTGCCTAACTCACGAAGGACAAAAAAAGATATATTATTATAGATGGACTGGATTTGCTGTATTCTAAAGCTCACTTCTGAAAATGAGCCTTTTATGATGTCACAAAGGGCACTGAGACATCTCCCGGGTTTGTGGCAACCCCATCATACAGGTGGTTACAGAGGGTTGGGTTTTTGTCTCCTTCACACACATGGAAGATCCATGAAAGCATCACTTTTTTGCTCCAACAAAACATTTTGGTGGGATGCTGTGAACAGAGGGCTAACTGTGCTGTGATCTGGAGATCAACAGAGGGGATTTCATCCAATCAGCACTAATCAAACCACCTCCTGTCTTCTCCATGCAGGACTCGCTGGACACCATGGCTTCCCCGGCCCGTGCGAGCACAAGTACTGCGGTCTGGGCCACCACTGCGTGGTCAACCGCGAGACGGGTCAAGGAGAGTGTAAATGCTTGGACCACTGTAAACCCCACTACAAGCCCGTGTGCGGCTCCGATGGGAAGCTGTACCAGAACCACTGCGAGCTCCACCGGGCCTCCTGCCTCAGCGGGCGCAGGATTACCATCATGCACAGCGAGGAGTGTTTCTACAAGGGTAAGAAGCTCTCTGGCCTACTCCGACCTGGATTAGATTAGTGGTCTTAGCTGCGTCATAAGACCCGCTGTCCTCGTTGGGTACATCTGCTGTTCTTACATTTGACACATTTTTGAATTTTGAAAGAATTTACGATAAAAACGACCACATAATAATAGCTTTTTATGGTATTGTCTATGCAAATGTGTGCAAAAACTGAATAACTGTAGTGACAATAATAATTTAAAACATGAAGAAGAACAAATGACAGATTTGAAGAACACTTGTGTTGAATACTGATGTGAAGGAACACCGACATTCCAAACCTCTAATAGTTTCGAATAGTTTCCGCTCAACCAGCTGCATTGAAGAATTTTCATTACAAGCATTTTTTTTTATTACAAGTAAATATTGCTTTGAAAATGGAAAACATTTCCTCTATGCGCCAACAAAGCCCAGCAAAGTGTCAAACTACAGATTGCTTAAACAAAATTACATAGTCATTTTTTCTGTTCCTGTCAGTACAATATTGTGCATTAAAATATGTTGCACAGAAACAGACTCAGTGAAAGGAGGACAAATGCGAACTGAAGCATTTTCATCTCATCTCAGAGAACACCATGTCATCATCAAGAGCGGAAAAAAAGTAAGAATTAAATCAAACTCTGCGTTCTTGTCTCTGGGTGTCACAAGACGTAGCTACATGCTGCTGATGTTCATGCTTGATGTCTGGGTAGCAGCACGTAGGCAAGAATGCATGGGGGTGGGGGGAAACAACACAAAACCCTGAACACAAACTCGTTTGTGAACTTCGATCCGTCGAACTTGACTGAACACTGTGTGTGCAGTCACGAACAAGGTTGCAAAATGAATAACAGAAAAAAGGAATACAAAAAAAACACAACAAGGAAGTCATAAACGGGTCTGTGCAGCTCGTTAAGAGGCGAGAGCAGGTGGCAGCACGGCACCTCTCATATTTCCCCAGAGGTGGAATTGATTGGATAAACACACGGGTGGTTTTTAGTCAGTGCAAACAAGGCCGCGTCCCCCTCTTCTCGAAGTGAGACATCAGCGAGGGAGAAGTCGAGTGAGGGTTGCTTTGGCGATTCACTCCCTCTGTTGTCGCCGTCTTCCCTCATCGTATGCACAATGTTCAGGAGCGGTTGGCTGAGCGTCGGCAGCGTCTAGGGCCACTCTGCTCAGCCATTTGCTGGGGGAAAAGTAACTTGACGAGCAAAGCCAAAAAAGAAAAACATTAAGCTGTTGTACGCTGATGACACTCTGTGCTATGCATTTCTTTTTTGGAGGGGTGTAGCAGCAACATCCTCGAAATCCTGGTTTTATTTGGCAAAATGTTCATTCGTCCCAAATGTCCGAGTTGCCGATAAGGACACCTGCATCGGCATTTTTTGCAACATCTTAAAAGCAGTGGCGGTGGAGGCTCGATCTTGCACCTGATGTATTTCATCACAGTCTCAATGAGACAGGTCTTTTTGATCAATCGCACATCTCCAGCGGGTGACACTTCTAATCGGCTTCACAGCCGACAAGCCCTCCACCCCCGAGGCTGCCATCCACATCCATTCGTGGAATATTTGACCAGCGTCGGGCCGATCGATATCAGATCAACAGCAGAGGCAAAAAAAAGAGAGAAAGGAATAAAAAGGGTGAGAAAAGAAGCCAGCTGTCGTTTCTTCTCCTCGTCTACCGACCGGTAAAGCAGTTCCTTTTTTCCCTCTCCTCCTGCTGCGACTGATATGTAATCAATTTCCCTCATTGCTCCGGGGACACCACACTGAAGGGACCCGCTCGGGCCATTAGCAGATCTCTGATGAAGGTGTTGTTTGGTTGCGGTCACTCGGGAGGCAGAGAAAGTGGAAATGATAATGATGGCGATAATAATAACAACAATAATGATGTTTTTCATTTGCAAACGGTTGAAATGAGACGCAAAGAAAAGGACTCGGAAATTCAGAGTAAATGGAGTCACGTCTGAGCGCGATCACGACTCGGGAGGTTGTTGGTGGACAAAGCGGAATGTGACCCTCTCTGGCAAATTAACATGTGCGCCACTCGATTGGACGTCCTCCAGCTGATTGATTTCCAACGCGGCACAGAGATATTCTCATTATCAAAGCATCCTAATGATTGTGTCCCCTCCTCTCCACTCAATGTTAGTTGACTCCGAAGAGGGGATTTGTGTGTCGGGTCGATGCCTCGCCGCCGTCTGCGACTTTCGCTGTGAATCCGGTGTGAAAGATCTCAGCCGGGGCCGTCAGTCATAGGGGTCAAGTGATTAATACTGTGTCGTTGAACATTGATGAATTTCGCAAATAATGCGACCACAATAAATTCAGTGGGATGGATTATGATCCTTTGTAATTTTCTTTTTTCAGTTTGTCGCAGCCAATGCAAATAAGCAACAAGAGGAGAGGCGCATGATCTCCAGCGAAAGACAAAGTACGAGCCCAGCTGGTCAAACCGCCCATTGGGTTTAGGTGGAACTGCATCATGGAATTGTAGCTTGTTTCAAATTGATCCCACACTATTGCAGCTTGACGTTGACTTGGCTAGACGTTCCTTCACTTTTGAAACACCAAAGAGACTTTCTCATTGTTTAAAATGTGAGCAGGAAGAGACCAGCGTGCAGCAATTATCTTTATCGGCGATGTGGCACCATTGTTACGTTACGGGGCTCCAAATCTTCAGAGGCAATTATTTACAGTCCATGTAACCTCACTTTACGAGCAGTGTGGGAGTCTGTCAGGTTTTACTGCAGGGGTGTGCGTCCAGAGACCACTATTACTACTACTGCTAAGAGGAAATAATAGTGCTTCTTACAATAATAATAATAACATACATAGTGTTTACCGCTGTCACCTCACAGCAAGAATGTTGTGATCATGATACAATTGTTTGTTTTTTTTTCCAACAAAACATTTTGTTCACAACGGAACAAAATGAGCAGTAATGTGTCGCTGCTGTGTCTTGCAGAATTCCTGAGCTGCTTCACGTGGTTATGGAACCAAAGCAGATCAGAATCAGATGTGTCCTGCTTCAAAACAACACCGGTGTTCAGCTGTAAGCACAATAGGGCACATTACCTGTAAATGCAAGGCAGCTGACCTTTCCACTCCCCCACTGCTGCTCTAGTCGCTCTCGCAAATTGGCTCCTGCCTCCTCAGTTGCTTGGGATGCACAGGACGAATAAACGGTGATTAGCCAAAATACATTCAGCCGATAATGTGCAGGTGGTGGCATTTCACACTGGCGGGTGGCAGTTATTTTGAATTCAAATTGAACACTTTTAAACTTTTTTTTTTTGGTGGGGAATTACTATGAACGCTGCACCGCAGCCTCATCGATTTATTTTGCAAAGATCGAAGCATCATCTGCTATATCTAAAAGTCTAGCGTGATGTTTAAATGGCATCGGGGCGACAACTGAGAAGATTCAGCTCCATTATCGGTGTGATGGTCGCGTTAATTCCCCCCGAGGCCTCCTTAAATTTGGGGCTGTTCAAATTCAAATGTCATTTAAAAAAAAAAAATATTTTAAAACTGACAGCCAACCGCACAGAAAATGAGACTTAATACGTTGTTGGTGGGTCCACGTTGGGATGTAGACATGCCCGTCCTGCGGCTGCGTCTTCCCCCGAAAAGGGAGGAAGAAATAAAAAATGACAGCCGACTGAAGCTTCTCATTAGGACGGGGGTCGGAGGGGGACTGTGACTCACCTTTTAGCCCTCCTCACGACTTGCAGTCTGACTCAGCCGCTCACCGGATCTGATTGGAAATGAAGCCGCGCAGAATCCCGCCCACAGTCGGGCGCAGGTGATGTTGCGCACGGAGGAGAGAAAGCGCTGCAAGAGGCGATTGCCATGAGAGACAATCAGGACCAAGGTTGTAGCCTGTCTGCCGTGCGGTTTCTGTGCATCCAGCACATCCAATTATCTGGAAGATCATACGTGTAAGGAGAGGAGAGAGAGGAGGAGAGAGAGAGAGAGGAGAGAGAAAAGCCCTCTGCTCGGCTCTCGATGATTCGGCCGTGCCTGAGCTTCTCCGTCTGTTATCCGCTCACTTTAACGTTGCAAACTACATTATTTACATTGCTGTTGCATCACTGCGCCAAAGTGTTTGAGGGAGTTTTGCCACGGATTTGTTCCGACATTTGAGCCGAGCTGCAAGATTACATCACACCTGGAAATATGTATGAAAAAAGGGCCCTCGCAAAAAGCAATACAGCAAATGCATGCAAGTTTCTGGGGAAAGCTGGTGTTTTAGGAGGGGGCTGTAAACAGAGGGACAAACGCGCTGCTTTCTAGTGATCTGTAGCTTAATGTGTAATAACTACTGGCACGATTCTGATCTGATGATGGTGTACAATACGGTAGCATTAAGCGTCTCAGGTGATAGCAAATGATCTGAACACAAATAAGGTGCTTTATTTCAACGCAGAAAGAGAAAAACTGTATGACAGCGATGCAGGTTTACACTTAACAGATGCCTCATTTGATATAACAGGCCACTGCTAATGCAATAACGTGCCTCTATAATTGCACTTGGGCTTTCAATCAGGAGTTGAAATTGCTGAATGCAGGTTAAACTGTGATTGATGAGCGATTCCTCGGAAACTGATCATCGTGGCCTCAAACCTTCTCGATTGCAGCGTCACCGCCGACGCCCGACTTCCTCAGTTACGTCCTCATGATCTCACCTGAATTCAGCCTGAAGTTGCTGGCATCCCGTGTTAGTTCCCCATGTGCTGCAAATGTCTTCTCCATGTTTAATTCCAAAATTAAATGTTTCTTGTTTGTGCAGGAGACACTGGGCGAGATAAATGCATGTTGTTTTGCTTTAAGTGAACATTTCTGTGTTTTCCCCTGAGCGCTATCGCTGGTTAATCAACTAATCGTTAATTCCATCAATTAAAG
Organism: Thamnaconus septentrionalis; assembly: GCA_009823395.1. NCBI lineage: Eukaryota > Metazoa > Chordata > Actinopteri > Tetraodontiformes > Monacanthidae > Thamnaconus > Thamnaconus septentrionalis. Next base: position 5,204,552 of record CM020509.1, read on the forward strand.
TCTTGCGGGCGTCAGGCATGCTGTCGGGTAATTAAAGGTCATATACAAAGTAGAAATAATTCAATTGTCCCATATTATGCTAATTCAATTTACCAGTGTGCGTATAGTGTGCGTCTCTGCCCCTTCAGCAAACTCAGTTGCTTCTTTAGTTTTCCCCACTGTCGTCAGAGAGCATGTACTGTACTCGTGCGCACACACAGCTCTGAAAATATCAGCCCATTATGATGTCACAAGGCACACTGATATCTCCCCCGCTATGTTAGCGACCACACCGGCAGCCAGGCATTGGCTCCGCCCTCTGAAAACCTTTTCTATCCTTCCTAACAGAAAATTGGAGGGTCTAACAAGTCATTAGCTTCAGCAGGAAGCAGGAATCTTTCTAATTAGTTCTATTTTTGAGTTCCATTGTAAACTGTGGATTAAGAAACCATGCTTTTATTAGACTGCTGGTATATAATGACAAGCTGTTGACAAAGCAAGCCCTTTTTTCACTTTTTTTTTTTTCCTAAGAAGCCAGGCACACATAGCGTGCAACAATAATAAACATGTGTAATGAGGCTGTTACCTATAGATGTGGGGCTTGCTGAACTAGCATCCCTTTATTGTTCGCAGCAGCAGCCGCAGCAGCAGCCGCAGCTTCCCAGCACGGCAAACCCTTCGCCGATGGGGAGGGGGAAAAAATAAAAGCATGTTCGCCTCCAGCCCCCAGAGACCTTCTACCTTGGAGATGCGTCTGCGTCGCCTCCCGCCGGGGCTCGGCCTGTGCACAGCGGCGCAGCGCTCGGCAGCCTCCTGTGCATTCTCGCTTTCCTTCTAACGACTCTGTGGCGCCATTAGAGCCGCAAGCTCCCGGCGACACCTGCCAAGTGTTGCTGACGGCGAGCGCCAAAGAACGAGCTCCTCATTAAAAATACAGACCTGTGGACCATTAAGCTGGCGACGACGTCCAGGGCCGTTGTCAGTTCGCAGGCTGCGGTGCCAGGAGGCCGTTTGTGTTTTTGAGTCATGACAAACAACACGCAACCCTGCTAAGACAACAAAGGCGTGGCGCGCGCTTTAAGAAACAACTCTGACTTGACTCTCCTCCAGAACATGTGGAAGCCCCGAACAGGCATGTGGTTTAGCAGGAGGCTGTAAACAGAGGCTTACTTAAAAACAAAACAAAAAAAACCCTGTTGATAGATAGCTATCATTTCTTTAACTTGATATTTTAATCCTTAGCATGATTTAATGTCTAATGTTTTTGTCTCATTTATGACTTAGGTCTTGCTGTTTTTCATTTCCAATTCATTTTCAGTGCTGTTTAATGGTCTTATCTACTCTAGCTTTAGATCTAAGCACTTTGAGAGTGCTCTATAAATAAAATCTATTATTACTATTTATTATTTATATGTTGCTTTAATGAGATGTGGATGAAAAAAAGGTAAAACATTGGCATTGAGGAAACCAAACTAAGGGAAAAGAAGACATTAGAAACATGGAAATGTCAAAGTTGCTGAAAATGCATAAGATTTTATTTCCCATGCAAAAGAAACACGGGTTGCAGGGTCTATTTTAAGTGATTGGCCGATGCAGAAGGTGCAGAACCGCAGGGTCCCCAGCCGAAAATTTTCTTTCAGGAACAGCGATGAATACTGACTGTGCGAGTCATCTTATAATATCAAACATTCAGAGGATCTGTTCTTTGGAGCATCAGTGGCTCCAAAAGGAATTATTTATCCTTTTATTTTATTGATTCCCCCCCACCACCACCACTTTTTGCAGCTCTTTTCTTTCTGATGCAGGCTAATGGTAGTCTTGTCACTGAGTCCGAGGCCACGTTCGGTTCCCTTGTTTCAGCCGAATGAAGACGGATGCAGCGGGAAAACAGTGCAGATGTATGTTCTGGCTGCCGGGGATCGGCACCGGACCATTTGTAAAAACTAATATGGTCGGCGCAGTGGTCTCATCACCCGTTGGGCCCTTGGGCATGCAGGAATAGCTATTTTTTTCTTCTTCTTTTTTTTTTTTTGGTGAGAATCACTAATGTAGAGACACACAAGACATTATTCATTTTCTGTACAAATGGAGTAGAAAAACAGTTTGTCAGAGGTGGCAAGGTGCCCCTCGGTCAGCACCAGAGAGATGTTGTTCATGTTAGAAAGATGAAAATCAAAAAAGTCAGACGGTGAAAAAATGGTTTGAATGGAAAACATGATGAGATAAATCAAAAACATCACTTTCAAGGAATCTGAGACGATGCAATTAAAATAAAATGCGTCACAATGGACATTTGACACAGTTCCAACAAAAGAGTTTCCAGTTACACTTTCACTGGCTGTGAAACATCAACTACCGCCAACCCCTGTGCACCCATAATCCTTTGCGCCGCTTCGGATCTAGTTGCAAAGTGTCCTCACCACCTCCTGCATCCCGGATGCATCTCTCAGGTGGTGTCGCTGGTCAAAGGGCAACAACACGGCTGAATCCTGTGATGTGCGGCGTCCCTCTGTGCCTTAAGACGCGGTGGCTGGAGGGTTCAGAGGGGAAATGATGGAGAAAGGCCTCAACAGGTGCGCAGGGACAGGTGATATTTGCCAAAGGCTACCAAAAGCCAAGCACACTGGAGCTCCTGACTGCTGTCCAAAGACAAAAAAGCACTTCACCTGAATTATCACTTTTCTTTTAATTATTTTGAAGCACAGCTCTGTTTGTACTGGTACTGTTATTAGTGTAGGACAGGATTTGCCACAACAACAAGTACAGGACTCGGTTAGTAGTTGTTGCACGTAATTGGAAATGGAGAAATAGGGCTGAAAGAACATCGTATTTGACGCACTGTCACTGCTCAAAGGTTCATTTGCAGGTTTGATCCGGGCAGCAAATTTGCAAGTTAATGGGCCAGACTGTGCAACACTATGATCTTTCTGCTAATCTTGCTGTTAATTACAGCGTGCTAAGTTATTTTTACCCTTGAAGCTTTGCACGTAATTAACGGTTTCAATCCGAGCTCCCGCTGATTTTTTACTTTTTACAGCTACAGCTACAGCTTCTTTAGCTATACCCCAGTTTTACTTAATCATTTACTTTACGATGATTACGAAGACAACTTATTCTTCATTATCTCACTAATTTTCCTTTTTCACATGAATTTCTGTTAATCCAAAGTTACATTGTGAATCTTTCTCCAAAGTAAGAAAAAACAGTCGTGAGAGGCACAAAATGACTGTATGCTTGGTGACGAGCTGCGAAAGGCGACTCAAAAAATTTGACTTTAATGAGAAGCTTAATAGAGAAGCTAAATAAGTCGGCGGCTAAATGTGAATAAAATGAGTTGTTTGCGCGCCCCGTGGCGTCGAGACATTATCGGTCTCGCAACGGCGACAAGCGGCCCCGCCCTGCTGGCGGCGATGGGGGCACTTGGACGCTGAGGACGCCACTCACACCGTAATTGGATCCATGACTGTGAAACGCGATGGGCTTTGCCTTTTGATTCCCCGCTTCTCTTCTCATCTCCAACCCAATCTGCTCTGCTCTTTCCATATTTGTTGTTTCTCTGCCAGCACCCGCTTGTGTTTTCCTCCTTCCTTTTGTTTGATCCGTGGTATTTGCACACGCTACCCTCCCACCGCCCGTCATTTCTACATTCCCGCCGCACGGGCGTCTGGCTGAGGAGTGTTTACGCGGTGGCACCTGCATGAATTCTTCATGAGGTTTGTGTAAAGGCGTCACGCCGCGGCCGCCATCTAGTCTGTCTCTAATTGCGACGTGTATTTCAAACGGCGAGCTGTGCTTATTAAATTGGGTATCAGTGTGATTCTCTGCTTTACCAGTGAGGGTGTTGTTTTATTCAGGACTCGGAAGCCTGCGAAGACACTCGCCTGTGCACGTGACGCTTAAAGTTGACGCTTTATCGCGGTTTATTTCCGTCACACAACTCGTGATTGAAAAGTTTGGGAAATTGACATCACTCCGAGCCTGTAGGTGGATGTTGGGCGAGGCTGAAACAACAGGTGCAGCACTAATGCAAAAGCAACAGCCCTTTGACAGGCAGAGGGAGAGAGAGCTGAGGGATTGGGCTGCTTAGATAGGTCAGCCAAATTAAGCGGGTGCCTTTGATAGGTGGTGGTGGAGAGTGGAGCATGTCAAGAGCAAGTCAGCCCAGCTCGAGTCGACTGCCTTAACTAACTCGCCTCATTTTTCTCCATCAAGTTCAATTGGTGTTTCTGATTTTTTCATCCTGGACTCCAATTGGTTACAATGCATGATTGATGACCACAAAAACTACAAGAAAACGAGTATATTTAGCCCTCTGTTCACAGCCTCCTTCAACTGGACAGAGGGGAAGAAAACATGGCGGCAACACCTGACCGGGGGTGTGGTCTCGAACCTGGGGAGAGTTTAGTGAAACATCAGTGATGCTCTCCTGATGAAACATCATCTTATACTTTACCTGATTATGTAAATAACATCATCATGTACTTTACATCATCATGCTCTGCTCTCCTGGTGAAACATCATCAGGAGAGCAGAAGGAGGGAAAGACAGCAGCTCGCAAGTTGAGTTTCCAGAAAATGCCAAGTGGATTTTCAGCAAAGTCTTTAACTTTTTGAACTTTTCTTATTCCCGGGGTGTTTGTTCATTGTCAGGTAAGTGACATTGATTCCTGCAATAGAAACATTGGTAAATATTTTTTTTTTTAACCTCATGATTGCATTTGTATCATTAAAACCAAACCTACCAGGCTCACAGGAGAGACGCTCACTGTTGCATGAAACAGAACAAAAAAACAAAAGAGAATCAGAACTTTGATTAAATTTGTCCCATTGCTTCCTTCTCTCCCATGTGCATCTATAAATACGCCCGTATCAGGGCGCTTTTGCTGCACAGGGAGGCCCCCGAGAGTTGTTCCGCCATTGGTGTTGTGTCTGTGTGTTTGTTGCCCGCTGTTGCGCTTTCTTACTTTTCATTATCTATACTGTTTGTGCTCCTCGGCGGGCACAGCAGAGGCTTGATTTAGCCTGTTTATAGGGAACAATTGGCAGCGGCTGCATTACACACAATCAAAAATATCTCCTCTTTAGGCGATTGTGTCTCGCTCCGTAGCCTGAGGAACAGCGGAAGTTTAATTCAGTTTGTTTAGCCAAACTTTGCCCTAGTGTTAAACCGCGTGCAACTTGGACAAGAAAATAAAATGGATTATCTCCTCTCGAATGCGCAACAACTTTGCTGTTTTTTTTTTTGTTTGTTTTTTCTTCCTTCTGTTGACATATTGAGTACAGGTTCTATAGGAGAAGCCGCAGAGGTTTGGCCTTGTGGGTGGCAGAGCTGTAAAATGACTGTACTGACATTGGAGTGTTGGGGCTGTAAGACAAAAACAGACACAATGTGGGCGGAGAATCAATCGCGGCATTAATCACTACAGTAAAAGACACGTGCAGCTACACAAAGCTCGTCAGAAGTTTGTTTTTTGCCCCATTTATCTCTTTTAAATATGTGAGAGAATTGTATTACTATTACATTAAAAGAAGACATTAGCTGCATTGATGTGCGGGACAACATGCTGCGACTTTGATAGCAACACAAGAAGACGTTCCTCGCCATGAATTTGAATTATAACCTTTTTTGATGTAGCAACACTTGATCGCCGCTGCTTCTTCACTTATTTATATGATACTTCTCACCTCAGTCTGAAGCAACTGCAGAGGCAGCTCTCTCTCTCACACACACACACACACACACACACACACATGCGCGGCTTGAAAATAATTGCAGCTGATAAGCTGATTTGTCTTTTATTTATTATTATTTCTTATCGACTTAATCTCGTGTTGGGCAACGCTGAAAAACGCTCACAGTTTTGAAGACTCAAAAACAAGGAGCTGCACTCTTTGATCGATGGGTTTATATATAGCTGGCTCAGCTTCAAAGCAGCCTCCATTCATTTGGATGTTGGGCCATGTGTTGAAAACGGCCAATTATTCTGATCAGTGTGTGTGTGTGTGTGTGTGTGTGTGTGTGTGTGTGTGTGTGTGGTGGTGGCGGCCCGTGGATCCTGAGCAATCACATGACAAATTAGCCAATTAAGTATGTTTGATGTTACACGGCCCCCGTTGTGCTGAATAAGAGGTCGGCAGTGTAGAAGGGTGGATTTCTTTGATGTTCACCCAAGGAAGTTCTGAAAACGAGCGCACAGATACAGATCCAAATACAAGCACATCTGCAAAAGAAGAATTTGTTTGAAAATAAATAAATAAATCCAACGAGATTTAGTGGGTTTACTCAGAGTCTTCTGCCAGTAACTTCTCTTTGGGCCACTTAGTGAGCATTTGAAAAACAGCCTTGGCTTGTTTGTGCTGTAAAAGCTGGAAATGATCAATGCCTTTGGTAAATGACAAGGATTTGGTAGAATTGGTCTGAGAAAAATGACCTTTTTAGCCTTGTTAAAAAAATGAATGATAATCTAACTCCCTCTGTTTTGTTTAAAATTCAAATTTCAAAAGAGGATTTGTGAGATTTTGTATTTTTCTTGTGTTGAAGCTAAATAAAATGGAAAAACAAAATAATCTAGTGGCAGAATTACATAATTAAAAAGCCAAAACAAAACGACATTTAAATATAAGAACAAAAGCGAAAAGTAGACCGAACAGTTGAGTGAAAGTGAGAAACGACCAAGAAGTAAATGCCCGCTGTAAACAGAGTAACTAGATGCTAGATGCGAGTGATGTTGATAGTAACCACAGAAAAGCTGTAATTTATTTTTTTCCCATTATCCTCGCCGCAGGCCAGTTCAGTGTGTGACGATGCCCTCTGCTCTCGCCGCGCCACAGTTCTCAGTGTGTGTTGCTATGTGTCTGAGCGGAGAGCTAGCGGGGCGGCGGGTGTTAGCATGGGTTGGTAACAGCGGCCGGCGGGGCCACCAGGTGGCGCTGCAGGATGCTCTAAATGGAGCATTTAGTGTCGGGAGGAGGTGGCCTCGGCCGACACTGGCACGAGCAAAATAACTAAGCAGGCAAATATTTACTTTCGGCAAATAGGTCAGTTGAGTCTATTTTTTTTCTCCTTTGAGTGACTGGACCGTGGGAAAAAAAAAAAATCTGTTTTTCACACTGCAAAAAGATGGCTGCTGCATTAAAGCCCCGGTTAAAAGCCCTTCAAGCGTGCGAGCCATTATCCCCACTTCTTTCTTTTCTTCTTCTATCGTCCGCGGCACTTTCTCTCTGCCTCTGCCTTTTTTTTTGTTCCCACCCACTTTCTCCATCCAAGATATCGAGCCTTTTGAACAATTTGGTGGAATGAAAGCGAACAAAAGCTGCCAATATGGCTCGGAGCACTTTTTGTTTGTGTGCAAGTCACCGAAACAGAGACGTGGAGACGGAGGTCCGGGGGAGGGGTGAGGAGGCTGGCAGGCTTGTGGGCGTCTTCTAATATCAAAGTGTGGACTCTGTTCTATGTTTAGCGCGACCCACCCGACCCGGCGACGTGACAAATGTGTTGGATTACCAGGTGCTGGATGGTGCAATAAAGTGGCGCGATGGCTCATTTTTCAGACAGAAAAGGTAAAAATAGGTGCAAAAAAAAAAAAAAGAAAAAACCCTTTGACTTACACTTGACGGTTTTATGTGTGAGGCGTTCGAACAAGAAAAATAGAGTAACAAGTCATGACCAATAAATTGAGATCGACTGGCGGCGCGGAGGGAACGTCTTAGATCATCCATCCGGTGAAGAGCCCGCAGAAAAGGTTTGGAGAAAAGACAACCGCAAAACTTTGGAGGTGGCTGACTGAACCATCTGCCTATCACACCCAAACCGACCAATCACAACTGTGAAACCCTGCGGGAAGTCTCAGTGTGGGGTGGTGTTTAACTTAACATGGTGTGAGAAACAAACAAACAAACAAACAAACAAAAAATATCCCATTTTGGTTCTCTTTTAAAGAGGCCTGAAGGGTCGTGCATTTCTCAATGGGGCGCTACTGAGCTAAAATGAGTTGTGTGGATTTTGCTGGACTAGTCCGAGCTCAACATAAGTCAACCTGATTATCATAGTAACACCTCTGCAGACTTTTCCTTTTTGAATGTGGGCGAGGCATCAATGCATGAGAACTAGTAGCCATCTTCCCAAGAACAACCGGCCAATCACAAGGGCTTCCAAGGCTGAGCCATGGATGGAGCAGGGAGGGGAGGAGGGAAGAGGCTGATTGAGACTTGTTTTATACCATTGTTAATTATAGCAAGTTAATTTCATCTCTTGTTTTTTCTCCATTTTCTTATATACAAGATAAAATGCTTTTTTCCGACGGACCTTGTTCCGTCTTAAAGAAGTGGAGGTGGATAACGTGCTTTATCAGCTGACGCCACCAAGGCGTGGTCAAGTTGTCAGATTTGACAGCTCGACCATGCCCCCCTGCCGTCCGATCACCTCCCCTCCATGATGGCCATCCAGGAGTGGGACAGGTTGAGGGCTCCCTCATCCCGGTTCTTGGTTTTACATGTTTTGTAAAAGGCCTGAAGCTCAAATTAGCAGTTTTTTTGCGGAAAAGAAACCTTGTCTATTGTTGGAGTAGGCCACCAAAACTGAGAAATTTCACAAAAATGTGAAATTACCCTCCACTGCTGATAGAAGCAGCTACTGTTTACAAAGAGAAGGACAAAAGAAGCTTGCAATGTTTTGTCACCGTTGGTCTCCACAGCCGATTGGAGCCTTTCGCGAGTTCCAGGCTTCCGTATAAGATGAGGGATGACGACTTCAGCGTTTACCTGAACTCTGCTCCAAAGCGGAGAAAAGCCTTTAGCATCATCCTTGCTTATGCTGTTGTTGTTCACACGCCGTCAGCAGCTTCCTGGTTATTTCACGACTGAATCCTGGCCAAAGCTCCCGTCGTTTTCTCTTAAAAGACGCCGGTGGATCATACCGCGCACTAACTGGCTCAATAAGATTCAGATTGCGTCTTTTCCGGGCAGATGAGCAGCATTTTAGACTCGGACTCTCGGCGTGGGGGTTAAAAGCTCCTCCTAATCTCTAATGAAAACATCTGGTCTCTTTAGCAGCTCAGTGCATCGTTTGCCGGCTCAAACCGTATTTGTCTGCTGAGCAGGTTGTGAGCAATGGGTCTCTATGCAGCCGCGCGATGCAAGCGGTGCAACCTATTAGACCAGCCGCATGGAAGGAGGAGCGGCGGAGTAGCGGGCCAGCCTCATAAACAGCAAACAGCCGTTTTGTTTTTAATTTTTTTGGTGCAAAATATTCGCCGGCATATGTACAGCAGGTCACATCCCAGGTTTCTAACAGCCGTTAAATTTTTTGAAAAATCACACTGAAAAGGAAGAAATACAGCAGGAGAAGCAACATTTACTGACCTGAGAAATTCTTCAAGGGCAGCATCAGCGGTTTCATCTTGTTCCTCGGGTGTTGGAACATTATCATGGAGTCGGAGAGTACGTCAGCGGCCTCCTGCTCGCGATGACTTTTCTCCTCATTGCTCTATCAGCGTGAATGAGAGGCTGTCAGCAGCACTATTGACTGGCTGGGCTGCGGGAGCGGCAGATTTCTCCATACGCCCGCACAACCTTCTCCCTTCCTGACAAAACCATCAGGCAGAAAAATGCAGTGGCCAAACACAGAGGGGAATTCTTCAGCGTCCACCCCGAGAATGATGGCAGTAAACCTTGGACGATGACGCGCAGAAAGATAAAAATAATGATAATAACGAGATGACAGAAAAATATGCCACAGCAATGCAGCGTATTTCCTCTCCTTCCCTGGTTGCAATGCAGTACCGTTATGCAAAATTCAGATTTATGCCATGGCATTACGTTTTTGTTGGGGTTTGATGTCGGCCGTAACCCAAGCAAGTTGTTTGAAATTGTGGGGATTCCTTAAAAGGCGTTGGCGAGAGAGGCGCTCTCAATGGAAGCTCGCAGCTGAATGTTTCACAAGCGGATCAATGCGAAAGCCCCGGGAGTTTGCCGAGTACGGAACCGCGGATTTATAGGCAACCCCCCCCCCCGCCCCCCCACCCCCCTCCCCCACTGCCCCCATCCATTTTTTATTCAAGTTGGATGACTCAGGTAGCCAGACGGATTCTTATTGAGTTCTTTGGCCCCACGCTGAACCCTCGCTGCCAAGAAGTGGCGGAGAAACGCTGCTGGTAGTGAACGATGTCAACATCGCTGAGAGGGAGCACGTCATGTGAAAGGAGCGAAGGGCCTCCGGCGAGTGCCTGCTGTGTCCCTGGATGTTTTTATTATGAGCTAGCGTGACATAAGTCGGGATTAATTATTTCAACAACTACATCAAACTGAATCCATTAGTTTAGTTAAATAAACGTTGCATTACAAAGGATTGGAACGGACATGGTTTGGATGTAACTGGAATTGGATCTGCTTTTCGTATCTGTACTTGCTATTATGACATTTTACATTTAGCCCTCTGTTTACGTTTTCCCTCTTCTAAAACCGATGCTTTTCTGGACTTTCCACATAATAATGAAGTTTGTTGGTCCACTTGGGAAAATGAAATGAGTACAGGGCCTGGGGAGCAGTCAGGACTTTTGGGGGCCTTGCTAAAGGGCCCTCAGTGGTCACCTTCCCCACCCCAATCTCCTGTTGGTCTGGGGATTCAAACCAGCAACCTCCTGATCAAAAGTTCATCTCTTCACTAACTTGGGAGACTTATCAGGGTCTGTTGTGATGTCACAAAGGGCAGACTGCAAAAGCTGCCAAAGCTCAGTGCCTGCTACAAAAGAACCACATTCTGTACTTCAGTAAAATTATAGATACTTGTGTAAAAAAAAATACTAAAATTAATACATTTAAAATATTATTTTACTGAAGTATAGATACTTAAAAAAATCTATTTAAGTGCACTAACCTAGTATGTGTACTTTCTGTGGTGAATTGATGGATTTCCATTTAAAATGAGGTGAGTTTTATTGCTGTCTGTGCAAAAGGCATCTGCCTGTAATGTCTTAAAAAAAAGTTGACAAAACTCGAGGCTGATGCTAGTGAACGCACCGCTCCATCTTCATTAGAGCTTCCTTTGCCGTTTGTTCATTTGCATATGTGCCCTGAATGGTGCTCGGCTCTGTACTACAGGGGAAAAGTGCTTTAATGAACCTTTTATGTTTGGGTGTTGCAGACTCGCATATAGGGCAACCATAAGGAAAATCATATTGTGCAGCTGGCACATTTCCCCCCACATTCTCTTTTTTCCTCTCTGTGGAAATGTGGACAGAAAAAAGGAAGGAAAAAAAAAAAAAAAAACAAGCTGGGAAACAGAGCCCAGATGGGTGAGAGCAGTGGCAGAACATAAAGTCAGCAAAAGCGAGGCTTATCCCAGCAGTTTCCATCCACTGACTCACGCTATGTAAGTGTCTTGGCCACACTTTGTACCAGCATGACAAGCTTAAACTTGGCCGACCCGCCGTCTGGATTTATTCTTCAAAATGATTTCACTGTGTGTGTGTGTGTGTGTGTGTGTGTGTGTGTGTGTGTGTGTGTGTGTGTGTGTGCACTCGCAGCGACGGCACTGAAGCTGGGTGGTGACAAGTCAGCCGCCTGCGCTCTTTGCGTTGTGCTCGTGTGCTCGGCCGCTCTCTTGAGCAGCCTTTTGGCATCTGCGACTGGCCACTTCCTTTAACTCACTGGTGCACAACTACTCTTGCGCTTTACTCAGTAACCGGGCCAATCCAGCAACTGGATCTCTGGGATTTTCCAAACTGGGATCTCACTCTAGTCGGCGGAAAAACTGCAATTTCCAACGACCAAATTCTTTGTGGGTAAAGAGGCTGTGAGGTGAGATGATGACGAAACTCCAGCTCCTGGCTAAGACACCAGCATACCGCAAAGCTAATTGGGTTCTTTCACTCAATCAATCAATCGACCTTTTTTTGTACAGCACTAAATCACATCCAAAGGCGTCTCATAGCGCTTTGTACAATCAGGAGAAAACCAGCTGGGATGTTTTCGCTGTTTGTCAGCGTCCTCAGCTGGACCTGTTGACGGAAACCCAACTCACGTTTAGATTCCTTATTCCTCAAATTTGATCTTCACCCAAGTTGACGTGTCCTCTGTCTGGAAAGCGTTTCTCACATCATCTCAAGGTTTTTTTTTTTAAACAGACCCGACCTCACAAGGCCAAAAAATGGAAAATAAAAACCCCTCTTGTGCTCCTGCCGAGCCTTCATCGTCGGGGATGAGAGTCGATGGGTCGTGACGCTTTGATTTCCGGTGAGGCTGCCGGTGAAAAAAGGGATTCGGATTTGAATGATGTGATGTCAGACTCTTTTCATTTCCCTTTACGTGTGTGTGTGCGTGCGTGTGTTTGGCGCTTTTTCCGCCCTCTGCCAATCTTGTGGAAATTAAGTCTTTCACTCACACTTTCTGCCCCAAACATCATCTTTCTGTTCCTACTCCTCCATCATCCCAGACGTCATGTCAGCAGACGCTGCTCCGGTGTATTCACCCCCCCCAACCCCTCGGGTCACCGTCCTCCGTCATGTTGTCAACAAGACCTGGCGCCCGACGGAACAGCCATTTGTCCAGGAAATCAGATACAAGGAGTGAGCGGAGCACTTGCCCTCCGTCTGCCTCTGTTCAGCTTTCTGTCACACAGCTCGACAACAGAGATGCAGCCGTATCGTCAATATTGATTGGGCAAAAATGCAGCTACATTTCAGAAACTTTTTTTTTTGTTCCTTTTTAACAGCGCATCCTCACGGTATGCAAGACACTAGCACAAGTTTGTATGATTGTACCTCTGAAGACCTTTAATATTTGATTCAAGAGAGTCGAAACAAAGGACCAAATGGAATGAAGACGTTCCAGTTTCAAGGCTCAGTTTGGCTCAGGTGGTGACGTTTCATGTAGCAGATGGCAGAAGAAAGACTTTTTTTAATTTTTATTTTATTGTACTTCATTCTATATATTTTTTTTTAGCGCAGGTAATTAAAAAAAGGCTCCAAACACCTCTGGAGGTGTGAGGAGACGGGGGAGGTGTGGGGGGAGGTAGTGACCCCCCCCTCACTCCAAGGTGAGAGAGGAAGGGTGGAGCTGGTAACATCAAAGATGAAGGGGGGGTGGAGGCGGAGAGGGAGTCGTGCTTGCATCTCGGGGAGGAAACAGCGGTGACAGAGAGTGTTTCTTTAGCCGCTCTCCAAAAACACGCACGTGGGAGTTTACCAAGTTGTCCTCAAACAAACTTGGCGGAGCGACTGTCGGGAGGGAGGCGAAGACGACGACGGCGTCCCGGAGCTTTAGCGACTCGCTCGCTCGCTCGCGCCTAAATTTTTCAGCGCGATCCCCTCTGAGTGTAGAGACAAAGGAAGCGCAACGTGTCAGAGAGGATGAAAAGGGTTTGATCTTCAGGTTGGTGGGCGGGATTTTTTGAGTTTTTTGGGGGGGCGAGTTGAAACATGGTAAAGCGCTTTAATCTATTTCAAACTCCTTGAAAGAGACGTGTGATGGATGGTAGATTTACAAGTGTGTGACAATCCAAAACAAGATTTTGTTGTTAACTAAACTAAATCGCGAGTGTAAAAAAACAATGCAGGCAGTGAGGAGGTGAAACAGATAATATAGTGGAAACAAATGAATTGATACTCAAGATAGATAGATAGATAGATAGATAGATAGATAACCTGATGGTCCTGAGTTACGGCTTTATTTTAAGATAAAACCACACAATTTCTCTACTGAAAAATCATTCATCATTATTTTTGTTTTCATTCAGTTGTTTGTTACAAAGAGGATGGAATCCCAGCAGGTGCCTGAAATCTTTCTGTTGTTGTGTCCATTCAGAGTACAGACTCAATGAACGACTGATGAATCAGACATTTTTCCACCTCTGAAAGATGTGTCAATCTAATTTGAAATCAGTGAATTTCATGCGTTCCTGCATTGTTACAATTCTGATTCGTGCCTCTCCACAGAAAAAAAAAAAGCACTCTGAATCATCCATAAGTAGATATGACCGGATGCGAAAGCTCTCCCTGCAGCTGATGCACTCATATGCATCCCGTGTTAGAGGGGAAATGGCTACTTTGCTTTTTCGCCAGTGCTGGACCCTGCGTCCAGCTTTTGCATGCAGCTGTTCAGCGTGTCAGTCAAAGGCTGCCAATGTCGTTTTTTCTTCTTCTTCTTCTTTTTTTTTTTAGTCCATGTGGGGGTCCGTTGCTAACAGTGCAGCCGGGAGAACTCCGCCCAGAAATCCATTTCAGATTGGGCCAGGTGTTGCTGTGGCGATGCCTCTGGTTCCTGCTAAAGATTCCACTCAGCGACCTCAGGTTCGGTTGAACCCGGTTGTCACGCTTGCTCATTGCATCGCGAACCGCTGCGACGCAGATGGAGGAGCTGGAGGAGGAGACGGTGGGATGGATGGCGGCGTCGACTGTGCTCGCTCTACTGCTGAGCCGCCTTTTTTCTCTATTTCTCTCTCTCTTTCTCCATATAAATAAAACAGCAGCGCTTTGAAACGGGCAGGTGGAGGAGGCGAAGTTGGCAGCCTCACTTGTTTTGGATTCGGTAAACAGCGGGCAGCAAGGGGAAGGGAAAGTTTTTTTTTGTTCTTTTTTTTTCTTTCTCCTACTGTGATACGATTAGCTTTGTGTTCAAAAAAACAGACAAAAAAAAAAAAAAGGAGCCGGGCGCAGCGTTCATCAATAGCTGCTCTGCGGCTCCTCTCTCCCCCCCAGGTACTTAGAGAGCCGCTCTTATTATCTCGGCAGCATTCAAACTGTACTCCAGCTCACTGACGCAACCTCCGCTTCATCACTTGCATATCTGAGAGCTTTGCGGGGCGGCGGAGCGGCTCGGGAACCAGCGTTTTTAGCCTTCATCCGGCTCGATTGCCGTCGTACTCTGTCGCTGCTGCTGCAGCTGTTGTTGTTCTCGGAGCTGGAGACCAGGGATGTAGTTTGGCAGGGCTGCTGCCAACTTTTGACTGCGGCTCGGTGCGGGTTCTTCTTCATGCACCTATAGTTTGTGACGGAATAGTCGAGCATTCTCTCTGCTCCCGGTACACATAAACTTGTTTTTTTCTTCCTACTTCCAAACACGCGGAGAGTCCAACGAAGCACCGGTGGCTGTTAACAGAGGCCATAAAATGCACCTTAGCGCAAGCCTGGGATAAAAAAAAGAAAATAATTTCCTTGCAATGGGAGGCAAACTTGTGGGAAAACCCAACACGTCTGGTAACCGTATCTACATTGAAAGGATGGAGAGCAAAGAGAGGAAAGTCCTGGCAGACGATCGTCACCGTCTGTGCAGTCAGTTTCAGCTTGTGAAGTCTGGGAGGCACCTCAGAGTCTCTCTGGCTAGAGGAGCCTTCAAAAAGTCTTTTATTCCAAATGCCATTCGCATTGTTCACTGAAGTGACCGACCTACGGACACAAACTGCAGCACCGTCTGTTTCGACTGTGTTTTATCTCTTAGTGTGTTTGTATTTTTAGTGCTGCCCTTGTCTGTCTTTTTGTATCCTGCGTTGGTGAGCCAAAGACAATTTTCCACCCTGGTGGACAATAAAGATGTGTATTCTATTCTATTCTATTCTATTCCAAAGAAAGCAGCCCTAATGTTGAAGCACTGAGATTCTTGAACAAACATGAGATACTTTGTTAAAACGATCAGCTTGAAAAGTTAAAAAGTTTTATGGATGTTTTGTTTTTTTTAATGTCACACTGGGGACGTTCAGTCCTCATCACAGAAAGCTGAGCACGAGCGAAACTTGCATACTGTGAGGCGACTCCCTATATTCGACGCAGCGAACACGTGGACGGTTGAGGAAAAGCTAATTCCATACATAATGCATTGGGCCTAAAGTACCTACATTGGGCCCAAGTGCCAACCTTCACGGCTCCCAGTGCTACTGGCTGGCACATCTGGGGCACGAGCAGGTGGGGGTAAACTGCTCAGCCAAGCCTACGCAACATATATCTGCTTACCCCCCTCATTAAGAGGCCGGCCCACCACCTGCCAGGCATCGCAATTCACGTACATCTCAGCCAATCGGGTCTGCAGTGATTAAACTTTCATGTAATTTTCCCACGGACGACGTTAAACACAAAACCATGATGGAAATGCTTGTTATGTTGTTTTTTGTTTTGTTTTTCATTTCTGCGCATAAGGCTCGGAGATTTAAAGACGTGAATGTGTTTCTGTCAGGCTGAATCGCTTGCTGAAGCAGTTTTGCAACAGAGCACACGGTCTCCTCTCCTCCTCCCCTCCTCCAACCCCTGGCCGCCTCGCTTGATAATGCATGAGTCACAGATTGGCCACATTCATCTTGACGCCGCTCCTTTCGCACAGGGTTGCGGTTCCACCGAGCAAATTTATACGTTGATAGCAGCCGTGATTCGTCATGAACTGGATTTGGGTGTGTGACACGATGACTGGCGAACGGCACGACAGGTTGACGCTGTTCTTTTGCAGCCTGAAATGATTCCTTTTTTTTCCTTTCTTCTAACCCCTCCCCTGCCCCCCCCCCTGCCCCCAGGGATGCGGGTCCTGCTCCTTCTGAAGGCTCACACGCAGTTGCCTTGTAAGATCTGAAAGCAGACATTGATGCGTAATATCAATAGGGACTCCCACGCCTTAAAGTTGCAGTCAAGCCAGGAACGCCAGAGCAATTCTTCAAACAATACCTTTCAATCAGGAGCCTGTGAACAGCTCCTTCCACGCGCTGCGCCCGCTGAATTACAAATTTCGGAGCAACTTTCAAAGGCTGGCTAGCAGAGCGAGGCCTTCATTCTTCTGAGCAAACGGGCAACTAAAACAACCCTTTACCTCAAAACTGTGAATATTTTCATTTGTTTATGTATGTTCTCCCAGTAGAGCGAATATCCTGCGACTGTGTCGCCTCTTTTTTTGTTTGTTTAGACCAGTGACTTCAATCCAGTGAATGGTTTTCTGCTGGATCGATCAATGCGCTCCGTACGATCCCTCTCGCTGTGACGTGGGATCGTGTGAGGGTTTGACCTCGCTGTTGTGTGTCGAGCACTTGGACGCAATTCATAAGGGAGACAGTGGCTCTCCACGCTGGAACTGGGCCAGCAGAAGGTGTCCGTGTGCCCAGGGACGTTAGTCACGAGTCAACTAGGTGCAGATGGAGAGCAAGGTGTGTCCTCCAGCCATTTGGTTGAGTGAAAATCTACGTGTACTTTTCAGCAAGGATTGAAGTCAAATACACTTAAAAAAAAAAATGTTTGCACGTTGAGGTAACAGAGGCAACAAAAACTGGCATAATTGTTCAACTCATCTAATGAAAATGTTGCTATTTAGTGAAAGGCTGTCGTCAGTTCGGGGAGATGTAGTTTATGGTCAAGGTTCGCCCTAACAACACTTACACGGCATATGCCTCTATTCCAAGTCAGTTGTAAACCCCTCAGGTTCTGGGTAAAGTTCTGCAGATTTTCCTTGATTTGTTATGTCAATGCCACTTTCACACAGCATGTACGTATGTACACTTACATTTTCCACATAGATTTACGGACACAGATCGATGTCCATGAGCTGCTGCTTTTTCGTGATCTCACATATGAAGAATTATTAACAATAAAAATCAAATAATGCTGTGGCTGAGTTGGTAGAGTGGGTTGTCCAATGACCGAAAGGTCGGTGGTTCCAATCCAAGGACAAGAGACTTAATGGACAACCAACCTTAAATTGGTCCCAATAGGCCTGGCAGCGCCTTGTATTGCAGCATTGGTGTGTGAGTGTGTGTGTGCTTGTGCATGATTGGGTGACTGAAAGGCTTTGAAAGGCGCTTTGGAGGAACCATGAACTTGCTGAAAAGTGTCATGGAAGTGCAGTCCTTTAAAAAAGCCTCTGGCACAGAATAATGCTCCTCATGAAAATTTAGCATTGCTGTGATTTTTTATTTTTATTTTTGAAATCTCACCACTGCGACAGAAAAAGAAGTGGTTCAACCGGACGCTGAGGTCTTCCTCCAGTAGAAGTCGTCCACTCGATCACCCTATCACCCTTTGCAAAGCCTGGTGATGCCGCAGGAAAGGGAGCTTTGTACCGAGGTGAATGTTATCAAGCAGGATTCAACGTCTACAGGCTGTACAGCGTCCGAGTACCATGGCGCTGTCCAAGGTGCTGATCTAGCAATTTACAGCTTTTCCTGCTGGTTGTCATCCTGAATTTCTAATAATCCAAAAAAAATAGATATAAAAAATAATTTCTGCAGCATATTGTGCCTTGGCTTCTCTGTGGGGCACAGACGCCTTTATTGAAGTGGGGAAAAGCCACACAAGTTATGCAAGACACTCGACCTCATGGCGATGCACAGCCGACTGAAATATTTCTATCCAGCTTCTCCTCCGGCATAGAGAAAAACATGATGATTTTTTTTTCTTTTATTGAGAGGCTCCTGTCAGCTGAATTGCAGGGTGTGTTTTCTTAAAAGTTTTGTTGATTTTCATTTTGAAAATGCAGCAAATTTGCATCACTTAAATATTTGCTCTATTAAATAAATGGCCTTTAAAAATGGTCTTTGTCAAAAAAGGGTGTCGATGTAGCGAATTCGTGACTCACACAACTCTGCCGTTGTCTTGTCTGTTTTCCGTTCTTCTTCTTCCTCTTCATCTTTTCCTTTTCCTTTGAGTGATGTCGATGTTAGGGCTGCTGCATTTTGATGTTGTGCCAGTAATGATGAATTTGTAAAGAGGAGCATTAAAATTTTAAAAACTTGTTTCATTTATACGTAAAAAAGCGTTGAATTATTTTTTTTTTCTTTTTCCCCAGACTGCCAAGTAACCATCACCTAGCAACCGCACTGGCTTTGAATGTAATTATGTGATGCACTCATTTATTTGCTGTAGTTCAGGTGAAGGAAGTGTGCCCTCAGCAACTCTGCCAAAGTTTGCTTCAAATTTGTTTTAATCAAGTGGAAATCAATGGATGCGTTTCGCAGCGCCTGGAGGAAACACCACCCCTGGCTTCCATGTTTTGCGATGCTTCACCTCGTTGGAGTCTTTTGATTTGAAAACATCTAGATTTGTTTCAGGAAAGCGTGCATTTAAGCCCTTAAGATAAGTTCCTTTGGGGTAATCAATTACCCAAAGGGCGCGACTGGCCATCTATCACCCAGATTAGCCTGAAACAAGGAGGCGCACTGGCGCTGATCGATCTGTCATAAGCTTATCTGATGGAACCTTTCGCGGCAGAGACAAATTAAACAAAAACAGACCAAACAAAAGTGGAGATGGGCACCAACGTGTGCCACTCGGTAACAAATTAGTTCTCCTTTCTGCTTAATTATCCAAGCAAATGTAATTTTTTTTGTGCTCAGGGACGAGAATCAGTGGCACAGCACAGCATTCTGCAGTTCCCATCTTTGTTTTGCGAATTCAGGCTCGATTGGGTCGATGCAAACAGGCAGCAGAGCGAACACTTCACCGTGCAACACGTGGGATGCCTTTGATCATATGCTGATGCTTTTGGTGCATGGTAAATTGCAATTTAGGGTCTTGCTGGAGCATTCCATCTTGGAGGCAGAGGAAGCCGGATCATTACTCACCATTTTGTAATTAGCTACAAGTACGTGTGTGTGCGCGCAGGGTAAGGTAAGGTAATGGGTGGCAGGGAAGAGATTCAAAAATTTTTAATAGTCTGCCAGGATTTGTGTGTGTGTGTGTCCTGATTGTCTGCGTGCTGACACAGCAGATAAAGAGCAGATGATGGGACTGACAACAATAGGTTTAAATCTGGGCATCCCATCTGACAGTGTGAGTCATCAACACTGAGAGGGTGTGTGCACGTGTGTGAGCGCACACGTCGTGGCTTGGAAATGCTGAATTTGTTGATTGATGGCATTCAGATTTGTCTCACGGAGCTCAAAAGCAATTTGGTTGGCGGCGCCGCTGATCAAAGCCGTAGCTGACAGGCTTAAGAATCGTATCAGGAGCTCTTGATTTAGACCAAATAGGACGGACTGGGAGGTACGACCGACCGGCCTGCCTCATGGAAGGCAATTTTGCTGAAGTAATCAGAGACAGATGAGGCTGTTTGCGTTTTAACTCACATCCCTCTGTGGTTGTTGACCGAAAAAGGAAAGAAAAAGCCCAGAACACTCAGGTGTAATGATGCTGCACTTCAGAAAAAAATGCAAGTAAAAATAAACTAACAAAACAAAGTGAGAACTGAAAATGCCTAACAGCCCTCAGTCTCAGAATAATCTGATTTGTTATATTCTGATTTACTTGTAATGTAAATCACATTTTAAGAAGTTTGTTGGCTAGCTGCTACAATATTACATTATTAACAAGTTAGAACTCAGTATTGAAGTGAAAACTAGCTTCAATGCTTGTTTTGTTCTTTTGATATGAAAATGGCAGTTCTAATGAAATACCTCAACAGCAACATCATGCTAACCTCTTTAGCAGCAGCAGGAGCTGGTGTTTACAACCTACATTAGCCTCTGCTCCTTCTTCCTCTGTGGTTTTCCAGTGGCTGTAGTTGATGTTGGGTTTGACCTGCCAGAATTCTAAATGCAACAGAGAACTACGGTGCTCCTGCCCTCTAACGTCATAAACTGGAGTTATCTCCAACCTACGACACAAAGAAACTTTCCCATCCGTCGAGTCTCGTAAATATGCCGTCGCATCAAAATGCCAGCGCGCTCGACGTACAGTATATGTGAGCCGGTGCACGTGCCCGTCGCTGTTGACCTTCATATCCCCTGTTTACGCCGGCAGCCATTTATCTTTTATTCATCTTGCCATTCGGGACAGAGGCAGCTTCTCTGGCGCCGCTGTTTGTCAAAGCGCACCTGTTTCCAGTGATACCCGCCGCGCTGCTTCCCATGATTCCAGCATTAAACCCACTGCTCCCGTTCCCTAGAAATCCCAGTATTAGATTTACTTCCTCTACCAGCCGCAGCAGATATGTGTTATTTTTCCTCCTTCTCGGGAGCCGGTGGGTTCTCCAGTTGGGCTGCTGTCTGCTGTGGCGCTCGTCGTTCACACTCTGCTAGCTGCACGAAGCCTCAGACGCAGCCAGCGAGCTCCCGACATCTGTCGACAACCCTGCGTGTCTCTCGCTGACAGGTGTACCAAGTCAAACAAAGTGAGGCGTTGTTGCAGAACACCTCGCTCATATTCAATTCTCTCCGCCCGCTCGCCCGCCCGCCTGTGTCAGCTCTCTGAAACTCGGGAGGGAGATGCAACATGTGTGCTGCACGGCGGCTGAGTCGCTCGAGATTTCAAGTCCGTCTTTAAAAGCAGGGGTCCGTCCTGAAATCTGGGCCTCTTTTTTTTCGTATTACAAAGTAACGCTACCACCAGCTATGCTTGTTTTCAAAACAGGAAGCTGCAGCTAAATTATAAACAACGGCACCAGCAGCATGGATGCGGCAGAACCGTGGATGCTTTGTAAAAACTGGATACCAGACTGGCAATATGGCAGTACAGCAATTTTATACCAGTGGCCACTCGAGGTACTGCAGCCAAAAACCCAATACCTATAATGGTTGTAAACTTTTCCGACATACGTGCTGGGTGAGCAACCTCATTGAAATGAATGGGTCGCCATATCGGATCCCGTGAAGTTTTCTACAAACTAGACTGGCTGTAGCTGGACTATGGTGAAATCCCAGAAGATGACTCACAAGATTGCGAGACACAACACATTGTAGGTCATTGAGACCGAACAAAAAAACCCAATGTAGCCAAGATGGGGGATTCCAGGAATGTCCCAGATATTGGCCACAGAAGCCCCGAGTGGTTTTCTTCTCGTAAAAAAAAAACAAAAAAACAAAACTGACTTGAATAGATTTGACTGTTGCTTGACATCTCGCAGCCTCCAAACATGATTCCCGACAAAAGCGAAACCCCATTATGGCAACACTTCTCCCCGATGGGATTCATGGATCAACGCGTCCCATTTAGCAGAGTCAGATTTGGATTTGGGGCATTGTGAGAGCCAGATGAGCCCCTTTAAGCTCCTTAAATTCCAAAATTCCACAGGTTTTTTTTTCTTCTTCCCCAAGCCGCCTTACTGGTGCACGTGGTGGAACACACAATCAGTCGGGGACCGTGCACCACCACCGTGCCAGTGCCAGAGTAGCCTAGGCAGTGTGGGAGAACGTACCTCAGCCTCTGAGCACTGGACGATGTTTGTCGCCTTCTGAGAGCGCTCGCCGATTGCACAGGTTGTTCCCGCCATGACGGGATGATGGATGCAAAAAAAAAAAGTCACCACCATTTGGAAAATGACCTGTCATCGGTCTCAAATTCTGCTTAACCAGTCCTCAGCTCGCTCGCTTCTGCCGGGTGGAGATTCTCATTCTCATTACCGTGCTCACTAAATTCTCATTCTCGCCTGATCATCCGCTGCAAAGTTCATTTATCCCAGAGTGTGACAGCCGTGATTTTCCAGGGCAGGTGGAGAGAGAGATAGAGAGAGACGCACCTTGAGAATATCCGAAGAATCTCGGCGAGCGGCAAGAGTTTCATTGTGTTGTGTGGTTTTTATTTTTTCCTTGTTGTTATTTCTGGTGTGGCTCAGTCGACGGCGGCTAACAGCGGTGTTATTAGAACAGAAACGGATCCAACAATTGCGACGCGACACGTCGAGCGATCGCTCTCGTCATTAGCCGCGACTCCACTCTGCCGCCTCTTTCATGTCGTCGCCTCCTTTGATCGGCCGCCGTTTGATGGCGGATTGTAAATACGACCCCGCGTAGTTTCTTTTTTTCCTCCTCTTCTCCCGCTTGACACCTGCGCGATGGATTTGCATCGCTGCCACCTCCGTGTTGGTGGGCGTTAGCATTTTTTTTTTTTTTGCGCCGAATGAGGATGGATGTCGCCATTTGCGCGTCTCTCAACAAAGCTATCCTTTAACATTTGTGATGTTGCATGCGGAATGCGGACGCTTTTTTTCATTTTGCCTGTGTTTAGCAAACCCCCGCGTACGCAGCGATTTATCGTCTCATAACGCCGGCTCCTCCGACGGATTCTAATTTCGGGCGTCCGATGCAGAGCTTTTGTTCCGTCTCAAAAATGTGCATCTTTTTTTCTGCGCACCTGGGAATTGTTTAAGCGTTTATGAAACGTCAGCTTTGCACGTCCTTTAGATGATGTATTCTCCTCATCGGCCTGGAAAAAAACATAAAACGAGCTCGGCTCCACCGAGTCTCATATCGCGGCTTCGTGATGAATGTTCACGACGCGCCTCTCACGCACGCTTCTTCCTCCCCTTCTCCTCCTTCTCAGATGACAACTGCAGGCTGAGCGAGTACCGCCGGCTGAGGAGCAAGATGCTGGATCTGCACGACAAGCGCTACACCAGCTACAACACCCGCGGCGCCCACAAGGACAACATGGCCGTCCGGAAGCAGTTGGTGGACGTGATGTTCAAGCGCTTCGACGCCAACGGCGACGGTCGAGTGGAGGCCGGCGAGCTCTCGCAGGTGAGGCTGCTGGAAAGTGAATAAAGAAGTAAAACGTTGCTCGACGGCGGCGAATGCCAGAATTCAATTCAATGGAATCCAGAAGAAAATCCTACAAGTGACACCGTCCTGCCGAGGAAGTGCAGGGAGCCGGTTTGTTTTGGTGAAAAGTTTTGCAGTTTAATTACTATTGTTGTTGTTATATAGTGCAGACCTTTTTGGGGTTAACTGACCCTCAGTGACCTTTTTCAGTAGGTCACTATATATTAGATATAGAATACTGGCAAACTATTTAAAACCAAACAACATTTTTTTCCACGCAGCCCATTGCTGATTTGCTTAATCCATGCAAACAGTTCAGTAAAGTAAACAAAACAAAAAAAACAATAAAAACAAATCACACTTATGCAGACTAATTTGTCACCGGTCTCCAGTTGAGCCAAAGACCCAAAGACGATAAGGGTGCAGTAAAGAAGAGGGAAATTTTAATTTCAGTCCAAATTATCCCTATAAAAACGTTTTATTTGACAGTAAAGCCAAGATGTGGAGGAAAAAAATACCTAGAAGTTTAATGAGTAATGAGCGCCAGACACGAAATGAGCGAGATCAGGGGAGCCACAAGAACTCCATCAAAACTTTAATGATTTAATTAAGACTTCGGAAAAATTTACCTGCGACTTTGACATTGCTTGAAAAAAGTTCCCAAGCGCACGGCCGGTTTTGAAACTAATCCGTCTTAATTCCGTGTCTCTCCTTCAAAATAAGACACTTTGTTGGCCACATTTCCATACCACAAATTTCTCCCCGTTTCATTTCCGTCTGCCCCAAGGGGAAAAAGAACAGGGGAGAAGAAGGTACAAGGCGCAGAAACCGTTTTGCGCCCTCTGGTGCACTTTAGCGCTGCTTTGATGTCGGCCGTAATTTTGTCCATTTTCCTCCTCTTACCCTCCCCCGTGGCAGCCGCAGGTAAATCGTTTGAAAAGCGGCGTGGGTTAAAAGGAGCCACGAGCTCCTGGGAGGGAGGCAGCAACCGGAGCCGTCTCCGCTCTGGGCTCCGACGGCTTTCTATCTTTCCTTCTCTCTTTCGAACCGCGATTCCGTGCATTACAAACAAATTTGTAATACGCAAAGCAGGAGAGACGAGCAGGGTATTTAAATAATTGTGCGGGGTAAAGCAACCAGCTGCGGTTGTGAGAGGCGTGAAAGAAGCAGCAGCAGCAGCAGCAGCAGCTATTCTTAGGTCAGTTTCCTGCTGATCCCGTTGAAGAGCCCCATCTGCACCCGGGTCACCTTGGCCGGCTTTGTCTGACCCTCACGCCAGCGTTGCCGAGGTTAATTTGAATAGATTTGAGCTTGAAGCTCTAAACAGTATTCAACGTATTGACATATTACTTTTCGGCATTTACATATTTTAACATTTGTATTTTTGCTGTTTTTCACACCTACACTGAGGCGTCGGCGCCAACGTGAGCGAGATCAATGGGTGGTGTGTAAAGGGCTCGGCCGTGTTGTTTGAGAGGAATCTAGCAGCTTGGATTTCCATACGCCCTTTAAACCTCATGAATACGACTCAGGACGGCCTCCAGGGGACGCCACTTACTCCGAACCAGTCCGGGTTGTGTCACGCTGCGTCTCCGCGGGCGTGTAAATGACACGGACGTCGTCGCTTGACAATTAGCATCCAGACGGAGCGGCTCTTTTTAAACTGTGGCTTCGTTCTGTTTTTTGAATTGTTGACACATTTGATATGTGATTTTTTTTCTTTCCCTGTTCTTCTTCTTGGTCGAGCCATCGACCACTTTATTAGGCGCCACGCTTGTACATTATTGTACATTGGACGTCATTATAGTATACGGGATTTACATACTGCTAATTTGGGCCGGAGAGACGCTGTTCTGCAGACTTTGGTTGTAACTTGTGTTTAGCTGAGTTTCTGCTGCCTTTATAATTGTCTCCAGCCAGTTCAAGCTATTTAAGCTCCCTAAACTAAATACATTCACTATGAATCCACACACACACACACTTTTCTGATTTGACGGAAACTTTAAAAAATGACACAGTTTTTCCATCTATAGCTTGACAAAACATTAGCATTTCAGAAATTACCTGTCAGGATATTTTAATGCATGGTAAATATTCCCTTTAAGTTAGGAAGTCGCGGGTTGACAGCGCCTTGACCACTTTAATGACTGAAAAAACATGAGAGACAATTGACAATCGAAGATACAATAAAATGGTCATTTATAGCGTCCAAAGACGGCTTTAGTTTAACTCTCGACAGGGTGGGAGCAATAAAGTTTATATTGGCCTGGACTGAACTGTCAGGGGGTTTGAATTCTCTCCCTCTTGTCACCTATTGCTGTTGCTTTCTTGGATAGAACAACTGAACCGAAAAGGAAGACAAGAGATTTATGCAAATGACTTGTAGGTGTGAACAAATCGTCGCAAGGCAGCGCAGAAGAGAGTTGCACCGTTAGCAGCAGCTGCGGCCACCGTGTCTGTCACCATGGCAACATTTAGAATTGGCTTATTCTGGTCCTCTGGAGATCTGAGGGGTGGCAACTTTCACCCAGGTGCTGCTGGACGTTCTGGAGTGTGCACATCAAAACTGGGAGAGCAAATGTCTCTGACCTTTTTACTGCCCAGTGACCTTTAAAGTGGCATTTTTTTTTTTTTTCGTGCATCAAATGTTTTGAAGACAAACATTTTGCATTTGAAAAAAGTTGTTTGCATTT
Organism: Thamnaconus septentrionalis; assembly: GCA_009823395.1. Taxonomy (NCBI): domain Eukaryota; kingdom Metazoa; phylum Chordata; class Actinopteri; order Tetraodontiformes; family Monacanthidae; genus Thamnaconus; species Thamnaconus septentrionalis. The sequence continues at coordinate 5,230,657 of CM020509.1, forward strand.
TGGAATGTTAAATTATATAATATAATATTGGCTGTGACCCCGAGTGCAGGATAAGGCGGGTATTGAAAATGGATGGATGAATGGACAACATGATATTGCACATATATTGAACATATGTTGAGATCTTTGGGTCTTCCACTTCCAGGTGTTTAAACAGAAACAAATAAAGGACAGTCTCAGATTGCGAACCAACACTGACTGGGGATCTCTGAGGCCCTTTAAACCCTCTGTGACATCACAAAGGGCTGATTTCCAGAAACGTCTTTACAGTGGAGCAAACAACACCATAAATATCTTCTTTGGCGTACATTGACAGAGACACAGATTACGAGATGCTGGGAAAGTGAATTTTGCACAATGCGAGCTCTTTAAATATTTACATCTACAGCGGGAGGTAAAAAAAAAAAATACAAACGTGCAAATTAGAAAATGACAAGAGACAACACCACCAGATGTTTGTTTTTTAACACGGCGGATCTCGAATCTTGATTTCACTGCCGCTGCCGCCGACGGCTCCTGCGCTGCTTTTTAAAGACTCATACATAATACATGACGCGCCGATACGCTGACCGGCGTGTTTGTCGCGGACAAATTGGACTGTTTTGTGCGAGTAAACAGGCGATGTTCCATTGGTTTTGCGCATTACGCCCTGATTGGGAACAGACAGGAGGCGCATTGCCGAGCGACGCCGCTGCCGTTTATGAGTTCAAACGACGTGTCGCGGTTCATTTAACGCAACTGGCTTCCTGCGGAAGGCACACACACAAAAAAAAACCTGCAGCCGAGGGCTTGAAACATGACCGCAAGGTCACTTAAACGTACGTTCAGGCCTTCCTTTTCTTCCTGTCCTGTTCTTCCTGAAACTGAAACACAATAAATATGAAAAACTGATTTCTCCGCTGAAGTGGAATAATTTAGCAGCGCATCGCACACAAAGCGGCGCCTTTTCCTTCCGAGTCGTGACTGTCTCGGCCACTAGTAGTCTCGGGGCAGAGTCGCAGGGGAAGGCGAGCGACGCGACGGAGGAGGGGAAGACGTATAAAGGCGTCGGTCGTGATCAGCACTCTGACAGCTGATGGGGGATGATGGATGTGTGGCGGCCGGGGCCACGGCGAAGGCGTTGGGCAGCAGGATGGGGAGGGATCCGGCACGTCGTTTAGGCTCTTTTTATTATCATCTGCTGTGGCAAAAGAGGAACGGGTCTCCGTTTAGCGACAGCCGGTATACTGACGACAGCAATGACGGCGGCTCGAAGGAAGTAGCGTTGACTCGTTCCAGAGGTTTCCAGAGTTTTTAGAGCAGACGGGGGAGGAATTAACTTGGCCGACCACATTAAAGCAAATGTTTTGATTGGCTAATTGCATTTTGCCGCAGTTATTTCACCATATTTCAGAGAGAGGAAGGCTATTTATTGTCAGCGCTCCACGTAATTTTTTCGTTAATTTTCTATATTAAAGACCTTTGAAGGTCCCGTATTATGCAAACTTCCCATTACCAATGATTTCCTAAATGAATGTGTCTCCGCCCCGTCAGAGAAACTCTGGAGCGTTGAGAAATTTTCCTCCTTCAGACCTCTAGTTTGTGCCGCTTGGTTTATTAGAGTATTTTGTGATGTCACAAAGGGTGCTGATGCCTGACAACGCCGCCGGCCAGGTGTCAGCTTCGCCTTCGCAGACCACTTTGTTTTTGCCGCCTTCCATCAGAGAATCAGAGCTTCCAACAAAGCATCAGTGTGACCTGGAAGAAAAACTCTGAAGGATTTTTTTTTTTCCAGCTGACAAGGACTGAAAAAAAAAATTGAATCTTTTGTAACTGTCCGTCAATCTCTCTTCTTCCTGTCAGGTCATCAAGCAAGAGGGTCTCTCCAAGGACATGTTTGAGTGCACGTTGTTCGACCTGCTCAAGTACAACGACGCCGACGACGACGAGCACCTGACCAGGGAGGAGTTTTACACTGCGTTCGGTGAGTTCAGTTCCTTCTGAAAACTTCTAAAACACAAAGAAACAAGAAAAAGAAAAAATCAGAGAATGGCACTTGCTGTTGGAACAAGCAGATATTTCAGGGAGAAAAAAAATAATGTAACATAACTTAGGAGCTCAGTATATTTTCATTCAGTACCAGAATGCAGTAAAGGAAGAGTTCACCCAATTTCCTTCTCACCAGCCAGGAAATATCCATTGAGAGTCTGAACTATGCAACTGTTATTGAAATGCAAAAAAATTGTTAAACGTAGTAAAATAGTTATAGAACTTTCTCAATATTACTTTACTGAATGGAACAGTTTGTTTCTCCACTGTGTTATGTCCACTGTTAATTCATTAAAAATGACAACAATAATTTATAAGTAATAACACTTTATTTCACCTTTAAACCTCCAGTCATTAGTGTATAAACCTGTTGTTCACGAGCGTCCAGTCCAGCCTGGAGGCCACTGGGGATTTTCCTGGCCTACTATTCCTTTAACACATGTAAAAAAAAAATCACTGTTACAAAACGATGATAATGATAATGAGCCTGGAGGGGAACAGGAACAGAAAAAAGGTTGAATAAGTAATTTGAATTCTACATTGTTGCCGCGCCGTCGATACTCCGTCCCGGCAGATCGATGATTGGATCAACGCGGTGCCGGAGGAAACGGGTCAAGACTGCAGGGGAAGCAACAGTTGGAATCACAGTCTCCCTCTTCTCATTAGACAACATAACGACTGCCACCACCAGCACCTCCTGCATTTTGTTTCGGCCGTGATCTATCTCTCTCTCCCTCTCTGTCTCTCTCTCTCTCTCTCTCTCTCTCTCTCTCTCTCTCTTTCTCTCTCTCCTCCATGCTCCCTTCGCTGTTTGACATTTCCAGACGGCTCAATATCCCTCCGACAGAAAATCCACTGACATTTGGCCAGCTTGACACATTTAACTGCGGGAGAGGAATTCCTAATCAAAACCGCCCATCTCATCCCAGGACCTAGTTGTTTGTTTTTATTTATTTATTTTATCATTATTCTTTTTATTATACGTCCTGCCTGCAATGCGACTGAGTCTCACGAGGAGAAAGTGAAAAGAAAATAACCTCAGCCGATCTGCTCCTCCGACTCCCAACTACTTTCCTTTCAGTTGTCAGATGTTCTTTCTTTCTTTCTTTCTTTCTTCCTTTCTTTTTTTTTTACTTATCTGGCAGCTTCCAGCTTAACTCTTCACAAGGAAATTGGATATTATCCTCTTTCATTTCCTCGCTCTCGTGCCACTTAATGTTGTTTTTCTGGGCGGCTGGAGAGGCGGCTGCGTGTTTTTAATTTATTTATTTTCCTTTTTTTCATCGAACCTCTCAGCTGCGTCGCAGCAGTTGGCGTTTATTGAGGTCACCATCAATAATCTCTCAGACGGCAGCTAATGTGCCTGATGGTCGCTCAACTTTCTCGGCAACTCAAACTTGAGATGTGATTCTTTTTTTTTTCTTCTTTCTTTGAGTCATAAAAGTGCTCGCTGGAAGCAGTTTCACCTCTGTTGAACCGATGCTGGATATTAAAGGAGAATTTTATAAACTCATCTGGCAATAATGGCTGAATCTTCTTCCATTCAGCCAAACGTCCACGTAGCTCAGGTGCGGGCCCTCCACGCACATGAAAGGCTGCTGAAAATCAAAATGAGGATTTAAGGTCAATTCGAGTCTTCATGGGAGAGAAACAACAACCTTGCATTCGCTCCAGCAAACTGGAGTCGCAATCAAGAGAAAGATGTGAAGGAGTTATTTTCTTCGTGTGCTTTCCTGATAGTCTGCCAGTCGTCAGAAAGAAAGCGGCTTATTGTCGAAGTCATCAGACAAGGACGTCACAGTCACCACTCGCAAAAATACTTATGTTGAAAACACCATAAAAAGAAACTTTTTCTCTTTCTTGTTTCTTGCAATTAAATCTTGTACCTTTGGAAAAATAGGATGTTTGAACTACAGACATTTCTCCTCATCTGTTGCAAAAACACAAACAAACAAAAAATCACTTTACTCGACTGTAAAGACGAAAAGCTCTGGTGTAACACTCAAATTAAGACAAAATTCCGCATACCAGAAAAGACAACATCACCGATTACAACATCTGGTCTCCATTTCTGCTGTTTATCCAGAGCTGACCTCTTCAAACACTGCTTTACATTGTTTTTCTTGTTGCCGTTTATTCTTACATATTTTAACATCCCTCAAAAAACTTGCTCAACACTTCATACCACGACCCTGATGCCAGTTGTTTTATTTTTGTTTAATTCTGTCTGTTTGTTTTGTGATTGCACCTCATCACATATTGTCCTGTTCTTGTCTAATCGGTCCTGTAAAGTAGGCGTAAATGTAAAACCAAAAGAGGATGTTTTTTGGTATTGGCGGAGAAGATTTGGAATATCTCACTCCACAGTATTGTGGGGCAAATGCACCACTATTTTAAAGAGAAATTATCAGGATTTCCAACCATAGGAGCAGTAGGAAAGTACCAAATTGCACATTACAGATATTTCTTCAATCCACTGGATTCATCTGACGCGTCCATCTTTTATAGACCGAGGGGACCAGTTGTGGAAGCAAGAACCTATAAACTGATTGGGCAAAGCTCCCTCTTGTCCGTCATATTCGAATGTACAAATGATGTCAATTATCGATTATTGCATCAACTGGTTGATGATAATTGGTAAACATCTCGATCAATCATCAATTGACTGATAAGCAAAGGTTTCTCTGATGAGCTAAACTTATCTCAGTAAAATCTAACATACATCTTTTGTGTAATTAACAAAATTCAAAAGAAACATTATATTCCCCAATCACAACATATTTATTTTGCCATTTGAGATCCAGGCAATGGCATCTTGGTGTGAGGGACAGACAGTGAGTCAGATATGAAATGAGTAGTTGGGAACTTGTCCATAAACTCTCCCACACAGGACTGCGTTTCACTCAGCTCATGTTTGTTGAGGCAATTGCACACCAGGTGGATGCGTCACGACTAAATGAAGACGAAAGTGCGGATCTTTGTGGACAATTTATTTCGCATGAAAACGATTCAGCCGCGATGCAATTTTGCGTCATTAGAGCAGCATGAAAACCGCTTGAATCTAACCACAGGCTGCCAGCAGTCAGAGCGCTGGAATCATCCTCCATTTCCAGCAGTAATAAAGATCGTCAGAGAGTTTGGAAGGCATTTAAACAGGAATTCTATCATGATGGTTCTGAATGGAGTTTCGATGTGAGTTGGGCGACATGAGGAGGTGAGGAAGAGATAATTTACCGGGTGCCCGTTGACCGAAACAAAAAAGTTTGTCTGATGTAAATTGTGAACGTATCACAATAGGGGACACAGCCGTGAATTGAGTTGGCAGTATGTGACCAAGTGACGCAATGTGCGGGCGTTGCCACGGAGGATTGGCTGACACTCTGCAAATGCGGTGACAAAAATCGAACTTGAGCCAAATAAAAAAATGCTCGGCTTCATCACAGCAGAAATTTTGTGCTGAGTTTGCAACGGCTAATTCAACAAAATGCAACTGGAAAGAAAAGATTTACTGTCCGGGTATGATTAACCTCCCATTGACACAACACACAGCAACCGCTGGATTTTTAATCAGTTGTTAAATGTTTAATGTAATGGGGGACATTCTTAACAGCAATTAATCGATAATCGATTGGCGTCCCTGGAAAGGATCAATCGGGATTGGCCGGGCTTTGTATCTGCTTGAGTTGTTGTGTTAGCCGCAGTAGCTGTACAGCGCTACTTTTAACTAGACTCCAGCCAGAAGCGGTCCGTTTCTCACAAAAACTGAATTTGTTGTCCAAAACATCAGTCAGTCTGATTTGCCGCAGACTGACTTTCGTTCAGCAACGTTTTTCCGACTGACGCAGGAGCGGATTTTAAGTGCGAGGTCTTCAGTCAGAGTGCTGGAGGGGTCAGCGAGTGCAATCATGCTCTTTTACGGATAATAACTGTGGCACCGGGTGCCTTGCGTTGTGTTTTCCTCCGCCTCAGTAACCATTCCTGCTCGCCCAGCTCCAGTGAAAGACGGCCAAATATCCATGGCCGCTTGACTCGCAGTTGCCTCCCACGTGTTTCATTTCCTTCTTGGGGCTTGTAAGTGCGGCTCGTCTGAAGTGGATGGAGGTTGTAAATGGCATGCAGCCGTCGCTACCCGCTTTGTTCGCAGCTGAAAAGGGGAAGCTGATTGGTTGGGAAAGGACCTCATGGAGGCTGCGGGATAGAAACCTGAAGGACGCAGCTGCCGCGTGAGGTCAGAGTTTGTTTTTGATTTTCTTACATTCCAAAGAACAAAAAAATAAAAATAAAAAAAACATCCACATCCACTGTTTATATTAAAAAAAAAAAAAAACCTTACTTGGAATTCAATGCAACTGTCCGTCACTGACATTTGAACAGAGGTTCTGCTTTGCGCCCCCAGAGTCTTATGTGTGCGAGCGCTCAGCGTGTCGCTCCGTGTAAGTGAAGCCGTCGCAGACTCGCTGTGGGAGGCTTTTATAAGCCACCTCCACTCATAATCTAATTGCTGTGGAATGGCATTTAATGTGGCGCGTCCTCAGCGAGGACGTGCAAACAGAGTGGAAGTGAAGAGGGATAGGGTGAAGGGAGCAGTTTGAGAAAAGTCCCTTGATTTTTCCTTTCTCTGTAATTAAACGCTGAGAGGAGGGCAGAAAAAAAAAAAACCCTGCGCGCACGAAGCCGGTATTGGCTGCATGCCAGAATAAATTGATAAATTACGGGAGGATGTTGGGTGAGTGGGAGGGGGGGGTTAAAAAAAAAAAAAAAAAAAAAGTCCTGTTGCAGCACCTTATCGCTCATCGGTCTGTGTGCAGCCAGAGCAAATCCCAGTTATCGCCTCGCGTCGGCTGTGTGTTTCACATTAGGGACGGATGCTAATTGAGAATGCATTGCTTTTTATGACGTTATTAGATTGAGTTGAAAACGCACAGCCGCAGACACACACACACACACACACGCACGCACACGGAGCTCGATTAGATTTACTGAGCATGGCCAATCAGTTTTACAGCCGTCGCTGTTCTCCCACATAAAAATATTAAACAGCTATGCAGTGACATTTTTTTGTTAATAAGATGGTCCAGTTGCACAGCTGTTTGTAGAATGCAATTATGGCAATCGATAACTTGCCTGAGCTTTTTCCAACCCAGGATATTATTGTGTGTATGTATGTATGCATGTATGCATGTATGCATGTATGCACACACACTACTTTTCAAAAGTTTGGGGTCACAGACTCATTTCTGCATTGAGCTCCATTACAACCAGCTTCAGGGAATAATCCACTGGAATTCTCTGAGAACGTTTCCAGTGCACGGAAATCAGTCAGGATGTGCTGAACACTGCTTTGGCAGTTGTTTCCTTTGAATGTCTAATTGGATGTGATTTCAGAGAATGAATATCAAGTGTGCAATATGAGACCATTGTTACAGAAGTTGAATGCTTTAAAATGCTAAAACAAAGCTTTGTTTTATGATCACACTCAGTTGTATGTGCTAAACCATCATTGAAAATGGTTTTCATGAAACACTGAATAGTTCCCGTACTTGTTCAGCACATCTTGACTGATTTCCACACACTCATGATGATCACAGAGCAATCAAGATCATTATTTCAGAATATTGGAATGGAGTAGTTTGCAGAAATAAGCCTTTGACCCCAAACTTTTGAATGGTATTGTGTGTTTTTTATTTATCTATTTATGTATTAAATCATTTATTGATTTTTTTTTTTGACCCCTGGAGGAAGTCAGTGCAGCCTTCAAAGGCAAATCTGAAATTGCAAAAATATAAAACAAAACAAAAAAAAATCCATTCGGACAACTTGAGCGGCGTCGTAAAGGGAGCGGCCGCCATAAAGTGAATGGCTTGATCTGGTGCGTCCAGGGGTTACGGTGACTTCCTGTCCAGGCAGCGACGTAAACTCCTGACGACCGGCCATGAAAACGGCACCTGCCCAACGACCCGGCTAATAAGGAGGCCGGGCGCACCTTGTGCCGAATATTCAAAAGCGTGGCAACATTGTTTGTCGGGACGGGCGATAAGACTTTAATGAGCATGCATTATTCATCCCTCCTCTGCGCACGCAGTCGAAGGGGGTTGAGGGTGGTGAGTGGGGGGCGGTGTGAATCAATTTGCCAGCGCTCGCAGTGAGGAAGGTGTCTGGCAGAAGCGATGTCTTTTAATTAGGCGATGTTACAGATATAAATGATGCCTGCCACGCTGCTGATAGTCAGCCGCTCGCCATCGCCCGGTAATTTGGTGAGCGATGGCCCGGTGCGTCGCGGATAAACAGATAAGGTGTAATCTATCATAAAGTGTCATTAACTTTTAGTGTGTGCCTGTGTGTGTGTGTGAGAGAGCTTTTACGACACACTAAAGGAGGGCGGGGCTCAGACTTATGTGCGCACACACACACACGAACAAACACTACAGAGCGCTGTGTTTAATATACCTCCATCCTCAGTGTAGAAACACAATTGTGATGAATCGCTTGTGACATTTTTTAGCTTGATTGTGATCATAGTTTACGATTTATCGAGCGGTGCTTCATCTGTAAACAAACATAATAGTCTTTCATGCCCTTTATCACCAGTCAGCAAACACTATACTTGAGGCTCATTAATAATAATAATATTTATAGTGCTAAATAGGTCTGCGACTGCGCTGGCAAAATTGACCGATTGAGCGTCTCAGCGTTAACGCGGCTTAGTGGCCACCAGCCGACACTTTCACTCATCGCAGACGCCGGAGATTCCGCTCGGAGAGGCGGCGTTAACTGTTGGTCTCGCAGCGGCGGACGGTAGATCCATAAGAAACCTTAATCCACGCTGAGACGCGGCCATCACAAGTCGCTGTAAATGCTTAAAAAGCCTCTGTTATTCATCAGAGGTGCAACCTTTATTGACTCACGCTGAGGAAAAACGTGTAAATCACCGCTTCACATCGCTACATTGTCGAGAATACGCCTTAGTTTAAAGGGGCTCCGCAAAGATAGATTCCAAATAGATAGCAAAGATCATTTCTCTTCCATTCGATCAATTCTAAAACACCCCTGGATGTAAAAAGCTCTTTATAAATAAAAACAAAGTTTATCGATCGATAGTCTTCTGCCTTAACTGGTATTGCATTTACGAGACCAATCAACATTGCATGTAGCAGAAGAGGGTGGGAACTATGACCAGGGTGCAGATTTAGCATAAAGAGTTGAGACGAGCTGCAGCAACGTCACTTCGATTTTTCGGCATGTTTCCTCATTAAAAAAGAAAAAAAGAAAGAAAGAAAGAAAGAAACCCTGTGCTGCTACCATCTGGCTCAACAGACAGTAAAGAATTTTAAACAGTCTTGCATCGCATGTGGTTGAAAGTATGTTTTTGAACAAGATAGAGATGTGAAATGTATTCCATGCATCTGCATCTGAACGCTCCATCTGGCTGCGAGGACTGAAAAAACATTGTGTGCACTTAAGGGTTGAAGCAGAGGTGCATCGTTAGTTCAGAGGATAAAAAAAAAAAAAAAGCACTCAAAAGCAGATTTTTTTTTTTTTTTTAATGTCCGAACTACTTTTCCCTCTTGGTAGCCGTGCACTCGGCAAAAGTAAAGATAGTTGATACCACTTTTGTGTGACGCGCTGTGTTTTGTGCCGGCAGGGATGGAGCTCCATCATCTGCAGCAGAGCAATCGGCATATGTCATCCCTGTGATGTGAACTCGGTGAAAGGTCACTCTTTTCAGCGGCACAAGTAATATTTCCAAGAAGTTTTGACAGATTAAAATTGTTTTTCCCTCTGCTTATTAGTGAAATCGGCCATATTTGATTCTGTTTAGCCTCTTTACGGAACTAAACATTAGCATCTGCTGCAGCCTGGAAGGCTCTTTAAAAGGAGCCGCACGCAGAGGAGACACGTGGCCATTGTGCTTTTTAAAGTTTTCGCCCGGCGACCGCAAGATGCTCGGCCTGAGCACCGAGCAATTTGACATAATTAGTTTGAGTCCCCCTGTTTAATGCGTTCTAAGGCCTGCTGCTCCACACCCATCAGTGTAAATGAATGCCTGCAAAGTGCCCTGCCTGAATGTTCCCGCAGAAAATGTACCTTGGGGAAAGGAAGAAGAACAACAAAAACTTTGGGGACATTGCTCGGCACATTCCACTTCACACCTCCTCACAGCCTCCATATGTGATGGCGGTAAATCTTTCGATGCTCCTTTGTGCGACATTCAAAGCTCAGCGGCCCCCGAGTCAAGTGTCAAGTATGAGCATTTCCAATACACACTCAAAGGACAGACATGTAGTAGAACCACATCTGGTACATCGTTAAACACGGCATAGCGAATGTCGAGTCTGCTCTCATTGGACCTCGTTAGCCCATTGCTAGCTAAACTGCGCACAGTCGCTTGAAGCGAACCTGTCAACTTTGTGAATTATCCTTATATAGATTTTATATCGATTTATTTTTTTTATTTAGATTTTATCATTTTTATGACACCATTCTAATAATGACACAGTAGAAATATGCAGGAGCTACATCTCCTTCATCAAACTTGGATGATTTCCTTCTTGGGTCTCTTTGTCATACTTCCTGCGAGAGGAACTCAGTCCTGGCTTATCGCTGCAAAGCCTCTGCGTGCTCATGGCAACTCTATTCACCCAAGAAAGAAAAGAAAGTCACTGGAAAATGAATCGTTCACTCTCAGCCGACTGCCCGCTTTCCGCTTCTCCTCCTCCTCACTTCCACATCTGCTTTTGTCCCATCGATATTCAAATGTCAGCCGCTCGACCTCGTCAGCCGCAGTGTCTTTAGTTAAGTGATTATTTCTTGTTGGCATTATTATGATTCTGTCTTGCTTGGTTATATTTATCCAGCCTGCTCCCTTCTACAAACTGACCAGGAGGAAGCATTTATTTTAATTTTTTTTACAATAAATACTAAAAAAGAAAAAATGGTTGTTGAGCTTCGCTAACTTTCCTCGCTGCGCTCAGTTTCGATTTACTTCATCAAGCTGAGCACCTCACCCTGCCCTGACCTTTGCCCTCCAGATGTTTGCTCACCACTGATGCAGAACTGACCCACAACATCACAGAGCGCAGATAAGTAGAATGTCAGATGTCCAAATTTATCCGTGTGCTCGCACCCTTTGTTCTTGTCCGCTCAGCTCAGCTAACGCTATTTGCGCCGCACTGTGGGATGTTTCTCAGGCCGGCGTGTTGCTTTTTGGGCGCCAAGATCGATCTGAACCCTGACACCTGCTGACAGAACACACAGAAATGGAGACGCACGGTCTTTGCTTTCTGACGAGGCTTGAGCTTCTTTTGTACTTGGCGTTCGCTGCTGCCGAGCGAGCGAGCGGGCGAGCCGCGCGGAAACTTTAATCAACGGCCTCACTCTGCGGCGTGCTGATGTGCACTTGCACAGTTCGGAGCAATTACAGTAAGGCGGCTCACGGACAGATAGAGTGCTAATGGTTCTTTTACTCAAGGCCGTTAGAGCCGTTAGCCAGCGACAAACAACTTGACACTTTGCTGACAGGACAAGCTTCTACATCTCTGTTACTAGGTTCAAGTTGCGAAGAAAGAAGTCTGCTGGGCTGGGAACCTGCACAGACGATCCTAGTTAATGTGGGGTCTTAGAAACGTCGTTGATTACTGGAGTGACGGCTTTCCGCTTATGCAACTTGTAGTTTCCTTCTCCGACGTTGGACTTTCACTTTCCCAGAATGCATTACAGGCGTTTGAAGCTGGCAGAAAGACTGCTGGATTGCTAATTATAAGTGCCCCTTAGCTGGAGCGCAAAGGGCAATTTTCCCGACAATTCTCTCAAGGACAGCCTCCACAACACCCACTCCAACTTGATGGAGTAAAGGGGCATTTTATGGTATTTTCAGCAGCATTTTCACTCAAACCAGCGGACATAGCTTGCTAGCTTTTGCCACTTCTTCTACACTTGGGAGTGGAGGGGGTTGCTTGAACCTGCCCCGGCTGTCTTGGGGTGGAGGTGGGGTTACAACCTGGACAAGTGGCTGCTTCGTCACGGGGCCACAAGGACAGACAAACAGCCGTCCGCACTCAAGGTCCACACTCCCGCACAATTTAGAGTTGTCAGTCAACCAGGGTTGTGCTTGGACTTTTGAAGGTTCAGGCGGTGAAGGTATCAAACTAGAAGGTTTGGGGTCATTTTTACAGTCAGCATAAAGTTATGTGGTGCTGCCCCCTGTCTATCGGAGGACCACTGTTTACTTGGGGTTGTCAGAGCTGTTACTTTCCCTCTGAACATTTCTACAGATTCTACAGCCCAGCCCAACATAGGTTACTCTATTTTTTTTCTTTTTTGCTTTGTTTTTAACTGGGTCGAAGCTGATTGATGCGTTCGACTTCATGCAACAACACAAGCAAACATGCGTCGAGGCTTGTGATTATTAATCATTGAGTAGCGAGGCAACAGACATCACCCAACATTGAAAACGCCCTGTTGAAATGAAAAACAAGCAGATCTGATACTGCTGAAAGTCAGGCAGGCGTACGTGGGTGAAACATGATGGGTCCATTAAATCGCAGCCGCCCATGCTATGGCTTAAGTGCTCTATGATTTACTCACTGCGGTGCAGTGGGACGGTGGATTTTTCACCAGCTGGGTTTTTTTTTTTTATTATTATATCTCCAAAAGGTAGCCGTGATAAAAATTAATCCAATTAGGGCTCCTCTTAGCCTCTGTTGCATACTAATCCCTGCTGTCCCTCAGGGTCTCCCAGCTGCTTGGGCCATTCTGCCAGTAGTAATGCATTCACCAAGGCTGATTGTTGATGTTCAGCAGCCGTCTTGATTTTTCTTCTGGCTCTGGTTAAACACGATGCCCCCTCAAAACAGATTTTTCACTCCGCTTCGCTCGATTCTCTTGAAAGCGAGATGGAGACATTTTTTGGCAAATTCTGAAGGGGTGGCCACTTCCAGCTGGGCGCATGATTATCTCCTGTGAAATAAGCATTGAAAAAAGATATTTAGTCGAGTAGAAAAGTCTAAAAAGGACATCAAAGAGTTGTTGTTTTTTTTTGGACACGTTGGCAGCAGAAAGCAAAATGCAAACAGACGGAAATCTATTTACGCTGATCGTTAAAGTTGTGAAGATGCAACGAGTGACTGTTTCACACCGAATTGACTGAAGTTCTTACCTTCAGAGGATGCTGAGGAGATAATTGCAAGCTTCTGATGTGGAGATAATGAGCCTCCCATGCTAACATCTGTTTGGATAGGTTTTTTTCTTTTTCTTTCCTGACTTTCTAAAAATAAAAATAAAATGTTTTGATGCAGAAGTACTGGAACACCAACCTGACATTTATACAGAATGTTTTACCTAAAAAGCCTGTACTTTCCCACATATTCATCACAGAAAAGACCTTGAGGATGGGTTTTTATAGGAGGAGCCCTGTTAAACCAAAACGTTTGTCATATTAAGGTGGCGTCTTTCTGACACCTGCAGGACCTGCGCTGAGCCATGATGCCCTGCACTGTTTAATTAAACTAAACCAAAACAGAAGCCAGTCAGGAGTCGAAAAAAGCCTTCCATTTTTGGCTCCTATATTTTAATGAGAAAATGCTGTCCAGCCCTCATCAAACTGGCCACACTGCAGAATCTCATAGGCTGGCCCAGCATAAAATAACAATTTCATTCCAATAAGTTGCATGGCGATACTCTTGGGAAACCTTATTTTGTCGGTTATTGATTTTTTTTTTTCTTTTCTTGCATTATTTCCAGAGCAGAGCTATACTGCGGTCAAGTTTCCTGTGGGAGTATTCATGCGTGACATGACTGGATTGTGCAAGCTTGCTTTTGCTTGCGCAACCTCTTAGAGACTCTATCTTTGCAAGTCCACAGAGCTTACGTCTGCTTTGATGGCGATTCGGTACTCGGTACGAATCTGACGGCCGGGAAAAACTTGCTATTGGTTTAACCCTGGTTGCAGAACTTGTGAAACACAGGCGATTTAAAGGCCGGCTTCCTCTCTTCTGTCGTCAAGAGGTTCTCTCAATTAATTTAAGCTCCAGTGAATTAATAAAAATGTCAAAACCGTGGTTGTCTGTCAAAACCAGCCTTTACATGTGACATGAATAAATTCAAATAAAATGCCGCATAAAACTTCCCCGACCGCCTCAACGGCTGTGGCCATACGTGCATTATTAAGCCGTGGACCATTACCATTATCATCTGCTTTACATTCACACGCGGCCTCCACCATATTCAGCGCGGAACGACCTGCCGTCAGTCTGAATGCAAAACAATTATCGGAGCTGGTTGAAACGTGCCTCCATTTTCCATTCCCTCCTCGTTCCCCTTTCACTCAATATTACAGTCACTTCTTATTTCACGCTCTTCCAAATTAAGCCGCGTTGCCCTTAAGAGCTTGGAAGAAATGCAAGACGGAACAGTGCAAATAGGGGATCACCTTCACTCAGCAGCGTTGAGAACGGCGGATTAAAAATGTGAGGCAAACTTGACAGGGTTTCACTTCTGTTCTGGAAGACGACTTTGTAATGCGGCGATCAGAGTTTCCAGGCTGGAAATAAAGAGAACTTTTTCCTAGCTCGACTTTTCCCCAAATTTCAATCCCAAAGACTCGCTCCAGAAGACAGCGGGTTTTTAATCAGCCTTATGGCGTTGGATTCGATCAGAAAGAAAAAAAAAATCACAGCTATAATTTTGCCTTTTTCCCAAAGTTGAAGTTTGGAGTTTGTCCTTCACTTTGCAAGCGATTGAGAAAACATTCCTGAAATAACACATTTTATGTTTCAAGGCACTGGCGAAGAACTCCCTTCAATTATGTTTTTTGGCTGAAAAAGTAAAAAGAAACTCAGAGCCAGATCCTTTATTTTGACCAAAGGGGTCAAATTGTCTTTTTTTTCCATCAGGAAATGGATTTCAGTCATCCGGTTTGGGCAGACCTGCCAATTTTCCTCATAAAATTCCAGATATGACTCAACAAAAAATGTCAGTTGTTCTTTTCTGAGTCTGAATGGTCAGTCATTTTTCCCTATCAGTGGCCTTCCAAGTTTTGCCTTGCTCAAACTCTTCTCAAAGCTCTTTACCAGATGGAAGCGTTGTATAAATCCCAGGGATTTTCTCTCCATCAAAAATCCCATTTGTTCAAGCCCACCAATCGTCTCAGGCAACGTTCTTCTTGCTCTGGGAGTAAGTTTGCCCAGCAGATCAACTCAACCGTCTACGATCAGAGAATGTTTGCTGAATGCATATTATGCCTCCACCCCCCCCTCGCCCACTGCCCGTCTTAATCTCAGTCTTCTACTGGGCGACGAATTCTTCGCATTCAAGGAACGCAACTTTCATCTCTGCCTCAAAATGCCATATACAAAGCAATAAGGGGAGAGTTGTGTGTGTGTGTGTGTTCTCTGAGGGGTGTAACCGCTCAGCCCTAGTAAAACTGAACATCATTGAGACGGAGAAGGCAGAGTGTTGGAGAAACGAGGGAGCCGCCCAGGAGAGACACGAGGCGGCGAGCGTCCTGTGAAGAGAGTGACGGAGCAGGACAGGTGATGGAGTGAGTGGGTGGGCTAATCAGCCCCGCTGTAATTTGCCCTCATGCTGCAGCAAATCCCTCCCAACGACCCTCATCCCCCAACCCTCACCCGCAGAGCGCTCGGGCCATTTTCCCTGACAAGCCTGATGATTTACCTCACGGCCGCCGAGCTGACCGGCAGCATCCCGCGTCTGGGAACCAGGGGAGAGTAAATCAAAAAGCCTGGCTTTCGCCCCCTTAATCAGTCATTACAGGCCCGGCGTCAGAGGTTGATCCTTCGTAACCCGGTGGGCCGACTCACCCGCGGGGGTCTCAAACAGCCCCCAGAGGAGAAGCGGAGGTCACTTCCTCCTCCGGTAAACCTCTAAATGAGGACTTTTGGTGGATACAAGGTGTTTGAGCCGGAACTCCCATCTGAGGGGTTTTCACCCAGAAGATCAGTTATCACGGCTTTACTTACCGCCATTTCCACCATCTGCTATGATGCCCGGGTCCGTCCGTCTGTCCGCCTTGCTCTACCTGCCTGTCCAGTCTGGCCACTTTAAAATTCTCCCCAGAACGTCACACGTCTCTGCTCCCGCCGAAGGATCAGTGGCAAATCGAGTTTGTGGCTCCCGGCGCATTTCCGAGGCATTAAGATACAAGGCGGCGGTAATGGAACGGCTGGGGAGGACGTTATTGTGGGGAGATTTTTGTCAGTGTATCCACCTGCTACCATCTTGACACCGGCACCGCCGAGTGGCTGCAGCTGTGCTGTTATTAGTGTGGGAAAGTGGAAGAACCATCCTGGATTTATCTGTCACTGACTGGCAGAAAATAAAGTTTTTTGCATCTTTTTTTTCTCAAATCATGAGTATATTTTCTCATAAATCACAATTTGCTCTTGAATAGCAATGCAGACATATATCTGACTATATGTTAATATACATGAATATAGTGGGAGAGGATGCATATATGAACCTTGTTTGATTTAAAGTTGCCTCATAATGTAATAACGCACAATTTGTTCCCAGGCACTCTTCAATTCTTCCAAGCAATTTCTTCCTCTTCTCCCTCGTCGACCTCCATGCTCTCGCATATTCTTCCGCAGATTGCCGTTTTCATATCTTTATTGCACCACTGACAAAACCACAGCGTGATCGGCACCGTTCCACAAAGCCGTGTCCACAAGGGAAATGTGTCCGCCTCTTAATGATGCTATTTATACTTTTCCTTGCCACAAAAAAAGAAAATGCTTTTCTCCTTCTGGCAGGTGAAGTTGTGGGTTATGATCATAAAAGGATGAATCTCCCAAGACTTTTTTTTTTTTATTGCCGACCAGTGGAAGAGTCTGACTAATGAATGATTGCGTTGATGTTTGCCTCTCTGAAATGAAAGACTGATTGCCTCATTAAGTAAAGTTTTCTCCTATCTTCTTTCCTTCTTCCCTCCCCTCTCTCCTCTGTGTGAATGTGTGTGTGTGTGTGTGTGTGTGTGTGTGTGTGAAAAAGAAACCGATTTAGGACGCATAATAACAGAAACACCTTGTTCTGACACCGTATCAACATAATTGTTTTGCCTCAGGTGAAATCTGAGTGAAACGGTCGAGTCCAACAGCAGCGTGTTTCTCCAGAAGCAAAAAAAACAAAATTACTACCAATATATCAAATGGTTGCAAAGATACACACATGGCAGTGGACATGGCACGAAAATATCACCTGTTGCACAGTGTGATGCAATAGCCAGGCAACATTAAATCTCTGACAGTGTCTTGGAGGTGTTTGGATTTACATGGTTTTTGAGGTCAGGCTGTTGCACTGCATTACATGATCGTATTAGCTGTGATTTTACTCAGAAATACGCATGTCGGCCAAAACCTGGTGTTGGAAATGTATTTTTTGATGATGGAGGCTTTAGTCAAATGTTGCACTGACAGTCCTGCACTGACAGGACAGCTCCTGTCTCAGAAAAATAATGATTAGAACACAGTCCTACCTAAATTAATACACCTCATAATACCATCAATACTGACATCAATGTTCGGTGTAAAGCCTGCTAGCTGGCCTTGGCATCGCAGACTTGAGATCTGATTGGTTATTGCAACTGACCCTCATAAACGCGTTCAGAATGAGAGCATCTACACTGAGTTTCTGGATCTTTTACCTCACCACAGACACACTTCAACCCTGCTACTGCAGGCAGGAATCCATTCTCCGATGGCATTATAATCTAAACTTGAGGTAACACTGGACTCGAGAAGAAACGGCTCTTTATTAATCCTCTTATTTTAGTGTAATCCTGACAGAGATTTCCACCAGCTTAAGCGGGGTTTCATTGGGCCAAGCGGTAGATTAGAAGTATTAGCCGTGTGCTTCCCACCAAACGGAAGCCTGCGTTGCCTCGCGGCTCGGCTGTGACTGACGGAGAGAAGCGGCAGACGAGCGGAAAGGGTTAAGGGGCCTTCAGAGTAGGGGGCCTTCGGAGTCGTACTGTAATTGGAGGTGCGCTCGCCCCGACTCTCCCTTGGCCGACGCTGTCTGCCGGACCTGCTCTTTCATCAGGTTTTGTATTTCATGCCCTCGGGAGCAGAACAAATTGAGTGTCTGCTTCCTTTTTCGCCGCATTTGCTCATTACCCCGGGGACAGATTAAAAAGCGTCCTCTCACAGGCCGTCTTACGTAACCCCGCCAAGGAGTGGGTGGGCACAGGCGCTCTGTGTCCCTTTGTCTCTTCCAAACACTGGACGCACAAAGGCGGCGGACAAACCGAAGGCTGTTCAAACAAGGCTGGGGAAAAATGTTTCCAAATCTGAAAATCTCTTCTTTAGGTGTGTGTGTGTGTCGGTTGTCCCCCCCCCTCCCCCGACACACACGCACAATGGATGATGCCAAGTTTTTGTAGAACATTCCATTTCATTTCAACCCGTCACTTCCAAATTGCACTGAGTCTTCGGTCTCTGTGCACTCCCAGCCCCGACTCCGAATTTCTATTCTTGTTTCCAGGCATCGTTGGGGGGGGGGAAAGTTTTGAAAATGCTTCTGAAAAATGCTTTGAGCACGGCTAATGTAATAGCTCATGTTTTGTTGTGGTTTTCTTCCTACTCGTTTGATTGTGAGACTAAAACGGCTTTCTTCTCCCGAAAAAGAGAAACTTTTTTTTTTTTTTACACACTGTACATGCACAAATTGAATCTCGGTAAAAAAAATCAAGTTGTTTGATATAGAGACAGTTGTTGCTAGTTGTTGTAGTACCTTCTCCTTTTAATGCTGTGACCTTTTCTTTTTTTTTTTTAATCTCCCCTCCCACTGCCCCGACAGACGTATACATGCTGTCCCTCCCCGACGACCAAAAGCTGAGCGTGACCATGGTGACGGTCGGCCAGAGCGCCGTGCTGACCTGCGGCATCATGGGGGAGAGCCGGCCACCCATCCTGTGGAAGAGGAACCACCAGTACCTGAACTCCCTGAACCTGGAGGACATCAACGTAAGAGCCGGCCGCTCGTCGCTCACTCCGATTCGCTGTTTACAGTGAGAGGCTAGCAGCTTGCTAGCTAGTCTAATTGTCGCACTGTCAGGTTGTGAAGCATCATTGATGCCCATCGGCGCCATTTTTCTCTTCTTCTTCATCTTCTTTTTTTGCAATATGCAACAATTTGCCGCCTTTCTTCCTTCCCCTCTCGACGGATTTCAACTTCTTCCGTTTTTGGCGGCGGCAGGGACCGTCAGCGCATTTCACCGAGGCGGCGGCGCGCAACGGCGGCGGCACTGGCTTTGTACGGTGGCTCTGACAGTAATCCACGGTGTCACTTCGCCTTGCGCGGCCTGTGTTTAGAGACTGCTGGGAGGGATGGGGATTTTCAGACGGAGGAAGGAGATAAAGGAGGATATGGAAAAGAGCTCGGGCCCGAGAGGAAGGACCTACTTTCACACTCAGGCGAAAGAGCGCCGAGAGTACATGCAACCGTCTGGCGAGCAGAGAGTCCGCTGACGTGGTGCTCAGCCGCTCTCTAAGCAGCGTTGACCAAGATGGGCGTGATAGCGCCATGCATAATTAAGTCAACACTGTCACAGCAGATAAGGGGAGAAGCCACTAATGTAACATTAAACGTTGATGACCCTTAAAATGAGTAAGAGGCTCCCAGCTGTCGGCAGTCATCCCTGGCGGCATCGACTGGCACTAAAACTAGCGCGCTGCCCCCGGTGGTCGGTGAACTGTGATTCTCAGAACACATGGAAAGATCTTTGTTTTGTTTTTTTCAATTCTGTCTATTGTCCCTATTCACAATGTTTAAAGGTACAGTGTGTAAAATTCTGCTGTGTGGTGGTCATATTTTAGAATGCAGCGATCATTTGCTCAAACTCCCTCTCCTAAGCTTGCTCGTGAACTACGGTGGCCTGCACACACAAACCTGGATACCTCGTCCAACATCTTCTTCATTGGTTTATTTGAGGACGCCAGCACTCACCCTAAATAAGAAACACACTGTCAGGCTGCTGGATTGTCCACACCAGGCTTCCTTATAATATGGCGTTGCAAGATGGCAGCTCTCTGGGAGCTTCTGCTGTGTATATTCTTATATATAAATAAGAAGGTAGGAAAACCAAATTACTTTTATTGTACTGCGAGTATACACTTGTATTCATTTATTTTGATCAGTATATTCAGTAGCAATATGAAAATCATAAATTAGGTCAAATTTTACACACTGGACCTTAAGTCAAGAGTAACAGTGTTTTATGTCCACATTAAGTATATTGCAGAAAGTTAGTGTTTGTGTTGGTGAATGTGGGTATTCCACGAGGAAAAAACTATTGATGCGAAGGGGTGAAGTTCAGTGAGGTGGGCGCTACCTTGAATTTATTTTTAACTGGGATCAATTTCCCTACAGGGCTGAATCTGAAATTTCTGACATGCACATGTATGAAAAGAAAGGAATCTTCTTCTTTACTGGGTGGGAATACAGAGCAGATCAGTGCTCCGTAGAAGGTGTGACCTTCCAGAGGCAAAATCAGATCCTGCGCTGGTGCGTTTCCATTTCAAATGTCACCCCTGAGCCGACGGCTCCTGCTGGTGAAGGCCTGGTGTTGTTGAATGAGCAGCGCCAGCCGCAGCTCATCAGACACGGACGTGCGTTGACGGCCTCCTTCTGTCATCCCTCCTGAAACACAGCCGGGACTTAACGCGCCCATAATGTAAAGCTGCCTGCAAGTGTGACAAGTGTGTGACATACTTTATCAGCTTAAGGAAAGAAAAAGTTGAGTTTGAGTGAAGGCCACAGTGCAAAAGTTTCTCCAGAAGAGTCGAAGTGCTCAAGGACTCGATTGAATTGAACCTTCATTTGGGATTTAAGTCAGTTTTGCACAAAAACTAAATGGAATGACAACAATCGTTCCCTTCGTCCAAACCTTCGATCGTTACTCATTTATTTATGCCTCTACTCAGTGTTTTGAGACTCAACCCAATTATGGGATGTGGGGACACGAGACTTCCTGTGTCTAACTTAACTCGACAGATGTTGTGTTGTTTGTTGTTTTTGTTTTTTTAAGAGGCACTTTTTCCAAACTGATGTATTTTTTAAAGCCATCCATTTGGAAAGGAGCCGAGAGACGAAGTTTAAAGGAGGGCGCTTTAAAAACATAAAACTTGGGAGGTAATAAAAGCGAAACTTCACTCTGCCATGTTTGGATTTCTCTGCAGTCAGTTGAGAAAAAAAGGGGGCAACACTGAACTGAACCATCCAGCAGCAGCTTCCTGAACCCTGGCTACCATTTCCTTCCTCTTTTTCCTGAAACGACTCACAAGAATGTCTGGGGGGAAAAAATGCCCTTAATTGGAACTTTTTTTTGTTTTTGTTGATCTTTGAGTTCATACTCAAGGAATCTCAGTAACTCGGCTGCTTCTCAAGGTTCATTAGCTGCTGCTGGATCACCACATATGACTTATCAAATTCCGTCAGTACCGCATTGAAATAATCTGGCTTTGTGCCGTTGTGGCCTGTTTTTTTGCCAGTTAGTGCACACTCAATCCATCTTAGTGGTTTCCTCTTTTAATTCAGTCACTAGATTTCGGAAAAACCCGGCGAGGGGGAGAAGCTTCGCTGAAAATCAATCAAGAGTTGCCCTGTTGTGCTTTGCAGGCGTCGTGCTCCTGGAGCAGGCATCAAAGTTTAATTTCACTTCACCAGAGCTGGGCCGAGTTGTACATCACAGGGCGGAGAAGAAAGAGTGACGCCAAAAACACTTTGCATTTCAATTCTTGCTGAATCACTGCGGTGCCCTCGGCCTGGACCTTAATATTGTGTTTGTGCATAAGATTACACGTAGCGTCGTCTCTGCGGGACACCGAACGTGCTGGGGTTTGACGCCGGGGCAGCTGGGAAGTGAGACGGAGCTCCTCTGCAGGGATTAAGGCGTCTCTCGAGACTCCGACAACTCGCTCTACTTTGACCCCCTGAGGTGCACGGTTGTCAGATCACATGTTGTTTTTTTCTCTTTTTTTTCCTTTGGAACAGAGCATTTCAAGTTTACAAATTCTCCCAGCGTACACGTCAACCCCCCCCGCCCCCCAGAGCAGCACAGAGCATGCATCGCCACGGGCGAGCCAATCAGCACCAGCTCCTCGCTGCCTATCAGGGAAAAATATCGTGGAAGGCGGCTGAGAGAAGCTGAGAGAGACGGAGCGACGGCAGCCCTCCAACGGCGGCTTAATCCCGATTTATTTTTGGCTCTCTGGCTTCCCGTCAATCATCGCCGTACCTGCCCAAGAGCGGAACGGCGTTCCATCCGCACCTGGCGTCCTCAAAGTCATTGAGGGAAACCTGCCTCGCAGATAATTCCGGTATAATTGCGACTGGTAATATTTGCGAGGATCCACCGCCAGCTTTAATTAGCGCCGAGGTTCTCTGACTCGCAGGCCCCTCCCGCCCCTCCGTCCCGCACGGTGTTATTGCAAACGCTCCATCGACATCCAGACTTTGTAAATCTTGCATTAATCCCGGCGGTTCGCCCGGATCCTGCAGTTCAACAGAGCTTCTCCAAATTTCCGACAAAGCAGCTTACTGTAATTCCGTGAAGTTGACAGTTGCCGGCTATTGCGTCATCATCATCATCGTCGTCATCCAAAGCTGTCAGTCCTGGCGGAGTGGCCGAGCCGGGAGACACAGGCGCCTGCGCGGGCGTTCCATTCGGCCGTTTGTGCCTTTGCGTTTGGGGATAAGTCGTCCCAGAAATAGTTTTCTTATTCTCGCAGAGTGACACTTTTGAATAAAAGTCTCTTTCTTTTTTTGGCACAGCAACATATTCTACATTTCTTCTTTTCTTATCTTATAGACAGTTTTTTTTGTCTTCCGTGATGATTCAGTGCCCAGTTCTCCAAGCCTTGATTATATTTCACATTTTCTTTTCTTTTCTTTTTCGTTTAGCAGATTTCATATAAGATTCCATTGGACGGCATCATCATTATTCTTATTATCTGGATGCAGTTTTGCTAATCTCCGCTCTGACCTGTGATGCAGTTTCCGTCCACACGCCTTGCTGCTGTCTGGAGGATGACACTGGCCATCAGCGACAGCAGCTGACACTGAAAAGTTTTTGGAGCAACTTGCTGCTGCGACAATTCAAACAATGAATTTTCCAGGGACGTCCCTCCAGTTCAGACTTGTCCCCTGCTTCCAATGAAAGGCAGAGTTCAACATACCAAATATGACAGAAGAGATGCCAAACTGAACAGACATTTGCCTCTGAAATCCCAGCAAAACCCCCTCACTCGTTGCATCGCCCTTTCTCGGACATTTGGTACCACAACATTTTATTGGGTTCAACAACATTCCAGTTTGGACACGTTGGTCGATAACTGGGTTCTGTAGTTATTGACCTCCCTCCAGTAACCCAGCTCCTGTTCCAAAGCAGCGGCTGCGCTCGTCGATACAGTGTTGGACGGACAATGTGCTCTACTTTTCCTGCGACGTTGTATCTGCTGTTTGACAGCAGCGCTGTGACCTGTCCTGTCCGGTCGACTGCACAGCATGCTGTTGCTCTCTTGAATTTATTGAACTAGACTTCTCATTGTTTGACCTGTTTTGTTTTGTTGTTGTTGTTTGTTTGTTTTTCTCACCAACAGATCCGGTCACAGGTAAGGCAAATTTTTGCTGTTGCTTTTTTTTTTTTGTTTACTCCAAGTATTCTTCATTCACGTGTCTTGATCACAAAAAGCCCACAAAGCTAGTGAACTTCCAATCAAATGCTGTGGCTTAAATGCACTGAATCCTGCAACTGTATTATTTAGATAGAAGTCCAGTCAGTCAACTAGTCTGATGGAAAAGGATGATGGGAGATTTTATGTGTTTCTTACATTAATGTGTCAACAATTCTCGTAAAAGCCCTAAAACAATTTGTTTGGCCACCTCTCACCCATTTAGCCTCCACGGATCGAAATTCCTTTACAAATATGCAAATCAAACTACGGATTTAATTATTCAGAAAGATTCAATAATTTACACAACAGCCAAGCGAAACAAACGGCACCAGCGACCACAACCTTGGTAATTGAGAGCGCTGGAAGTGTGCCTCATTCGGCGCTAAATAACTTCATAACGAGACATTATGATCCAAACAAACAGAGTCGATCCAAGTTCCCCCAAAAGTCACAGCGGTGAAGACCTAATGGCAACAGCACAAGCGGCTCTCGACACAAAAGCCCCGATGTGAAATGTATTAAACAGTGTATATATTTCACGGCAGCATCATGAATAAAGTGCAGCTGCTGTTGTATGAATATCAATATTCATTCTCTATTGCACACTGGGGATGAATATATTACGGGTGTTTTCTTTTTTTGATCCATTTTTGAATACGGAGGTAGTCAGCCATCTTCACCACACACACACACACACACACACACACACACACACACACATTCAGCATAATAGTGATGCAGCCATATCAAAATCTTGGAATGGTGCGGTATCACTTCCATGATAATTCAATGGTGTAGTTATTGTCATAATTTAAAGAGATTTAAAAAAAAAAAAAAAAAACACCGGGAAGAAAAAAAAAATAGTGCAACCAGTGTTTATTAAACCGTGAGTGGATTTTGAACTTTATAAGATTTCCCCAGAAGTGCAGAAGGTGTGGACTCTAATCCGGCAGTCTGCGTATATTGATGGGTTTTTTTTTGGTTTTGTTTTGTTTTTTCATCCGTAACCTTTTCCCCTTTCTCATTTTTTGATGTGAAAAAGCAATTTCACAAACGTTATTACTCTTTATACTTCTGGCCTCGCGCTACTATAGAACTGTGTTTGCAAGCCGAGTGCAAAGGATGATGGGATAGTTATCGCACCCCACAACCCTAAGACCACAACGCCTTTGAGGTACTTTTGACGCTAAGATAAATTGACAACACAGTTATAGATCCTAAACATATTTCTTGTCTTTTTTATTTAAAACACAACTTGGAATGACATTCTGGTTGTGCTGCCATCTCCAAACATTATCTCATCCACGGCCGCCAGTGTCAGGTGGCTCAGCTCCAGAACTTCTTGAGAAGACTTGTTTTTCCTCCGAGCCTCGCCGCCGCAGGTTAGCCAGCCAATGAGGCGGCTCTTTGCTGTCCTTCCAGAGGTGAGCGGAGCACCGGCAGCTTTATTAATTATGCTTTCTTGAGGGCTGCGGCCTATTTGTAAATCCACCTCTACCTGTCCTTGTCCAGTCAGACGCGGGCCGGCGCCGCCGAGGGTGGCGGCTGACGACAGGCCGCGCTGCGGCTCGTTCCGCTCCTCTGAGTTTCATTTCTGCCCCCATTCATTTCTCATTTGAGGAGGTGACACAATGTGCTCCCAGCCCAAGGAGGTTGGGGGTAGAGGGATGGCGGAACGCGCCATCGATTTCCCTCTCCTCATATTGTGTGGCGCCACACTCTGAGGTTACGATCGCTGCAAACCAGGACCAGCTAACAACAAACACAGAGAGCCTGTCAACACTGAGGGTGTTGAAAGATTACTTTGCAAATGTAATTGGTTCCAACTATTTAAAATGTAATTGTATTGTAACTATTTCAATGACTCTACCAAAGTAATGTGACTAATTACATTTGATTACATTTTGATTACCTTTCCTAAATATTTAATAAATGTTCTCAACTGTTTGGACGTGACAGTGTTGAGTTTCCAGCAACGCTTAACACAGATGTGAGTGTCGGATGTGTCGTCGACAGCATCTTGACGGCAGGCAAACATTTGTTGCCTTGGACAATTATATCTGCGCCCTTTTCTGCGCAAACTATATTTGAGGCCTCCAGCTCTGTAACGTTTTCTTAATCGAGCTTCGAAAATCACTTATGCTACACTTCAGAGAGACAATTCAATTGGTAGGCAAGTGGTAGGGGGCGCTGACACGAGAACCAATCCGAAGCATCACGATAGTATTAAACTTTCGTCTGTGTGCCAAGCCAGTGTAAGAGAAATCCATGCAAAGTAACAAAAGGAAAATTATCAGACATATAGGTCAGCCTTTTTTGGGAGAAAAAAAAAAGTTGTTTGTAATTTAAACAGTAATTCTATAGGCTACTGTCGTTTAATTGCACATTTTATCTTTAATTTGTAATTAAATTAAGAAACAACGTTACATGTAACCCATCACCCTCAATGCTAAACACGGCTGCAGATCCTCCTCCACTGTGAGGAGGAGGTGGGAAAAAAGTTCATTTTTGTCTAAAATGTGGAAGACTTTTTAATGAGGAATGACACCTTTGCTATTGTGAACTTTTCTAACTTCCAAGTGGTGACGAGTCTCTTGTCGTCTTCAAGGAAGCTGTTCTCAGTTGCGGGTCAGGAGGTGTCAGAGTCGCTGAAGAGGGCAAAAGTTCAACCTACTTAAAGATATGGGGATGATTTTTTTTTTTCTCTCTATTTATTCTTTTTAAATGGGGCGTCTTGGCACATGACCTTCATCAAGTCAGCTGGCAATAATCAGGCTTGAGTGCCAGAGCACGTTCCTTCCTGGAAGGCCGCGCTGCATTTGAATGGAGCTAAAACTCGAAGCTGCGAGAAATTATTCATGGCTGCCATGTAGCTCGAAAAAAAAAAAAAAATACCAACATATCCATTTGAATATATGCGTGTCTGTGTCTTTGTACTGACAGACAATATAGCAAATCCCCGTGTCGTGTTACAGTGAGTCAAGGTGCGCCCACTCGCTCATACGTGACCCAGAATGCATTGCGAGTAAACCTCAATTGCATGTCAAATCCATGTATTGACAAAGAATTAAAAAATAAAATAAAAAATGCGACAACTTGGATCTGATGACCGAGCGAGATTAGAAAAAGAAATCTGAAAGCCAATACGGCAGAGAATAAGACAATTTTTAAGAGAATTAACACTGCAAAGCTGGAAAATATGGACTTTTGGAAACTTGTCCTTCAGATTTTTTTTAATTTCTATGTGGTGTTTTTTTCTTTTTCTAAAATTTGCAAATCCAATTTGACCAGACTTTTGCAATTTGTATTTTTTTTTTGTTTTTTTCATTTTTTTCTCCACACTTGAAATTGCAGTTTTTCTGAAAAAAATCTCTTATTTTTGCAACGGGTTCACAATTTGAGGGTAAATTACAACTGCGGTGATTCAAGCAGCAAAAACAAACAAACACAAACAAACATCCTGTCTGCTTTCACGCTGACATTTGCTGCTACAATGCAGAGACATGGGCTCTTTGTCGCGGGCAGACGGTGCTCGGACAGCCTCATTAGCTCTGGGGGCTGCGCACTCATTTGTTGTGTGGCGTCTGTGCTTCACCTGCACGCGTCTGTTATGTCTGCACGTGTGTGTGTGTGTGTGTGTGTGTGTGCGTGCGCGAGCGCGCGCAGCATGAGCGCGACGTGCACTTCCCCTCCATTTTTCACCGCCGGCGCGGCGCGCTCCGTGTTGGTGCGGTGCGTGTGCGCCGTCATCGCTCATCTTAAGGCCTTTACGGCGACAGAGACATGTCTCGATCGGCTCTCCGACGAGTGAGCGTTGCGCAGTTTCCACACCCATCCATTTAAATCTCTGTCGCTTCCCCGTCGGTCGCGTCCTCTCTCCCGAAATTGGCGGGTGAAAAAAAAATGAGTTGAATCGTAAAACAATTTTTCTCGCCTGCTGGGATTCTGACACTGGGCGCTCGGCCGTGTCCCGCCGTGTGTCTCTAACTTTTGACTGGGATTGATCGACCAGCGCTCCACTCTCGACATACTTTTTTTCTATTCTTTTTCACTGTGTCTCTCATCTCCCTGCACGATGAAACGCGTTGGTCTTCTCCACGTCGCCGCAGCCTTTTTTTTGCGCCGCCATTGAAACATTTTCCATTTTGCTTTGAGCTCCTCCTGATATGTCTTCTGTTATTAAGAGTCTCTCTCTGTCTCTTTCTCCGCCGTCCACCCTCCCCCCTTTATATTTTCCATTCCCTCCGCCAGGACTTTGGAGACGACGGCTCGCTGTACATCACCAAGGTGACGACGACCCACATGGGCAACTACACCTGTCACGCTGACGGCTACGAGAAGCTCTTTCAGACGCACACTCTTCAGGTGAACGGTAAGAGGCTGCGAAAACGACACCTCCGCTGTCTCTTTGTATTGTTTTAAGGTCATGTGCTATTAAATGTACGAGGACACCAGTTAGCAGTAGCCTGTTGGACATTAGCGGTGTTTTGGTAATATGAAAACCGTATTTCAACAAAGTTCAATATCATACTATATAGTGAATAACCATGTTTGCTCAGGATTTGGATACCATTACAGAATGATGTGTCCCCTATATTGATCGCTATACGGTGAGTAGGGGATGCTTTCGGACTCAGCCTCAGTCTTTTTATTAGCTTGTCCGCCGAGGTCTCTCTCTCTCTTGCCTGGCCACGGGTAGCACATGTCCTGTCTTCCACCTCGAGAAGAGCACAAAAAAAGCCCCAACAAACCCTGCAGGTTCCCCGGCTAATCACCCGCTCAGCCTCGGCGCCATGCGGCCACATGTAAACGTGTCCGCAAATGTCACAGCGGCCCCCGTCTGGCGCCGGCGCCGTCTTTGCTATTCCGCGCGGCTAACAACGGGCTATTTGCCTGTGGCATGCTGCCTGCAGCGCTGTTTGCCTCCAGTGTTTACCTCGGCGAAAGGTCCCTTGCAAAAGGTTACTTCCACCGTCAGTTGAGACACATTGGAGGTGTGTGACACCATGTTGTTCCCAGCAAAATAAGACATTGCTGTTGCAATTAAAATAGATAAATAAAAAAAACAAAAACTCATGAATGTGTCTCAACACGTGAAAACACAGGTAGGTACATGTGTTTGGAGGTTGGAGGTTTCTATTACTAGCTGCTATCAGGACTTCATGTGAGGTCTAACGTTCATCTAACGCAAGGGATGAGCTGCATGAGACCATCATGGCTTTTTAAAGATGCAGCGTCGGCCAATTCCAGCTGACCTGCTGAACTTTTCTCTTTTTTAGTTTGTTCTTTTTTCTTTCAAAAGTTTGCTTAAAATTCTCCTCATATTCTTATGCAAACTCAACCAGTGCGAACGGACGTGTTGTGTTTATGACTTCAAGGGCGGCTTTTACACCATCAGCTTTTATCCACAGAACTCACTATTTCTGCAACGATCGTGAAATAAAGATTAAGACAAAAAAAAAAAAAACCTTGAACTTTGCACAAAGGAAAAGTTTCTCTCCACGATCGTGCAGTTAGTAAATAGACGCGTCCTGGCAAAAATTTGAAAAAAACAAACCGTGACACCACAGCGCAGTCTTTCAAGAGTCGAGTTGCTTCATTCTCTCCAGTGTTTTGTTGAAAAGTCTGATGAATGTATAAATTAAGCGTTTTTTCTGATGTAAAACCTGTGATTAATGTGAAAGTTTCACTTTCTTCACATTTTATTTATCAACTTTATTTACTGATATGCTACAATACTACATAATGCAGGAAAAAAAATCATCATACATTTATACACACATATAAAATATAAATACAAACAGAAACCAGCAAACAAATCCCCCCCAGCGCTTACCTCAGACCTGAAGTTTCATTTCTATCATCCACTTCTCAGTGTTACTGGCTTCCCCCCAAAATACTGAAATTATATTATATCTCACAGCTGCTCCATTGTTTTCATTTCCAGAAAATAAAAAGTTCCTCCAAGGTTAATTGCAGTCTCTGCTTCGTCAAGTGTTTACAGAAACTCGGGCAACCCAGAGAGAGTTGCTTTCCACCGTAATTGATTCTCAAACTTCCAGATGACATTTAACTGCAGAATGTGAATTTTTGCAATCTCGGCCTCCGAGGAACGGCTCTCGCCCTGCTGCCGCGCCCGCTGAGATTTCCTCAACACGAGTAAGAAATCGCTGAGCGAGAAAGTAATAACGGCAGGGGGTGAGGGGCGGGGGGCGG
The DNA here is from genome assembly GCA_009823395.1 of Thamnaconus septentrionalis. Classification (NCBI taxonomy): domain Eukaryota; kingdom Metazoa; phylum Chordata; class Actinopteri; order Tetraodontiformes; family Monacanthidae; genus Thamnaconus; species Thamnaconus septentrionalis. The sequence goes on from CM020509.1 coordinate 5,260,590, forward strand.
GACTTGATTCTGGAAGAACTCTTGCCAGGCAAAGGCTCCACAAGACTGACAAATTGTTTCTTCTGAAACCTTGAGACGGTTTGTGCTTCTAGGAACTTTTCAAAGAAGTGGAATCTCGGGGTGGGGCACCAAGAACAAAATTGTCCTTGAATTTGTTTTTGTTTTTTTACTAAAAAAAATAAGCTTTTTAAAAACTTATTACGATGGGCATAGACTAATACCATCAATTTGACCAAACTGATCATAAGTATTATTTTTCAAATTGGTTGTCCTTTTCCTTAAAAACTAAAGGCAAATGGAAAATATCCCACCACTGTCTGCTTGCACGGTCGCTGAAGTCGCTCTGAACTGAGCTTGTGCAACAGTTGGCAAAACGTTGAAACGCACACACTCATCATCTGCGGCGGAATTCATGCATTTGTCTTGCATGAATCCTCGGAGGTGTCGTGTTTTTCTTTTCCCCTATGCCCGTCGATAGTTTCATCTTGTAGCCATTGTTCGCAATCTGGAGTGCTCTGCCAGCCGCTTGTTTTTCCAAACGGCGGCATTTTCTTATGTTGCAGAGAGTTCACTTGAGGCCTCGGCGATCGATAAAGTCGTGTCCTATTTATACCGCGGCTGCAGAACTTTTTGCCCACTGTCCCGGCCACTTTGGCAGGCAACAAATCTTTATTTGGGATGAATTAATGAAAGTCTTTGTTGTCTCTGAAAATAAATAAGTCAACTAGTACAACAAACATTGCGCATCCCCTGCAACCCGGCAAAATAAACTCCTTTCTTTTTCACTGCAGACAGCCGCATTCATATTGAAAGCTTAATTGAAGTGCTTCGGATGGGCCGAGATGTAACAATCTGCGCTGTGTTTACTCCTGCCTGGCAGCGCCATCCTACAGCGGATTCTCCGTCGGAAGCATTTTCATTTTTACGCTCGGCCTGCTGGTAAACAAAACAGAATGAAAAAAACCAAAAACAATAAGAAACCTTCCATCCGTCTTATCCTCCAGCAGCCGTCTTATCCTGCTGGCTGGTCCTTGCTCCCCTCCCCCACCGGAGAAGTAAAGTAACGCAGGATGACTCACAGGTGCTGCGCCTTGTGGCTCAGCCCTGTGACTCTGCCGCTATAAACGCCTGGGAGGTTAGCTGCAGTCGTCGGGAAATCCACCCTGAAACACACACGCACACAGAAGAGGCTGGACCCCGGAGACGTGCAGCGTCATATATTTAGTGCGGAACGGGGCCGGGGATAGAGGCGGAGTCATCGCCCTTAAGTGGGTAAATAGTATTTATGCTCACCCCTGGTGCACTCTGGAGCGGCTCTGGAAGCGGAATTGATCGGGGCCAGACGGCCCTCAAAGAGTTACTGAGGCGCTGTCGGGCAGAGCTGGAGGACCGGCCGCTTGCGGCCACATCTTACAACGGGAGCAGTTGCTTTTATTGGTCTGGCGGCGTAAAGTGTCCGGAGAGGATATGGACCCTGAGTCTTGCGCCTGGTTCCTCTGCTGTCTTCACACCGAATAAAAGGAAAATATTGGTGTTGAGAATTAATCGAGGCAAATTCTACATTGTTCTTCTTCTGTGTGCCGGTGCTTACTGTTTGACTTTACTGCCTTTCTGCAATATTTACCAGCTTTAGCGCTGATGTATCCCCTGATTCTCCCCTTTTAATTCTCCTTCTGGTTAGTTAGTAAAGAGTTATTCCAAAGTGCAGGCTCTCCTATTGTGGAAACATGCCTGAAGCACCTGAACTGGGTCCTTTCAGTGCCAAGGAACTAGAAGTTTTCCACAGTGCTTGAGCCTCAAGGATAAGCAGCTCCTCTCTGGTGGAACCTCGAGCTTTAAAGGTTAAGTGTGTAATATTTGGAGATTTAGAGAAGAAACTGCAACATCAAGTGGTTACATTGTAGATTGCAGCGCTCTTTCGGTCACCCTCCCTCTTGCCAGTGAACTACGGTGGCCTACACACACAAACCTGGATACTTCATCCACCTTCTTCTTCATTGGTTTATTTGAGGATGTGAGCATTCAACCTAAATGCCAAACGAGCTAGATTGTGCAAAATATAGTGGTGCAAGATGGCTACTCATCAATACATATTCTTATGTATATTTAAGAACCGTTCTAAGGGTAGGAGAAACAAATGACTCTGTACACTTTTATTCATGTATTCATGGGCAGTATAATAAGCTTTTTCTGCGTCAATCATTCAATCAGTTGTTGACTGCGCAGAGCTCGTGAGGGTCAGTTCCTTGACAGATGTTCAGACAAAGAACGGACGGCTGCATAACTGCAACCACCGCAGATGTCTGTCCGCCTCCTGGAGACAGAGATCCTTGACTGACGGTGGCGTCGTCGGATCAGCCGCAACCTTGTTTACCTCAGCTGAAACGTCTGCGAAAAGCAACATCGGACACGCTCTCAGGTCTCAGCGCCAGCTGCTCCTTGGGAAACTGTTTGCCGACATCAAAAAGAGTATGAGAGGAGTACAGAGGACAGAATATTATTTCCTCCAGCTGATATGAACGCATTCAAACCTCAGAGGTGGAAATACGTGTCGAGGACGTGGGGGGGTGGCAGCAGCATTGCATGCAGACATTGTAAAGAGCTTCTCACCAGAGATCTCTTCTGCTTCTAACCTATTTAATGTTGGCACTATCTGTTTTACCCTTGAAAGGAGTGCTTGGACAGCAGCAGAGTGATGTGGATGTCATTAATTGGTTTCAGCCACTGGACAAAAGGAGGCCCTGAAATCAAAACTGAGAAAGAAGCTTTTTTGTGTACAGCTGTTTGTCACTCGTGCGGTCACTTCAGCGTGTGGACCGTGTGCTGGTGCGATGGAGAGGACGCAGGTGTTCCTGTGGCCTGCAGTCTTTCCTTAAAATCCAATGGTTACAACTGCACGGCATAGATGTTTATTTATTTGTAGCAACAACCTTAAGTTCAATTCGATTGAAGAGTTGCTGCAAGTCTGAGTGGCTCACTTGGAGATCTCCCAGTGGTGTGGTGGCATGGTGGCCTCCTGCGGTGCTGTTTGTGCACGCGCCGGCTCATCTTTTGGAGCGCCGGCTCGCCGACCGGAGCCTTGCTGAGTGATTGACAAGCGACTGGGGAGCGTTATGATGGAGCTGTCAGGCCTGCCGTGTGGTTTTCTCTTGGCAGTGGCTCTCCCGACGCACTCAGAAACACATCAGAATGCAACTTCCCATCTCATCCGTCCAGAATTTCTTTCTCCCGCCGACCGGCTCGGCTGCTCCTTTCATTTTTCCGGGACCGTCCAGGCAAGAGAAATGATGATGGGAACACATGGTGCTCCGAGTTTACAAAAAAGCCACTTTGGCGAAGTGTGCGAGCGCGGGAGAAAGAGACCAAACTTTCTGCTGTCAAGGGGGAAAATAAGAGCTGCGTAGTCTGCTGTGGCAGCGTCTAACCTCACATTCGATCGTCTGATTGGCTGAGGCTCCAGCCTGAAACTTCAAACATCCGTCTTGCCAAGGAACGGCAATAGCCTCTCCTACTGCAGTGGCTGTGGAGGCTGCAGTGGTATTACAGGTGCAGTACATCAAAGCTGCCACAGCATCTATTATCTCACAGCCTCATTAGCACAAACTGGGATCTGTGGTCTGAGTATGGTCCAGGTTTAGCTCAATCAAAAAGAATCTGATGCCTCTATGAAGCCTAGTTCCAATTTGATGCACTCACATACCATTCTGCCAATCAGTTCACATGATATTTTAGCACATAGCCTTAAGCAACTAAATCACAAGCACTTAACATACTATAATAAGCGCTTGACTGACTTGATTGTTCAAAATGTAGAAAGTCTTTTGTCGCTGCGCACAATATGTCTCTTCCACATAAGAAATTGAATGGCTTCAGGTTATTCTCACATAACCCTCAATTCCCAACTCAACTTGCAACTTCACCACAGGATGACATCAATGCAGAAATGTTTATGCAACTTGAAACGTGTCAAGAACGAGCCGGCAACAAGTTCATCTCAGCTTTGCACTCACTCCCATGGAAATAAAAGTGACAATAAAATCATTTGCATCTGTAATCTCAGAAGATGAGTAAATATAAGAAGTGACACATGAGAGATACAAAACCTAAAAATTGTCTTTGTGTTCATATCACTTGGGTTGCCTGCCAGGCCCCCTCTCTCAAAGACATAATGCCTAATCTGGACAGTCATCGATTATTATGCCAGGCCAGCAGGGTGCGCCGTCACCGGTTCAGTTGTCATTTGTCACATTACTGGTCAAAGATTCATAAAAATAATTTCAAAAATAGAATTTTAATGCCGTATGAGGCACACAGTGTCACTATTGAACAACTGTCTCTTGCCTTTGCTCCAGAAAATAACCAGGAGATTTGAAGTTGTTTGCTATGTAACTGTGCCGTGCTGAACTAGGTTGAACACCTGTGTGTGGAAACGCATCACTTGGATGTTTGATGAAACCAGGCTGGGTCAGGAATGTTTTGGCAGCAGGTCGACTCCTCCCGTCACAGATGTCTGTTGAATTTGGGCCATGAAAGCAGCAAAGGACCCAAGTTCAACTTTTGTTTCAACCTTATTTGCCTCTTTGTAATTAAATCCTGAGACCGTGCACCAAGCAGTGGCGCTGTGACACATGTGACATCACCATTGGCTTTATTAACATTAACAATTATGTTTTTCTGCTGAAGCTACTTTAGAAGAACGTCTTTTTTTATTATTATTATTTTTATTTCTTGTTAAAAACAAAATTCTTTAGTTGTCTGTCTGTTGTCAGTTTTGCTAGAAGGGATATCTCGGTATCCAAAGTCGGACCCGGAAGCAAATGACTTGTCTTTGATGTCACAGGTCAAATGCTTCTTCTGCACAATTAATTAGGACATACATGTAGTGCAAAACCATTTCCTAAGCCATTGTAAATATGGGTTAGCCTCAACACATCACCTCGTGCAGCATCTGATTTTATCACGTCAAGCCTTTCAGGTTGACATACCGGCAGTGTGCGAAAGTGCTCGCCATCGGCCACTTGACATATTTGCCGTGACAGAATTAAATACACACAGCAGCTCGAGTGCTACAGAGAAGAAGAGAACATTGGCGTCACAACTCGTGGTTGTCTAATTATGAAAACTCACTTCTCTTCCACGAAAACAAAGAAAATGAGGCCTTGATTTGTGCTTGGTGATCACCCCCACTTTGGTTTTATAAGAACAGTTATGTAGTTGGAGAGGGTGAAAATGTGAACGTGTGGAGTTTTTCCTCTCTGCATCCTGCCCACCTGTCGGGTCTCCACTGCCCCCGAAGCCTCTCCTCTTGTGTGAGTTGCTGTAAACGATTTCTCGACCAAAGCACCCCGTCTTAGCGGCTGATCTTGAGTCATTCTCTGCTTTGTCCGGATGCTGACATGAGCTCGTATTCAAACTGAGCGGAACTGAGTGCCTTTTTTGGTGCATTCTTACTTGGATTTTAAAAAGTTTTGATTTCTGAAATTAAATCACCAAACGTTAGATTTATTTCAATCTGATTCTAACAAACTATTAGATGCAACCTTGTCAAATGGTCTGAGGGGTTTAATTAATGAGATGCTCGAGGGAAGATGGTCGATAGCCTGGTGGTGCTGGCGGCTGTTGATTAATGGTTTGTTTTGGTTTTGACCAAGGGGGGAAAAAAGTGTGTGTGTGTGTGTGTGTGTGTGTGTGTGTGCGTGTGCGGTGTGTGTGCTTGTGCGTGCGGGCGCCATAACCTCACGAACTCCAACAACACACTCACACACAACCTCGACACTCCCCACCTCTCACTTTCAGCCTTGACAAAAGAGGCATTTAGCATTTTCAGATGCTGCATTTCCGTAGTGCAGAGATGCGAGACAGATAGTTTTATTCATCAGTCTGATTAGTGAGGCCTTTTAGGGAGGCTGAGCTCTGGCCTCAGCTCCTCTGTATTCAGCAGAGGGAACGCAAGCACAACAAAAGATTGTTTTTTTCCTTTGTTCCTCGAAGGGAGGAGATGAATTTTCCTGCAAACAACTGCGATATTGCAGAGGGACGACCCCCGTCAGAGCAGCACAAATGCTGAATGACTAACAGTCCGGCCCAGTTCACCATGCAAACAAAACAACTTGCCAGTCAAACTTGGAGCTGAAGAGGACACTTCTGTGAAGATGGAGATGCCCTCAATGTCTGTCAGGACCAGGAGGTAGCATCACCAAGGCAGCAGAAAGATGCCTTGCTGTGAATAAAACTCCTTGAAGGACATACATTAATGCCCAGAGTCCACATGTGACAACAGCTGACCAAGGACAGTACGTTGAATCTGTGTGTGGGTATCTGTCATTCTTTTCCTTTATTCATTTAATCGTTTATTCTTGTTGCAAGGGTAGCTTCCGTGTCCCAACATAACTCGACACCGAGGTCGAGGACCAAGATCTGCTTCAACTGCCAGTGCTGCCTGGTAGTAACAACCTGAGGCTTCCCGATGGTTTGAGTTGTGACACTGACTATACAACCCAGTGGCGGGCCGTGCATTTCACGCCACGGCCGTCGGTGACGTCGTACTTAGTCCTACCTAAATTAACACACCTTGCAATACTATCAATACTGTCAAAACTCAAAATTAAACGTCTCATTATTTTTGCAAAAGTGTGCTGTGTGAATTTAAACAAGATTGTCCAACAAACTGAGCATGGTTACAGTTTCATATAAGACACCAACGAGATAATAATTGAAAAAAAAAAAGGATCCAGATTGCTTGCATCTGTTTTTGAGAAAATGCACCAGATAAACATCTGCAACATTCTGCAATTGACCTGCTCGTCCTTCCACCATCTCATCTCTGGGGTTAGTTCACTCTTTCAGGCTCTCATGAGTGCTTATCCAATCATACTTCAGTTTAAGGCCACACAGTTTACCTCCATGTTTATTCATTTTTCTATCTGAATTTTTTTTTTTCGTTTGTTTGCAGCACTTTTGCTTTCATCTCACCTTAATAGGATGCTCTTACAAAGGACGACTGTAAACTCATAGACTCGTGTGCTGAATGAATCTCGCAGTTATAATATTGCCGGGTTTCAAGGTTTTGCAAATTATTAAAAAAAAAAAAAAAAAATCTCCTCCGCAGAGTCCAAACGTGGCAAAACGATTTCAAACGTCACACTTGAGGTTTTTAGAATCTTGTGCGAACAATATACAGGCCGTAACCCCCAGTCAGTAAGATGGTAAATTTGTCTCCAGCGGCGCCGCACAGCCGACCTTTTAATTCAGCTGAGAGGCATCTCCATAACTAAAGTGCCTTTGTGACTGTAATTGCTGCAGACACCCGGCTTTTTAAGTGCCGACCGCAGCTCTGAGGGTCAACGAGAGCTCTCGGAGCCCGGGGGAAGAGGCACCTCACACCAGGCTCACCTGGCTGAGTGAAAGGGAGACTCTCGCCTCCTTCCTCGACTCTGAAGTCGGATTCAGAAAGGAGAATTTAAAAAGTGGGCTTGGTGGATTTGGGCCACGGCGGCTGTGAGGGATTTCTCCAAACAGGATGACAAGATAGGGAAAATTCCCCCGTCCCCGCCGGGGTTCGTCACACCTCCGGCGGATGTGACAGGCTGGCGAGGAGTGAGTCGCAGTCGCAGAAAACATTTTGCCGCCACGCTCCAGGTTGCAGTGGCCGTTCCCACGCGACGTGCTCTCTGCGTGTGGTGAAGTTTTCATTTTTGATGATTTCCAGAAAAGATCTCTGTTATTTCTGGAAGTTTTTAACTTCTTTTTTTTTCTCCTTTACACTTGCCAAGATTCTTTCAGCAAAAACAAACCTCCTCCTGAGGTGAAGAGAGCATCACGCATATTATCAATGCATTTATGAGTTTTATTGATTCATGCTGATTTGGGTTTAAGGAAGGTTGAGAGTTTGTTCGTGTTTTTCCCTTTGTCGCTGCTGTTTTGCTTTCACTTTAGAACAAACAAGCGAATTTCCATCGCCACATTGGCACGATGAGCCGCAGCGATGTGTTCTTCGCTCAAGTTGTGCATGAAAATGTCACTTTGCCGCTGCCTTTTGTTTTGTTTTTGTTTTTCTCACACATTTTGTTTTCTCAGCTCCGGTCCCTTTCATCTTCTGCCTTACATAAAATCAATGGCAACCAGCCGGAATCGATAACGTCTGAACAGAGGTCCTCTCTCGTATTTAGCGATCTGATTTGCCCGGCTCCACTGCGCGCGCACACAATTCCGTTATCTATTCAGCGAGGCTGTGGATATGCCAGATCACACCCGATTGCTCATGCTAATCTCCAAACATAAGTCCGGGACTTGGAGGCATCTTCTCCGCAGCTTGCCTCGCTCTCCCGGCGAGACTGATGTAAACGTTGCCTCGCTGTGTTTGTTATCTTTCATCATCTCATGTACTATTTCTCATTTTTTTGTTTGTTTGTTTGTTTGTTTCCCCTGCAGTTCCTCCCGTCATCCGAGTGTATCCTGAGAGCCAAGCCAGGGAGCCGGGAGTCACCGCCAGCCTGCGCTGTCACGCCGAGGGGATTCCCAGCCCTCAGCTGGCCTGGCTGAAGAACGGCATGGACATCGCGAGCAAGCTGTCCAAACAGCTCACCCTCCAGGGTACGAGTCAAGAGCTCCAGACTGTCTGCTGCAAGCCTTTTACTGTGCCAGACTTGTGTCTCGTACCAAGTGAAAAAGCACCGATGATAAGAATTTCTTTTGACGGCTACAGTTTGAATTTAAAGGTCATATAGAAAACAGTTATACCTCCTGGACAGCAGGTGACGCACTCACTTTCCTCCCACTTGTTCTGGGCTGCTGGTTGACAGGCTGCTACAAGTTACCATATTATCATGATGCAGCAGCGCTAATTAGACGACTCATTCAGGTTCATTCTGTTTTCTTGGCCAAATTCTTCTGCAACAAGTGTTTTTTCACATGTTCCCACTTTCATGTGTTCCTTATAGGAGATCAATCAAACCCGTGAGCTCTGAACATAGACCTCCGTTTTCAACCTCAAGGTTCATTTTCTATACAGCCTGGCCACATCCCGGTCTCATTTCTGCCTATAGGCAAATTGCACCGGCAGCTGTATTATTTCCAGAGCCAGCCGTGTAGAGCCTCCTTCTTTGATAACATTGACTCGATAAAAGCAGATTAGAAATTCACTGCGATGCACAAGCTTGTTTTTCTCTCACAGAGCATCTCAGCTCACATGCACAATTTGGCAGACGGGAATCGCGATCCATCCTCGCTACAAAGCAAGTTTATTCACGAATGTGCTTTCATGCGGTCGAATCACAGTGATGTCAGCTTCATCATTCCCGCATATCAACCCGTCTGTGGTTTTCTCTTTGGCTTTTTTTTGTTCTTTTTCTTTTTTCAAACAAACCGCAGAGCTGAATTCTTTCCCCTCGAGGTTTCTGGATCAGAAACCCATCTGGGTGATGAGACAAACACAGCATGCGGCAGCATTAAGCCATATTTTGCTCTGAACCTTGTGGAAACCGCTTTCACCTTTCTTTCGAAAAAATATCATAACTGTGATGTAAGGGCGGCAGCGTGAAGGTTGCTTTTTACACACACACACACATCCCAGCACTTTTTGCCCCAAAAGTTAAACTCTGCTGCTCTCTTGTCTGTTGTTTTTTTTTCTAAAGCTAATGGAAGTGAGGTGCACATCAGCAACGTGCACTTCGAGGACACCGGCGCCTACACCTGCATCGCCAAAAACGAGGCCGGCGTGGACGAGGACATCTCGTCGCTATTTGTGGAGGACTCTGCGCGGAAAACCCGTATGTATAAGTCATGACGGGCAGCAGCCTCTATTTTAGTCGTAGAGATAATGGAGCCATGCAAATGGAGCTCTTAATAATTTATACGCTCTGCTCTTAATGGCTGGTGTCCTGCTGCGCTGCGATAGAGCCTCTGCAGGGGGAGAAAACGGCCGCTGCTACTATCTTGACTCGTCTCACCACCTGGTTTCGCTGCTGGAGCGACAGTCGACTCACCTCTCAGGGTCTCCATCAGAGTCGCTGAGTCTCTTTCATGCTGAGATACGCCAGGAATGCATGCGGGACACGACGGAAGAATCGCTGTTTCTGATTACTGCAGGAAATGAAAAATAAATTGAATGGCAAAAAAAAAAATTCCGACCAGCGCTCCGCGTCGCCGAGTGTTGTCCACTATTAAGCCGAGGCTTGACGGCTCCCTCGCCACGGCGGCCTGTGCAGCACACTGAGTCGTGCCGCAGCCTTTCAATTTCCGCTTTGTCGGGTCATGTCACGCACAGAGCAGGGGCGTCGACGGCCCGACTGGCTACCTGAAAGAGGGATGAGTTTCTGACTTCTTGGAGGGATTTTTCTAATCGAAAAAAAGATTATTAAACAAACCGCTCTTCGCAAATGCACCTTTTGCCATTTTCACAGCGCCAAAAAGCCAGCAATATTACATCCTGATGAATTTAAATTTTATCAGATTGGCATTTGTTATTTTTAATGCATGATCATTTAATTTTTGATTCTCAGTTGCTTTGTTTTCATTAAATAAGTATAATTTAACTTACACTCAACTACTTTTTTATCATTTGTACCACTGTAGGTAGATAGATAGATAGATAGATAGATAGATAGATAGATAGATAGATAGGTGGCCATATAAAGTGGGATCTCTTGCAATGCTCCATTAGAATAACCGTCTTTTTCAGGCTTTTGTTGACACGTCTTCTCCTAATGAGCAGCGTCTCGGGCGGTTAATTAGCTCTGACCTTCTCACAAATGCCACAACCTGTCTTTGGGGTGTGAAAACACTTGTTGTTTCGTAGTACTTTCCCCGGCCTTAATTGGAACTTGCCAGCAAACGCACGTCAAGGCTCATCGAGGAAAGTCCAGCCCTTGGTGCGCCGCGCACTCTCGCCGTAAAAACAAATAAAAAAAAAAAACTCCCTGCGGTAGCGCAGGTCCTCCGCCCTGCCAGTCGTGCATCAGACACTGGTGTTTTCTGGCGAGGTCAAAGGTCGCCCGCGTGCTTTGAAGCTGTTTGAAGCTCCACCGCGGGCCAAAACGGTTGCGACACTCGGATATTGTGGAGACTTTTATTGGGGCCCCGCGGGAACGGCGCAGTTCAAAGAGACGCCGGCGGACGGGGCAGACACGGCGCTATGTGGCAGAATGTGTAGACAGAGGAGGCGGAGAGAAAAAGTCGCTGCCGCTCGCCGTCTGACATGAATCCGCTCGACCTACTCCAGTTTCCCATGCGAGTCCGCCGCCGCTGCCGCCGCCGCTTTTGTTCAGGAACTTTTAAGTGAGAAGATGTGGGCTGACACTGTATTGTGCCTCCCGGTGGTTCGCACTTGTGATGTTAATGTTTCTTACTTGGTTGGTTACAGACATTTACAGTTTCAACACATACATACTGAATTCCATCACTGTCTGTCTTCACGTCTCAAAACATTGTTGCTCTTTCCTTTTCTCTCCGTGCGCCGACTGGAGGTTCGATTAATTTACCCCCCCAACCTCCGCTGGTAACGACGCCTCATTATGCTTCTGCTCGTGCTTTTGTATGTGTATGCATATGAATGTCAAATATGAATACATGAATAATATAATACGTGAATAGCAGCTTATATGTGTAATAATGTCTCTTGCTTTAGTGGGTCTGAGGTTAACCTCGGGCCAAGTGTTGGGAGCATTTGATTTGTGTTGTGTTTGCGTCTCTGCGTGTTTTTTGAGACTTCAATTAGTCAGTTAATTAGTCGCCGAGCAGCTACAGGCACTAAAAAAACATCCAATCTGTTCTCCGCAGATGAGGTCTGGTCTTTGAAGACATCATATCACTTGTTGCATTCCACAATATCTAATGAAGATGTTTCAGCTCGTCTTTAATAGCTGACAGAGAAACGCAGTTAATTGGCACTTTATTGCGTTTGAATCACCTGCGGCACGGCGATCGTGCATGTTAATCTTCTCTCTGCGCTTCAGCGTTCTGTACTTAGCAATAACAACTAAGCAATAACAGCATTCAGCTGTTAAAAAACAAAACTGTGGACAAGATCAAGGAAGGAAATGTCTTTTTGGTTTTCTTTTGTTTAATCTGGATCGACACCAAAAATGTTTTTCTTGCAGAAGAAGAAGAAGAAGAAGGAGGGAATCTGAAGAGATAAATTTATTCACATTCACAGATAAATTTTCTGTCTGGCCAGTGGATCTCTGTAAGGGACAAAAGATTAATTTCAGAGGAGGGACAAAGAGAGAAAAGGGCTGAGCTTTGTTTATGGCTGTGCATCAGCTCGTGCGATGTGGTGAAAAAAACAGAGATAAAACTCATTAGATGTGCGAAGGGAGCCGGTCCTGACCCTCGCTTCGTTTGCATTATCTCGCCGTTTGAGCGGTGAATACAGATGGGCACGCGGTTTTGTTGTGTGACGGTGGCGGATGGCCGATCCTTGGAATGGCGCCAGTTTAAGGCCAGAAGGGGAGCATCATAACAAAACAAACAAACAAAGAAAACTCTTCCGGTTTGAGGGCAGCCGATTAAACAAGAGATTTTAAGAGCAAGATTTCTTTGTTTTAAAGCAAAGAGAACAGTGTAACTCAGACGAACCGGCTGCGGTTTGATTGGCACGCGAGTGGCGCAATTACTCCGTAAACAGACAATCTCACCACAAACACTGCGAGGCCCGAGTTAAGCTCTGTTCACGGACACCCTGCTGGGAGACGCTGGCACACCGACAAACAACTTGAGAAAAACTGTCAGATTCCCTGTTTTGACTTAAATGTTTTCCACAGACTCTTTGTCAATAGCTGCTTAATTACCCAGGTTTAGATTGACAATTGGTTCCCTTGATGAAACATTGAACAGGTAGATTTCAGACGTAAACAAACAGCGAGGCCCTGCCGGCTGAGCAGGGAAACGGCTGGAAGAGTCGTGAGTTGTTCATCAATCTGTTCAGTAAACAGAGTTACAACTTGCTCGTTGGCTTTTTTGTATGTTTCAAAGTGCTTGATGTGATTTTAATTACTAACAGCGCTGATTGGTCTCATCAGTTTTTTAATGTTTTCTCATCATGTGTCTTTTACGCCTCCTGGCCACCGACTGACGCTGCAGATTAGTTGCCTCAACAAAACTGACACCAACTAGTGTGTGTTTTATTTTTTAGGCGCTCCAGTCCAAACTCCCTTTCTTATACTCAGTCTTTTCACCGGGACGAGCAATTATAGTCAAGTCCACTCCGAACGACGTGCGTTTGAGATGCAAAGTGCTGTTAAGCTGCAGCTCCGTCAGTTCTAAATGCAAGAAAAAGACACAACGTTTGTCCATTTACAAAGGAGAGTCACAAGCACAGTCTGTGGGCTCTTTCCAGGACGGATATGTGACGACACGTCCCACAGGATGGGAAATATTCTGTCACGCATGAGGCCAGGATAAAGTTGTTTACGGGGATCAGTTACGGTGGCCTGGAAATAAGAACCCGCCGCCTCAGCCAGAAGTGACTGAGAATTCATTGTCAGGCTCAGGCGTGTCATTAAAATCACAGTGGAGTCGATCATACGAGGTTCCGAGCGACGTTTGGGATGCTGGTGGGCACGTTTTGGAACCGTGACCACGCTGATCCAAGACAGAGACGGATTCAGACAGAGGGCAGCGATCACACCGGGAGAAGTTTGAAAAGAAAATATTAAGAAAAAAAATCTGAATTTGGCGAGGGATAATGAGCTCCTTCGGTGAAGGGATTGTTTATGACCTCTGTCGGGCTTCTCACTCACTCTGGAATTTTCAAAGAGGAGAAAAAATGAGTAGAGCCAAGTACTACTAGGCGTTAAGCAGGAGGACACAGTGGAAAACGTGATTTTATGAGTGAGGCACAAGTGATCTTTAGATGAATTCAACAAAGACGAGCCTGAAGGTCGAAACCTTTTTATTTTTTTACCCCCTCTCGTTTTTCTCTGCTCCGTCGTCGCCGAGATCTCCTCGGTGTCGGACTTGCAGAGCCGCCCATCTGCGGCGCAGCTGTCGCTGAACTGGCACCTGCTTCTTTACAACCAGCCAATTATCTCTGCGATGTCACAGGATGAGATTCCAGCTCGGAGCATCCGTTGATCAGATCTCCGCATTTTGCTGCCGCACGGCGAGCCGCACCCTCATGCCTCATTCAGAGACCCCGCGGGCCAAAGTGAAGCACTAATTCATTGAGAATATGAAATGTGAGAATTATGATTATTTAATATCATTCCTCCTGCCTGGAGGAGCTGGTGGAGCAGGTTGAGCAGGACCTTCAAAGTCATTTTTTACAACTGTCCGCTTTGTATTCGGAACCACCGTCTCCCTGAAAAGCTCTGCTCAGTTTGTGGAACGTCAGTTTCACTTTTTCACAGCTGCTTCACTTTTAATTAATTTTCTTTGTGATAATGATGAGCGCAGAGGACGCAACAAGGCAGCTGTCAAATGTTTGCATAGAATTCAAGGTCCCGTTTAAGGCAATATTCACCTTAAATACACCTGTATTTTTCAATGTCAATAATCTGTGTCTCTGGTCAGGTGTGAAAAAGTCTTTTACTTGTTTTGCGAGCTCCACTTTTGGTAATCAGGTGTTGGCGCTGCCTTCAGTGAGCACCTTTTTCCCTTTTCTCCAAAGCATCAGTTTCAGCAGGAGGCTGTAAACAGAGGGCTAATCCCTGCTGTTTTCCTCTGGAACGTTCTTTTTGCCCCTTTAATTTATTAATCTATATTTGATTTACATTCTTCTCTGTGTTGTTGCTGAAGCCCTGACTGATTGCTGGTGGTTGGACTTCAGCTTCAATCCAAGGCTTTTTTCCCCTCCTGATTTGTTTTCATTAGAGAAATAATTACCTACCGGCTCGGCAGCAGCGGTGCTAGTCTTAGCGTGGCCGGCGTGCAGTAACAGTCGGACCGAAAGCAGCGTTGTCTTGAACACCTCCTTACGCACTCACTGCTTGAAACGCTTCAGTGTAGCCGAACACAGTGGAGCCCTCGCGTTCCTTATCTCGCACTCCGCACGGCGCTCAGCACATAGTTGTGTGCATTTGACGGCTATATGTGTCTGCGTATCCTTCATGACTCACTGTGCAGGAGGAGTTGAGTAATGCGTGACCTTAAACGAAGCCCGATGGGAGCAGAGCAGCTCTGAACAGGCTGGGAAGACTTTTGATTGTTACGCTGATCCCTCCCTCCCCTCATGTTTCGCAACTCTGACTTCGTGGCAGAGCAGCAGGTGAGGGGTGAACGTGTTAACAGCGTCTCTGAAGGCTGCAAAGGTCATGATTTTTTTTTCTGTCTGAGGCGTATTGCTGCAACCTCCAACTTAGACCGAAAACTGCACATAACTTTGTCTATTGGCCAGTCGACCTACAAGTCATTAAACGGTCGCCTTGACATTTACCTCATGTTGTGACCAGCTAACCTCCACGTGCCAACAGCATCGTCCTTTCCGGATGATGTTTTCTGTGCTCCGCATTCACAACATTTTTCTCAACCATGTTTCAACTCTGATATAAACAATGAACAATGAATAAACAAGTATTATTTTTAACTATGAAGTATTACTATTTCTGACAGCATTTTCCAATATAACTTCCTGTGAAGAAAAAGCAAATGTAGCCTTCAGTCCTCTGCAGACTCTGGTCTTTAATTCTGGAGCTGTCAATCCTGTTATTTTTAAAAAGAACTTCTTCTTTTTACCACCTTCTACCTGCATTTTAAAAGTTGCTGTTGGGTACAACGTGCAGATGTTCGGGTGCCCATATATTACAACAGAGCTGTTGGAAGTGTGACAAAAGCTGTTCAAAGTGTGGCTGAAGGTGGGAGGAGCTCGATAGGGGAGCTGAAAGACTTCCTGCTGTCAGAAGCCAGACTTTGTCGCTGGTTAAGTCGTGGCCTTGGGCAGCGAGGAGCAGGAGACTCTCGAGACTGAGATGTCTTCATCCATAGTCGAATCAAAAAATGTAGCCACTGGCATGTGGCAACAAAAACCCAAAAAGCATTTTAAATCACTGCCTCAACTTGTTACAATTACATCACCTGTTGTAAATCCGGTGAGAACAATAGAGGTATAAGAGGTTAAAACATGGTCAGTTTTGCTTTTGATTTGCTTTGCTAACTTCAGAGGTACAACAGAAAGCAATTACAACACTTCTTAAGTTTGACCCTTTTTTTTTTATTTAATTTATTTTTACGAAGACCATTCTTGGTTGTTCTAATTTAAAATCTAGTTAAACAGACCCCCATCCAACCAGACGGATGCTTCAGTGGCTCCAACGCCAACACAGGAGCTGCTTTTTCGAAAAGCTGAGCTAAAATAATTTCGAAAAGATTTTGTAAGGGCAATTTTGTGGAGGGTGAAAGCTGTGGAGCTTGAGTTCGAAACCATGGCGTGTTTGAATCTCAAGTTTAGCTTGCAGCCACTAAATGCTGCCTCCTATCTTCACGATAGTTGCCAGTCGGCCGTGGCTCAGTCGGTAGAGCAAGTTGCCCAACAGCGGATGAGGCCTCCAAGTGAAGAGGTGCAAAGACTTCAAATGACCATGAAAGAAATTTAGTTGTCCAGAAACTGTCGTACGTGCAAAAAATGCGTGTAAAATCCTAGCCACAGATAGGTTGTGGACTTTAACATCTGCGTGGAAATTGTTTGCTTTTGTGCTTGTTTTTTGGTTGACATACACAAAGGAGAAAGGAAGAGAAAAATGATTGGGTTATTGTTCTCCCTAGTTTGGTTGCATCCTGTTCCGCTGCCTTGTTGTCTTTGCCTACAGCGGCGAGCGCCCTGCTTTCCACCACTCTTGCACTTTGTCAGTAATGAAACTATTGCTAATTAAAGCAGACTCACTTCAATGGGTCAGCGCTTCCAAGAGAGTTCGGGATAATCGGCGGAAAGAGCCGCAGTGTCGTCAGCACCCGAGGCCGGGAACCTGAGAATTCAACATTTCCACCGACTGGGCGCTCCGACACCAATTACTCCACCTGAGTTTTCCGCGTTCGCCGTCCTCTGCCATGGCGCACACAACGCGAACACCGCGGGCCCTTACGTCCTGCTGTCACATCGTCGCGCTCTCGTAAACAAATTGAGTTCATGTAGCCTCGCTGACGGGCGGGAAGTGGAGCGTCCGGGAACCCGGGTCGTTGGGGCTCCGCAGGAAACACAGTTATTACGTCCGGAAGAGAGTGAACTGGCCGGCTACAGTGGCAGCCAGCTTGTTTTGCTGTATGGATGATGAAGTTGATGTATGGGCCCCTCGTATGCGCAGAGCAGCCACAGTCTCCCTGCCAAGTGATGAATAGCATCAATACTGTGGGCTATTGGAGAAGACCGGGGCACACAAGATCTCATCTCAACTCCTATTTTCAATTTTCTCCATTCTCCACTTTTGGCACATCTCAAATAAATTGCATTGTTTCCCCCCAATACCCCCCCCCTTTTTTTTTTTTTTGTTTTGTCCTCGCTGCCCTTATCCCTCCGTCAATAGACTCTAGCCAGCTTTGTGCAACTTTTAATGGGCTGGAATCGCACGCTGTGATGCACAGGAAACACCTGATGAAGCACTTTTTAATAAATTAAGCCTGACTAATGGCACAGCGGCGTCTCGCCGGCTTTGTGCCCTCCCCGCCCCCTCCAGGCGAGAAAGAGGCTGGGCCGAAAACGAGCGCCGCAATAGAGGCGAGATTACAATCGGACGTGAATTGCGCTGGAGATTGGTTTGGAGACGGGAAATGGGAGGTTGGGGAAGCGGAGTGAGATCGGTGGACGGCGAGAGCCAAGGTCACACAGGAGCCTCTGGGAGAGACGAGAGAGTCCACAAGAGTTTGGTCGAATATTTGTAATGAAAGAAACACACAGAGCATAAATGATGTGATAAAATTGGGCGAAACGTCTTCATTGACATTGTACCAATAAAGGCAAGGTTCTGTATTCAAGGTGAGAAAATACATAAACACTGAAACCCGTACATAAAAAGCGCTATCGATTACTACCTAAACAAAAGAGATCAGCATAGATTTATGAATAATTTCATTTATTTTGCCTATTTAGTGCAATCGGGGCTCTGCAAGATGATTCCGTCTGTTGCTTTTATGATTAAAAATCAGAGTTGCTGCCGGTGGCACTCAGGGTATTTTGTTGCATCTGTTTTACATGTGCACACTGGATAAAAACACTCGATGACATTGTGGTTATAATTGCACATCTTGTCTATGTTGAACAACAATTAAACTTTTAAAATGTGCAGAAAGTAGACCTGTTAGTATCAGTTTGACAGTGTCAACACGTTGTTTCCTATTTGTGTTGCAACAAACTCACCGTACCATCGCCACCTTTGTCACCTTCACTGTGACTGGAACTGTTAAAAGCGTAGACATGCAAGCCTTGTAATTGTAGATCTGTTCTGCTTTAAAAGCACAACATGAACAAAAAGAATCCTCTATTTGCCGAGACGGCCTGTCGTTTGAAACGCTGCATGTCCAAACATTGAGACAAACGCAAACAAAATCAATAAAAAACGCTGCACGTCTTCATCATCTACATCTAAAGCAGCGTGATGGAAGTCGAGGTCAACGTGTTTAGGATGTATCTCAGCATGAGAGCTCTCACAGCTTTGGAGGAGAGAAAAAAAAAAGGAAAAAACCCTGAAGGAACAGTTTTGCGTGATGCGCCGTTAGTCGACTGCACTTCATTTTCCAGCGCTTGGTGTCAAATTATTTCCAAGCAGAGGGCTCCATCGATTATTTGCCGCGGCGGGTGCCGGGGAGATATTTTCCATGAAACTTTCATGCCGGGCGCACCCGGATGGCTGTCAGTGTTTGGGTGTTAACTCCTAACAAAGGGACTCTATTGATTGCCGCATTGATTTCCGACTGTTCTCTCCTCTCTTCTCTCCCCCTTCCGCAGTGGCAAACATTCTGTGGCGAGAAGAAGGTACGTCTGGGCCGCCGCCGCCGCCGCCTCACAATGCCGTTCATTAGACGGAGCTAATTGAATTTTTGGTAATAGGGTTAGTGAACTGTGATGAGAGGGATTTGACGCTCTGGAAATAGATAGCGCCACTGCCGGCTTTTTATATTCAGCGTTAGAGCTTGCTGTGCAGACTCGAGCACCCGTTTCAGCAACCGAGACTGACTCCCCCCACCCCCCATCTACTCTCTCTTCTGCAGGCCTTGGCATCGGGAACATGTTCTATGTGTTCTATGAGGACGGCATTAAAGTCATTCAACCTGTGGCTTGCGAGATCCAGCGACACATTAAACCCAGCGAGAAGCTGCTGGCTCTGCAGGTGAGTGGACGGCTGAAAAGAGAGAGTCAGCTCCTTTTCGCCATCACGGTGACTCACTTTTATGATGATTCATTCCGAGCTGGACTGCAACATCGCAGCTTTTCTGAGGTAAAGCAGCAGCAGCAGCGAGGAGGATGATGAAGAGGAGGAGGATCTGTTGGCACGAAGCACTTTTTACTTGACACTCTGAGGATGTCAGTGTGGTGAATTCTTCAGGTGGCTTCGAGGGATGTAGATGTTGAAGGAGTCTTCGCTGACACTGACTTGGTTGTATAAAAACTGGTTTATTGCAAAGAAGTCAGAAATCAAACAGGCACCCGGGTCGCCTGGGGGGGTTCTCTTTGGCCTGTTGTGAGCAACTCCCAAGGATCCTTTGTTCACATCTCCTCTTATACACCCCTGTAACCTGAGATGAAGATACTCGGAGTGGGGGAGAATCTATACATTCCTTAGTCGTACCCCAAGTGTCTTCCAGAGCAGGAATGTGGCGACGGTGGTGAATAACAGGAAGCCCACTTGACCAGACCCCTTTGCCGAGGCACCATATGGAATCAATAACTGCCTTATATGGAGAGGTTCAGCCCGGTCCCTCTTGGTTCAAATGAGTTCATGGACATAAGTTCAAGCAAGTTCATATACATAGGTTCATACACATAGGTTCAGATACTACATCAGGCAACGAGAACCGCTGATTTCCAAAGTGTACCACATATGTTCTGCAAACAACGGCGCCTGAGCTCATCGTCTCTGAAAAGAGCTGAAGAGAACTTACTCACTTCCTGTGTTCCTTTATGCTTTAACTCTACAAGCGAGCGGACATTGTCTGGACTAATACTACTACAGCATTATTACCGTTAATAGTACTATTATTATAACTACTATTAATACATTTGCTTATAGCATGCAAAGACTAATTCAGTCTGCTTTATTTCAAAGTGAACAACTATTAAATCACAGTAAAATAAAAAGCATGAATGCTTAATGAAGCACGTATTGTCGCTAGAAGCAGAATTTACAAATTATGATTTGTTGTTCCCTTTGCCTAAACACATTCTTTACCAGATTTGCCTTGAGCAGGCATAAAATAGAGTAATAATTAACATCAGTCGCCATTGTGAAGCCGTAACTAAAATGTTCTTCGCCGTGGAGCAGGATAGAAGGTTAAAGTATTTATGGGCTGGAAGTGATTCTATTGTGATTTCAACACCATTAGGTTGAAGCCCCCTTGCCAGTGAATTGAAAAGTGCCTGTGATTGGGGACGAATAAATATTTTAATTTGTGCCCCTCGTGATTTATTATCCGCTGCCTCTGACAGGCATCCGATTGCCTGACCGGGCGCGAGCCGCAGGCATCAATCATCGGCAGCCACTTCGGATCGCGGACGTGTTATTCAAATACGGGCGGCGGATAAATGTTCGGTCCACCTTCAAGAAAAGGGTTCGCACAGGGACGCGTCCTGATTGGACAGTTGCTGTTGTTTTTTTCCTGACTGTGGCGACCTGAAAATGGAAAACAACAGAGACATTTGCTCCTTCTGCCCCAAAGGAAGCATAACAGGAAGTGTTGTAATTCTGTTCAAATAGGCACTTTTGCCTGAAAGACAGTTAGCATGAGTGCACCTGGTGTCTGCGTCGTGGTATCAGCACGTATTTCACATGTACAAGTAGAATACTCCATACCGGTACCAATACCTGGTACTGGTACCAGTGCATCCCTATGTGTGTCCATCTCCCGGGAGTGCTGCGCGTGTGCAGCACAGCCCAAGTCACGTGACCAACGAGGTATCACATGATGTACAGCGGATAAACGGAGGGAAGTAGGCAACTGATGGGAACTCTGGAAGGACATGGTTGGTGGTTGTGTTCAGGGACGCCAGCAAAGAGGGAGCCATTCCTGCTGTTCCTCCCTCAGGGGTTGACATCTCGCCAATGAATGAGCGCCATTCAACAGAAAAATAGATTATTTGTCACACTACAGTCAGGAGCAAGTCACTAGAAATTACATCATTAGATAGAAAACATTAAAAAAAAAAAAAAAAAAAAGAGGAGAGACTGCTTATATGAAAGACGTTACCGCTGATGAAAATTTTACCAATATTTTTATCGTCCTCCTTATTGACTTTGGCAAGAGCCCAGCGATTTCGATGACGCACCCAGTCGCGCCGACAGAAAGACCCGGCCTGCTTTCCCTTCCGATCGTCTTCTGGGATTGCTTTGGACGGAGCTCCACCTTGCTAAATGTTTTCCGCAGGCTCTTTGCCAGCTGAACATGTGAGGGAGAAATCTAAACAGATCAGGGGGACAGCGTTCCATCTGTGTCGTCAGGTGACATTCACGCGGCTACAAGACCCAGTGGAAAAGAGGTGCTACATTAGAGCCACTCCAACGTTGATACCACCACACACACACACACACACACACAAACGCAACCCACACACACCACAGGCACGCCAGGAATGGATCTCCAAGCGTTCCTTTTTTCTTTTTTTTTTCTCACCCAGCTTTCACACCTAGCGTCTCACCGGTTATTGCTACAGCTTTCGGAGCGGTGAAAATGCGCGGCCCTTAGATTTACATCTGTCCCAGAATGCCTCAATCTCATTCCTGCCCAATTCCACCTATTGGGCGGCTCGTAACACCGGAGTAGCACCACAAAATACGCAGCAATCAGCAGCGGCGTCCCCCCGAGATGACAACGCTATGCTAACGCTACGCTACACGGCCGTGCGTGATTGCGAACCCGTGCGAGGCGGCTCCCAGCACACCCAGGGGCGCTGACGAATGTGTTTATAGTAATTTGTGCGGCACATCCATTATCCTTAACTACCACACATAGTGTTTCACCGACATGCATCTGCATTACACTGCGAGCTTCGATTGTCTCTTGTCACTTCTGTGTCCCTCTTCGGCAGAGACGGATCTAGACTAGTTATTTTTTTCTTTTTGTTGTTGTTGTTGTGTTTTTCCGCAGCGGTGGTAAAAACATCACTTTGTGCTGCTACTTACAGGGTTATGAGGCAGAAATCAGTCTAAATCAGTTCAGTGCGGAAGCCAGAAATGAGAAAGAGGGCGGAAGGGATTCCGAGAAATGAAATAAACTTTGGCTGAAGGCAACAATGATTACCTGTTGTTTTTTTGTTTGTTTTTTTTCTTTTCTTTTTTTTCCCCTCACGTAGTTGAAATTGGTCGGTCAAAAACAACTTCATGGCGATATTGGATTTTTTTCCGTTAATCGTTTAGTTTTCATGCTATCACTTCGCACTGTTACACTGTCAACAGGGCACCAGTTTATTATCGGGCCAAAACAGGGACCAGCAGTTCTTCCCAAAATCTCTGGATCCGTGTCACATGACCAACAAGCTCTCACGGTCATTTTTTCTTTTTTTTTAAAGGAATTCACACAAAATCTGCATGCTATGACATGATGTTCTGCAGAAACACAGATGTGGCACATTTCATGTAGCTCCTTTCAAAACAAAGCTTTACAGGACTTACAGGACAGACATATGCTAGGTACACCAGCACACACACACCAGCACACACACAGAGGATGACAGCCGCCTCCATTCACACCCTCGGCCGCGCATCAGAAGCCTCATTCCTCACGTCTTAAAAGGATGAGTTCGGGGAGTTATTTGCAGCTCGCTGGCACCGTGTGACTGCAGCGTGTGTCTTAAGGGCTTTTACAGGGTTCAATACCGATGACTCAGTGGCGACTTCAGCCGGCCGCCTCTTGAACGCCCCGACCCCACTCCACCCACCACCACTATCACCACCACCACCACCACCCTCGAGCCTTCCTCAGATGGACGACGGCAGATGGTTACAGCTACAAAGAGCTGCAAAGCTTGTCATGTGCTGCCCAGAGTGCGGCGCGCAGTTCCTTCAGAATTAAGATAGAAGATAGATAAATAAATAAAATACCTCCTTCTAGATTTCATTGTATCATTTCAACTCAAATTAACCTGCCTCCAATGGATGAATTACAGCGGGGGGGGGGGGCTGGAGATCAAGATGGGATGAATTCCCCGCCCCCCCACAGAGTTCATACATTACCGGTGGCATCTTCTCTTGGAGGAGCCGGCCGCTGGGAAGGCGCCTGTCGCTGACGACCGCCGCGGCTGTAAATATGGAGGAAGAGTTCATCGCACTCTGCCAAAGCCCTTCATTCATCCTTGCTGGCCGCCACCACAGCTGGCCCCTAAATCATGGCCAGTGCCAGAGCAGATGATTGGGCAGAGCGCTGGAAGCTGAGCAGCAGCAGCAGCAGCAGCAAAGCACACAAGCTTTGTTCTGTACACATTTTATTTGTGTGCGCAGGTCTGTGTGTGAACACCTTGCAAACAACAATGACTCAATACATGTCATCCTTGGTGATAAAAGCAGTTAATATGAATAGAAAAATAGCTGCATGATGAATTATACAAAATAATTTCAAGGTGATTCCAAAGTGCCAAAGCTGTAGCCAGAGACGTCCGTTCGAATGTTGTCGGATTGTTGTCTGAAATGTGCATCTGGAAAATCTTGTTGCTGTAATAACGCTTGTGACACCCTACACGTTGTTGTGAGCAATGGATGGGGGCGGGCTTAGTGTATGTATGGTACAAATTATCTTAATATTATTTGTAATATGCTTTCTAACAACATAATGCAACAAGATCCAACACACTTTAGACAAACGTGTATTTTTCACGTCCCTGTGTGTTTGCCACCCAGGAGGAGGTTTGCCCCACGTCACCGGGAGACGAGGTCCAGAGGTGCGTGTGGTCGTCGGCGGTCAACGTCAAGGACAAGTTTATTTACGTGACCCAACCAACCTTGGATCGAGTGCTCATTGTCGACATCACGTCTCAGAAGGCCATTCAGGTAGGTCGCACACATTTCACGAGAAGGGTCGGGGGGCGGGGGGTACAGCTTCCAGTTATTGGAACTGGCAAGAGTGAAATATGCTCGTACGTGCCTGTGTGCGTGTGTGTGTGTGTGTGTGTGTGTGTGTGTGTGTGTTGGCTCTTTCTGTCAGAGCTGAACTTCTGCTTCAACAATGTAACAAACAATCCCAAGGTTGCGAGAGAGCAAACTCCTTCCTCGTGTTGGGCGACTTTGCCGACACTCATCCAAGAGTCATTCCTCCAAACGAGTCCAATTCCTCTACAGTCCCTTTAGTGTGCTTTTCTTTACAGAGTGACTCTGATGAGGGGCATTTTCAAAGTGAAATCCTTCGACTCTTTGTGGCTTTTTGTGTTTTGTTCTTTCTGCTATCGGCTGCCTTGAGCTACATGCCTGCCTTCCTCCAGAAATACATGAGATGCAGTGTTCACGCCTCGCGCAATTAGTCGCGAGCCCGACTCCAAATATGCCGCTTGAGTAATAATTTTAATACGAGTGCACAACAGTGAGTGTTGTGTTGGGCTGATACTCTCCCTGATGAGCTTACGCCTGCGGGGGAAAGTGAGCGCGTCTGACTGTTTGATTCCAAATGCTGTTGGGTCATGATTTGCAAACAAGCCCGACCTTCAATGCTAGATACTTTTTTTACACCACGTGAATGGTCCAGTCCCTGTCCAGCAATGGGAGAAAAAAAAAATTCATATCAGATGTTTGCAAGGTGGATGTGCACAGTTGCAGCAATCCAACTTTGCATAGCTATTTTCGATTCTGTGCTTGCGCTAATAAACGTTTTAAAACATCCTATTTGCCACTGACCGCCATGATCCCACATTTCCCACTGGGACGGACGTCAGAGGACACCAGCACCTCCAGCAGCAGCTCCGCCTCCTTGGCCGCCATCCAACCTTCATTCAGTTTCCGTTGGATATCTGTCCATCTGTTCTGTTGCGCTTGTCCGTCCCTCTGGTACCATGTCTCCGTGTAATTACTAACCAACTCGCACAAGCTGTCTATATTCTTCTGCCTTTTTTTTCCCTGTGGTGCTGAAATGTGTACTCAACAAGCACAGAGTAGAGACAGAAGGGTCCATCAGTATCTGCATGCGTATCCCAAATAGAACTTAAATGAGCACATCTGTGGGATGTATCTTCCGTTGGTAGAATCCTCATCAGACAGGAAGTGCTGCCTACATACAAATCATGTGCACTCTTTTCAATTCCTGCATCCATCTGTCTTTTCCCTACCAGTGCTGCAGAGCACCCACTTATTTTTCAGTCAGGGTTGCGTATACCCACTTCTCAACCCACTCTGAAGCGCATCATTCAGTGGTGTCTGCAAGCCAAGTGGTCCGATTTTCTTTCATAGGATGGTGAGGTACGAAATACATACGATGAAACGAGCTGTTCAAACTAAAATAGCATATCTCATTTGCAAACTCCTGGTCAAGTAATTATAATAGTGGCAAACTCTGGCCTACACCACCCTGTCACTCTAATTCTCAAAGAACTCAAAGACGTATCACAAGCTTTAGTGTCCGACCCGACCTGAAGGTTTGCCCTGTTCTGCTGCGCTGGTGCGGTGACCCGAGTGGCCAGCCTCTTCACGGAGGCAGTGACCTTCACGAGACTTCCTAACACGCACCTCAAGCCCCGAGGTGGTGCAGCCAGGAACAAGGAAGCAAACCATCCACCACTTTAAAGCTTTAAGTGTGTAATATTTGGCGATTTCGAGAAGAATAGGCGACATTAAGTGGTTACATTTTAGATCGCGGGGCTCTTTTGCTCACCCTACCTCTCCCAAGCTGGCCAGTGAGCTACGGTCACCTTTGCACACAAACCTGGGCACCTAGTCACATATTTAAGGACGTGAGTGTTCACCCTAAGTACGAACCACGTTGTCATGCGGCCAGGATTGTCCACACCAAATTTAGCAAATATTATGCTTTTACCAATATAAAAACTATAAATCAGGCCAAATCCCCTACACTGGACCTTTACCACAGCAATAATTTTGCAGATCTGATTATTATGATATTATTCAAACAGATTTTTTTTAACAGCTTTCGGCTTCAATCACCTATTGGCATGGGTTGGGTTAGCTTCACGGGATACCGTTGGAGGCACAGTGAGAACGAAACCCAAATTTGGGTTTTCAGCTGATCCGCTTCCCGTCTCCTTGCTGAATTATTAATGCAAGTAAGGTCAAATTAATCACAAAAAAAGGAATTGCAATGTACAAGTGATTTCGTGCCCACTGGAGACTTTTTAATGAGCAGATTTTGCACATTGTGGCCAATTAACTCCACCGCGCGACGCGGTCAGACGTCGGAAGCGGCTGCAATGCTCTTGGGCGCGCCTCGTCCCTGACTTGGAGGGCGATCGGAAAGAGGCGCGGCGGCAGCACAGCGTCGGCTGCGGACGCCCCAAAGACTTCCTGAGCCGAGCTGCGAGAAAGAAACTTGTTAGCGGAGAGACAGAGAACAACACGAACACCTGTTCCCTCCGATGACTACACGCTCGCAGATTAGTTGGGATTCCGCGCATATTCTCGGCCTGTTTGCAACGGCTCTCTGAGGGGCTTTTAGCGCTCGCAATAAAACAATGTGTACTTTGCCTGGGCAAACAACACTATTAAAATAAATCTGACTGTATGGGATACAGGCAAGCCGCTGGGAGAGCACCGTTGAAAATACAATTCCTCAAATAAAAATGATTGGCTCTTCTGCGCACCCCCCTCCGTCCCTTCCCCCCCAGCGCTGTGCCTGTTCCCCCTGCGAGCCGGCTGCCTCACCACACTCAGGTGGACGTAATGCACGAGGAGTGCTCCTCTGTCACACACCACTCGTCTATTGTTCTCACTCAGAGTGCCGTGGCAAAAAGTATCGAGGAACGGGCAAAGACTGAACGCAATTACTTCAGGTTGCTAAGGCAGTTGCGCCTGTCACCAGATGATTTAAAGTGTAGCCGCACACGGAGAGGTCCCGTATAGAATGAAATGCACGCCGCCCGGTCTGCCTTGTTAAAGGAAGAGGGGCTCCCGTCAAAGCTCTTGGAAGGTGGCCGAGCCAATTCAGAAGCATTACCACTGCACATCAAAGGGGGAGCTCTTCAAAAGCAGAGTCGGCTGTGATGTCTTGGGTTTTTTTTTTTTTCCCTTTCATTTTTTTTATATTATTCATGAGAATTTTTGTCTTTTTCTTTAATACTGTCCTCCTCACCTCTGCAGACCGTCAGCACAGACCCCTATCCTGTCAAGCTCCACTACGACAAATCTCACGACCAGGTGTGGCTCCTCAGCTGGGGCGACATGGAGAAGAACTTCCCGACTCTCCAAGTAGGTCCAACAACAATCAGTTTATTTTATTTATTTTATTTTATTTTTTCAATGCACAATTTGCATAAATTCCCTGTAAATTTAAGCTCATCAACGGGTAGCAAAGGTCCGAAATGCAACACAAGGTCAGTATTTTACGGAGAAGACTTGCGAGTGTGAAGGTGTGACTGAATGTGGTACGTGTATCTCACACGCTGCTGCACACGTACTGCCTTTGAAAATTGAAAAAGACAAATAATACTGTTAAAGAGCATAATGTGTAATGTTTGTGTTTATTTATTTATTTTTATCTCAGCAACAGTTACGATGTAGCAATTAACAGCAGGAAAACCCAGATGGTGTATAACCTAAATATATTGTAGGCGATCAGTGTCCATTTCTGTCCTCAAATTAAAGACAAGGCTGGTGGTGATGATTTGCTTTTAACGTATTTAAATCTCGCTAATGTGGCGGTTATGGCTGAGCAGAAATCCCAGAGATGTGGAACACAACATATTTGAAAATATAAGATGTTTCACACAGCTGGCATGCTGCACTCGTCCATTCCTAGTTGTGTAGCTGTATCTTTATCGCTGTCAAGTTTGCTGCGAGTAACAAGTCAACGAGCTCATTTATAATAGGTTTATGGTTTACAGTAGAGGCAGAGGAAAGTCTATAAATAGTCAAATATTTTTCATCAGTTCCCTCAGACTATTTATTGTTTGTGCACTGTCGTTGTCGGGGTTTTGAGCCAACCAGCATACGGGCAATCTGTGTGTTTGTGCAAGTTTGGCAGCGACATTTGGTGTGTTAATGTCCAAATAAACAGATGACTGGGGCCAATCAAAGCACGGCACCTGCAAATGTTTGGCTCCTTGAGGTGTTGGAGGGGGGAAAAAACACTTCTATCCAGTAAACGGCTGCCAAAGTGTTGTGACAAAGGTGTGTCAAGGAAAATAAAAAATCAATCACCGAAACCGTCTGACGGCAACAAAAAACACCTACAGCGTTCTAGAAATAGAACCTTTGATATTGCTTTAAAAAAACAGAACATTGAATTAGAATTCCCTGAATTTGTTCCGAGGCCTCCAACTATCTCACATCACAATGAACCTGGTAGGAATCTCGCCCCGAGTCCGATGATCTTCCGTTGTTAATGGTTATCTTCACTGCGCTAAGCTGCGGCTGGACTGTGACGTGTTTAGCGTTGACTCACAGGCCAACCACGTGTGCATACAACAAATTGAAAGCTCTTGGACTTGCTGTTAGTCCGTCAGGTACAGGCAGCTCTCAGAGGTGGACGTCCGCCCGCTGGCAGACCAACAATTCCATCAGACTGAAGGCACTGCCGTGTTCGTGTTTCAGTAAATCTTCCCTCTGCTAAAATACTTTCCATCAAAATTCATCTGAGTCTGGAGGAACCTGCACATTGCACCAGCTGTGGCGTGGCCGCTTGGTGTCCATTCCAGGACACGCACGCTTGCCTCAAATTTCCATTTAGGGACATTAAGAGAGATCCCAGTCACTAATAATGGGCTAATAAAGCAGTTACATGTTTTATAACATCTGGTAATGCAATTTTATATGAGCAGCTGCTGTTTTAAGACATAGGTGAGAACGTCATTCTGCCCTCTGTGGTTAATGCTTGCAGTTATAAAGACGATGATCCCAGATTTGTCACACGCCAGAAAAAGGAAGGAAAATATGCTTCCTAATTGAGCTTGTTGTGGAAAAATGTTGGCTTTAGATGGCCACACTTCAACTTCACTTCATCTCTGAAAGAGACGGTGGAAAACGTTTGGAAAGTTAAAAGGCTCCTTTGCCGCATTCAAAAAGGGCCAATCGAATTTTTTCATCCTCTTCTTTGTTGTGATGAGTCTCCGAAGCTGGTCAGGAGGAGGGGAAAGCTCTTGTTGCTCTTTTCACTGGAAAATATTGTTGGTCACAACTGAACCAACCTGGTCAGATGTCTCCTGCAACATCACGGATTTACAAGGTTCATTCAGCAGAAACACTCCAATTATCAAAATTGTGAGTATTATTTGTCAACATAGCGATAAATTGCAGATCAGGTTGGAACAACTGCTAGCAACTGAACACTGAGACATCAGATAAACATGGCTGACAGTGAGAGAAAATGTCTAACTGTGGAGTAGAAATAATGGATTAAAACTTCTTTCTTTGCTTTCCTCACTATTCTGTACTATCCAGTTGAAACAAACAATTATCTAAGTATTTGGGATTTTATTCTGTTGTCTTCTTTTTTCCCTGAATAGCTCTGCTTCCTTTCCTTCCTTTCACACTCAGCATAATTTAGCTCACACTGCATTTTATTTATCATTTTTCCCTGGTGTTGACAGTCCTCCTCATCAGCGCAGGTGCAGTAATTTCACCATCAGGGTTTTATTTGAGGAAACTCGCTTTGTACATGGCTGCCTGGCTGCCACACCCACCCCAGTGTTGTTCAGACCCCAGTGACAGCAGTGGCTCACACGACCTCCCACTGGCGAGATGAAACAATCTGAGCAAGGACAGCCGAGGAGATGGCAAATGAGATCAGCGACGCGAGAATAACTGGTGGCGTGAAATTAAGTGGTTTGGGGAATCGGAGGAATGTGAGGGATATTCAAGTAATTATAATAGGGGATAGTTTAACATTTTTTGGCAAATATTCATCTCCCTCCCTCAAGAGTCACATCAAATACACAATCCTAGCTATGAATGAAATAATATTATAATAGGACACATGAAGCAAACACTGAAAACTACTTTCTTGAGTTGAACCACTAGGCAGAGTGACACAAGGACAACTCACACAATGCTGCATTAAAATCAAATGACTGAATTTCCTTTGGGATAATTTGGGATATTTATCTATCTATCTATCTATCTATCTATCTATCTATCTATCCAACAACTCTGTCTCGTAATTACATTTACACTTATTATCTCACCGGGTGGTGAATACGGCAATAGCCGAATTTCGACATGAAAGAAGTGAACCTTTGCGAAACATCTCCAAGAAAACAGCACGTCAGCGATGAGAGTTGAGATGGACCGAGTGTTGGATTTTAATGAGGGCGAAGCCAGATGCAGGGGATAAATTTATCGGACTCATGTTTACCGCCCACCTTCCTCTCCAACCGCCGTGCTGCAGGTGATTAATCAGGCCAGCGGAAGAATCTCGCACCACACGGTGCACACGCAGCCGGTCGGCAGGCGCTTCGACAGGGTGGACGACTTCTTCATCGCCGCCTCCAGCCTCATCATTAACCACGTCAGGTATGGCCGCCGCCTCACCTCCGCTCCCGCACTCACTCGGTCCTTTTTTCCCAGTTCTTCTTTTACCCCCCTCCTGGTCGCCCCACCATCAATGCCGTGTGAGAGCTCATTTGAGAGGTTCAGTTTTGGTGACGATCTGCTGGAGTGAGGCTCTGCTGTCGCCTGTGCAGCTGCAGCGAGCTCGCCGCCCAAACTGAAAATAGACCAAAGAAATCATTCAAAAATGCCACGTTTTCAATCAAAGTAAACAAATGAAAGTTGTGTTTTTTGGAAAATCTGTACGTAAACAGCCAGCGAACCAGAAACTTTCATAAAAAGTTGGCACATTAGAATATGGAACGAGACATAACTAAAGCTAAATAAGAAGTAATGATGCTATTCTACTGGGCATAAAAAGGTTTGTTTAGCCAGTTTATTCATAATGTCTGCTATATTAATGGCACTTTTTTTAAGATATTTTCATCCAAATGGTGTTTATTACAAAATGTCATTCCAAGTGAGATCAAGATAATTGTATTGTCACCAGTGACTCACTCATGACAATACAAAAACAGGGGCAGTCCAGCTTGCATGACGTACTGAGATGTCTAAAAACTAAGACACAGAGAAATCTGGGGCATGGGGGGGTCTTAATTATCAGTGTGTAATTTTCTTATTTGGAAATAATTTGTTTGTTGTTTAACATGTCAGTGCCTCAAGCGTTTATTAAGCAGCGATGCAGACAATATAAATGTCAGGTGCTATAATTACAGTGTAGAGCGCTTCGAAAAAGGTTGATGACAATCATTTTTTAAATGAGGATATAATGATCCTCCGCCTGGTTAGGCGTGCCCGTAATGAGAGACGTAAACAATCACAGTCACCTTCAAGTTAAAATTTCTGGAAAATGAAAACAAAACAAATCGCACAACTTGAATCAATTCCCCGGAAAGTTTTAAAGCTGATTGATACAAGTTTTAACCGTACCTGAGACAGTAACGATAGCAATCAATCACCACAACCCATTTTCCCTACTAATGCCTCTATATTATCTTAACATCGAGTGATAAGAGCAAGGTGAAGCACCAGGACAATAATGGTAAAAGTCATTATTGCACCTGAAGCAGAGCTATTCTGAAGATTTGTTCTTTCACTAAGATATTTGGGATATAAAAGGAGGCATTAAGCTGCAGAGACAATAGTCAGACCCCTGCCAAGCCTTCTGACATATCACTTCATCAACGACCGGGCCCGGGCGAGCTGAATGCAGAATGCATGCATGCATGCGCACACACTCACTATGAATGGCCAGGTCTCCAGCACAAGGTCTTAGCGAAGGGTTCCGGAATGTTAAAGGTCCCCTGGAGACAAGGGAAGCAAACAGCCTGGTGTGTGTGTTTGCATCGCGGCTGGGTGGCGCTCACAACAGCTGTAATTAGATCCTCTGAGACCAGCGGGGGGAAGACGGCAGGGGAGGAGCGGCGGCGTTTTACCGTCCTCAGTCTGCCTCAACAAATGCCGCCGCCAACAACAAATTGCTCCCAAACATTTTTCAAGCTTATTCAAGTCGTCGGTCCTGCAAGGCGATAATCACACGCCTGCTGCTGCTCCATGTGAAGCTCAATGTCAGCGCGAGCTCTGATATCGACGTGTCGTGTGGCGGTTTTGCCCGATAGTTCGGCTGAGAGCAGCACACAGCCGCTAAAGCAACATGTTTGGCTCTTAACACAAATTCTACAAGTGACCAAATGTTGAAGTTGCTTTTTCAGTCTTTTTTGCTGGACGTCAGAGATGTCGGACAGCTGGAAAACACAGCGCACCAACAACATAGAAAAATGGTTGTCATCAATCTTTTAAGTTTGTCTCGGGCTCCTAATTTCTCATCATAATCGCAATTATCACCTCTGCAAAAGCAGCGAGAAATGTTGTGTCGCCAAGAACAGAACAAACTAGAGGAACATGGCAGAGCAGGTTTATTAATAATCACAGATTAGCCAGAACTGTCGCTAATTGGTCAAAGCTAAATTGGCTAATTGATTAATCAAGGTGTTGTTTGTGTCCTGGCAACATGTGAATGTGACATGCATATATTTTCTGCCACTAAGTGAGAGCATTTATTTTGAGAGAGTGTGTGAATCAATCTTGATTGCCGAAAGGAATTGTATAAATAATTAGATTCATGCGCTAATGCAAACCCCTGATAATCACTTTGTTTCACCGAACTGAACAGAGCCCAATTGGAACTGACAGATATTATCATAATGAATTTTCATAAAGACATGTCCACTGATGAGAAATCCTTATAGCTATGCAGCCTGACTACTGCCTGTGTGATTTTGCAACAAAAAAGAAAGAAAGAAATTTCTGCTGCTTTCATTTAAACTTGAACGTCTAGTTTTATGGAAATTCAACTGCAGAACACAATTTCAAACAAAAAAAAAAATCAAGCTATGACAAACCGAATATTCATCATTCCACCTTTTCAGTGTTGTGTTGAGTCTCTAGCTGCTAACCAGCAGCAGGACTCATGTTTATTTCTGCTCTCTGAGACCAAAAAGCAACTCAGCCTGACCTTCCATACTATAGAAAAAAAAATCAACAGGCAGTCACGCTCTGGACTGCCCTTGAAAGCCCACACAGACACACACACAGAGACACACACACACACGCTCAACACTGAATACAGCATAATAAGTACAAGCAAGATGGCAGCTGCCTTTTTTATTCCTTACAAAGTGGTAATTTGGTGTTATAACATCACTTTGAGCGCTTTCGCCAGGTTTTACTGGTCGGTAAAGTGATAAAATACTTCAAAAACTCACAAAGAGCACAAGCTCCATGCTGCCACTTTTAAGTTTTACGACCCTGCTTTTATCACAGATATCGAGTAAGTCTGAATTAAGTTTTGGCTCCAACTTCATTTATTTGGCCCAGTAGCCACAAAACTGCATCAATTAGTCAATTTGGCAACAAGGGTTCGTGCACAAACAGCCGACGTTAGTGGGAATCGTTTGACAGCGCGGTTGGAGGGTGGGGTCACAGGAACTACTGGGGGCGGTCATTCATTAAATCCATCCACTTGCAGTCTGGCAAGTCTGTGAGTCAGCAAAAAAAAAAAAAAAAAAAGCTGTTATTTCTTATTTTTTTAGATCTTTGGGAACTGACCGGTTTTGCCTTTGGGACAAAAAACAAAAAAAACAAGCCGAGTGATGTGTGGGTCTGTGTTAGCCGTTTTTTTTTTGTTTTGTTTTGTTTTTTTCCTTAAGACATCGTCTGAGAGGATTTTGCCTCTTAGCGCCTCAGGATGTTCCGCTGCATTGCGGAGCGAGCGGTGCCGAGGCCCAGTCATTTGTTTACTGCAAATATTGACACGATGCTAAGATGATAAAATGTGAAGTGGCTGGACGTAATCCCGCCGCCGCCGAGCCGGAGAGAATCTTTAATGCATTAATCACTGGTACAAATGACAAACGGCGTCTGTCGGTTTGGCTATGGGAGCGATGCGGCTCTGCTTGCGGAGCGACCCAGCTGTGATCACATTGCAGCGTGGCCAAACAATGTCTGATTAATAATTTAGCCGCATGAAAAAAAAAAAAAAGCTCATAATCTTTCCGTCGCCGCATAAATGCAGCATCAACCGTCAGCTTCAGTGGATGTTACCAACATAAAGCAAGGGACTGTGTGCTTCCATTTAACGTCCGTAAGAGCTGCACTATTGAATATGTTTCAGAAACAAACCATTTAATAAGATTTGGTAATATCGATCATGTAACCCAGAAAACTAATCCAGGAAATCCCTGAATACATTCAAGCAATATTTCATTAATCATAGCCATGCACTGTATGTATGTACATATATATCCATATATATGTGTGTGTGTGTGTGTGTGTGTTTATTTATTTATTTTTTTACTGTATGCTCAGCAGCTCCGTGTTAAATCTCAGCATTTGCATTTTATTTCGCTACAGCAAAGAACATCGTCGGTCAGGCAAGGGCAGCGTCTCACAACCTTCCTAAAGGAAACTCTACCTTCTTTAAGGTTTATGAGATGCATTTAGTCTGCAAGGATACATGAAGCCCATTTAGTTGCTGTGGTGAAAAGGTCAAGAGCAAAACTATCCCTCTGCTTCAAGGAGAAGTTGACTCTAGTGGTTTGAACATACCCCCCCACTGAACCATTGACAACTATCAGCTACAATTCAAAAGCATCCATCCCAGGCTCAACTAGTGCAAAATATGATTTAATTCTACCACAGAATCTGCAAATCTCCAGAAAACTGCATATTTAGCCCCCTGTTTACAGCTCCCCACCAAGACTGTTTTGTTTTTTTTCTGCACATTTGAAAGGGGACAGAAACAAGACGGCCAGAAGGCAGCACCACAGAATGGAACCATTGCCTATGTCTCTGATTACCCAATAACAGGGACTTTCAGTGACCATCGGTCATTGAGACATTTCTCCAAAAGTAATCAGAATACGTGGTCAGCTTGCTGGTAATGACGGGTTAAAGCTCCGCCTTCTCTGGATCTGGCTGGCCTCGAGTTTAATGGCAAACAGTAGTTCAGACGTTCTATTCTGGATGATAGCCTTGGCCACTGGCGATCCGTCACGATCCTCACAGCAGGAACGATTATTGATTCCCTTCTTGTCTCTCCGTCTGAAACTGTCCGCAGGTTTGGACTCATCCTTCACCGGAATGAGCCGGCGCTCCACAAAATCGACCTGGAGACGACGTCCTACGTGAAAAACATCAGCTTGCGGGAGTACAATTGCATCCCCAAGTCGCTGGCCTACAGCCACCTGGGGGGCTACTACTTTGTCAACTGCAAGGCCGACTCCACCGGCGCCACCCAGCCCCAACTCATCCTGGACAGCGTCACCGACACCGTGATTGGCCAGAACGGCGATGTGACCGGCACTCCCTACGTTTCCCCCGACGGCCACTATCTGGTCACCGTCGACGACGGCGACGGCCTGATGAGGATCCAGGTGATCTCGGAGCGCGGAGAGATCCGGGGCCTTTTGACATCCACACCAACCTCCACCTGTCCGACCTGGCCTTCCAGCGCTCCTTCACCGAAGTCCACCAGTACAACCTGTTTGGAAGCTCCGGCCGCCAGACCGACGCTCTCTTTGTGGAGCTGAGCTCGGGCAAAGTCAAGATGATCAAGAGCTTGAAAGAGGCCACCA
Source organism: Thamnaconus septentrionalis (assembly GCA_009823395.1). Taxonomy (NCBI): domain Eukaryota; kingdom Metazoa; phylum Chordata; class Actinopteri; order Tetraodontiformes; family Monacanthidae; genus Thamnaconus; species Thamnaconus septentrionalis. Next base: position 5,296,492 of record CM020509.1, read on the forward strand.
AGTCAGCCGAGTGGCCGTGGAGCAGCAGGAACAGGGTGATGACGAGCAGCGGACTGTTCGGACAGTACCTCATGACCCCGTCCAGGGAATCCCTCTTTATTCTGGACGGCCGGCTCAACAAGCTCAATTGCGAGATCACCGATGTCCTCAAGGGCAACGTGGTGGTGTGGGTCGGCGATTCTTAGATGGCGCCGCCCAGAACCCCGATAAGCTTTTATTTCCTCAAAGGTACTGTTGCACTGGATTCTGTTGCAGATTTTTGTAATTTTGTGGAGGCGTACTGGCAAATACTACCGATCCAGATACCAAATTGGCCCTTTGATAAGATATTGGATGAGGGACTGTCAACCTAGAACATGAAAAATAGAAGAAAAAGCCCCACAGCTAATGGGGTAAATAAAACGATTGTTATCTTCTTTAGGCCAAGTTGAATTAGTTCTTTTCGCTAAGGGTGGCTCACTTTTAAGTTGACATAAAGTTGCTTGCCGCCGTTTTATTCAGGAAAATTGATACACGTGGGTGACGTTGCATAACTATCCATTTTTCGGTCTGTTAAAATGTTGTAGATAATTTCAGGGCTAAAGCTCGACAAGCAAAACAAATGGTCATAAAAATGAGTGAAGTAGAGGTAAAAAAAAAAAAAAAAAAAAAAAAAAAATAGGTGAGCTCTGATTAACCCCTGTAATTTAGGTTTTTCCACCCCCGACTATTTCCCCGGTGCCTTTGAGAAAAAAGAAAAGAAAGAAAAAAAAACTATTCCCCTTAATTCAGGAATTAGCATAATAATAATTCCCAGTGCGACTTGAGGCCGAACATCTTTCTTTGCCCCCCTTTATTCGTGGCGAGTCAGGTTTGCCGCAGATCAACCGGCTCTGGTCCCGCCGTCCGTCCAGCGCAGATGACTCGGTCTAATTAAAAGGAGCCCTCGCTGTGATTGCATTCAGCTTGAAGTGCAGAATATAACAGAGCGAGCGGCTCATTATGGCGGCGCAATCTTTGACCTTTAATCCCGAAATTATAGCAGGCCCTTGGAGGTGGGCAAATGAAAGCGGATGGCCAGCTACAGTGACTAGTTTAATTATGGCGACTTCATGGGCACCCACTGTCGGACGCCCGCTGGCGAATGTTCAGCAGAGCACATTCCAGCGTTCTTTAATCCCTCTGCGTCCCTCAACCAAAAAGATTTCAAGTCTATAACAAAATGAGCGAGTGATTTACACATCAAAAGACGTGCGTTGTCTGCGTTGCTCTGTTTGACGGCGTGTTTACAGTGAATGTCTTTTCTAAAGCGTGAGGTGACGACGAGCTAGCGTGCCGGGGGTCGGTAGCATCGCGGCTGCGTTGCGAGAGAGAGAGAGGGAGGGAGGAGAGAGAGAGAGAGAGAGAGAGGGAGGCCGACCCTCGGAGAGTCGTGAGTGCGGAAATCTCCGAGCACTCCCCCGCGGTAGGCACGTAGCTAGCGCGTCAGTGAAACCTAGCTGGACACATTTCTATGCATTTTCACCCTGGCACTCTATGACTCTGTGAATCAAAGCGGGACAAGGCTGTCTCCCAAATTTAGTACCGACCTTTGACGTGTACAGACGAAATATAGTAATTCCTGTCGTTCCTATTTAATCTCAATCCTGGATTATTTTAGCTGTTGTCATTTTTGTTTTTGGTCATTTTATTGTCCTGCCAGGTTGTACTCCGACCTTGAATCTGCTGAGCCAGACCCTTGACTTTCTCCTCCCTCTCTCCTATGTTTTGTACATAGCCACTGAAGCTCATTAGTTTCTCATTGATGTATAGATTTTTGCCGCAGGTTCTGTTCCAGGATGATCACACACCTTTTGGACACACAGCCGCCTCCTCCTCCGTCTCCTCCTCCTCCTCCTCCTCCTCCTACTCACTCCGCCCTGTTACCCCGAGCGCATTGTGGCCACAAGCACTTGCTTTCACCTCCATGTAGTCATGTCTTGTGTTTACTACTTCATGTGATTGTTATTTATATAGAGAACACACGCTTGTCATTTTATCCAACAATAAAAAAAACATAGACCATGAGAAAAAAAAACAAACAAACAAGTGAAGTGTTGTTTCTTCTCCTCATTTCAATGACCTCTCGTGCTGTCGGCGTTGTGGATGCGCAAACAATCACACGCTGCCGAGTTTCCTTTAGGAGCCAAAAAAGCCTGTTGCCAATTATTAAGATGAAGAGCAAAAGGTCAAGACGCCGCAGTCCGCATGGGTGTATTTATCTTGCAGCAAGGCGTGCACTGTAAGATATCATTACAATCAGTGGAGATGAAAATATGAACTTGCGCGGCTGAGACGTGTGCAGACTGGAGGAAAGTTTGTGCAAAATGGAAGGACAAAAGATTTAACGCAAGAGAAACCGTGATCGTGTTTTTCAAGAAGGTTTTGGATGAATGCTGGAATGATGAAATTAAACAAACACACCAATACATTTTTTTTGTCTGGCAGATTTTCTGAGATGTTTGAGTCTGCCCTCTTTATTATTTGACACTTAGTAATATCTGCAGTAAGATTCTTGAGGAATGTGTCAGTGTTCGGCTTGGTAATGACATTGTAATTATTTTCAGATATTTGTTTTTCATCACCGGCTTCCTGCAATGAATTATCCCCAAAAGCATGGGGAATCTATGCCCTTGGTGATGTCACAAAAAGGATGGATTCTCTTCTTTCTAGTGAGCTCTCTTAAAATTTTACTCAGAGGCACACAAACAAATGGAAATGGTTCTGTAGTTTATTTTTAATCATGTACTCTGCACTAAAATAAACAGCACTTGGAGAATTAAGACTGAGTCTTAGTACAGTACAGGATACCACAAATGCAAAAGGTGTCCAAAAACTTTTCCACCACTGTTCACCATTTTTGTATCCTGCATTACACATTTTGAAGCAGAGTGCTGCTTTAAACCACTCTGGTCTTTTTTCATTTTGAAAATGGACACGGCTGCAGGCTCCATCAGGTGTGTTGGATAAAAGTCCCCTCTAATGCATGGAGCCATAGCACTTGTGTTTGAAACCCACGTGGAGAGCCTCTGTATCTTGAGAACCGCTATACACCAGAGGAGCCGCAGCCACGATAAAAGCCTTCCGCACTGAAATATGTCTGTGGCAATCGAGTGCAAGCTCTCACTTCTTTCCGTTTGTGTAACGTGTACTATATAATATGTGTGTACATCCTGCTGGGACCTGTCGCTCAAGTCTACAGCTGTTATTTTAGAAACCGCTGCTGTGGATACAATAATCAAACAGTTTCAATACTTCCCACAGAGATTTCCATGTGATTTGTTCTCAGTTTGACGAAAATAACATAATTGGCTAAAAAAAAAAAAAATATATATATATATATACTGCTTAAAACGAACTGATCAGGTGATGTCGTGGAAGTGCCTCAGGTCCCCTAAAGCCCTTTAGGGAAGCAGTCGGGTCACAGAAGAAACAGTTTGTGTCACTTTTAGGAATTAAAATCTGCTGAGGTCTAAAGTTTTGCTTACTCGATTTTATTCCAACCGCCAGGTGTTGACTCAACCCCCTTGTTCATGTCTCCATCCAAATAGCAGTTTTAGCACAGGGCTGCAAACAGTGGGATAAACACGCTGGTGTTTTTGGATAGTTGATGATGTGAGGTTGCTCCACTGCTGGGCAGAATGAGAAATGAGTGGAAGTGGGGAGGATTTGGGACCTTTTGATAATGTTTCCGCTCCAGTCTATAACCATACGTGTTGAACCTCAAAACGGATCTAATTAACAAATTGCGAACTGTGAATAATGAAATAGAAAAACACAGCATTAAAGCAAACAACGTCTAATAACCATCTGACCAACAACAGCACGACTGGATAGAACTTGAAGCTGATAAAGTCTTCCCCTCACTTTTAGTGGCAGGGCATAGTGGACCCGAGGTGAGGGAGAGTCGGATGTTTCCCCTCCGACGTCCAGGTGAGGACAAGAGAAATGGGCCTCGGTGATTAATCGGCAGAGTAATCGCTTGTAAAACGGTAATGATGCGCGCGTCTTCAAAGCCTTTCGTCTTTGTCGAGGCGCCGCATTCACCGGAGAGCAAAGGAGCAGTAGTGCAAAAAGAGTGCGGCCCCATTCTCCTGATCACCCCCACTCCCCCTACGCTCCTGATAAATGCTCCCTCATGCCTTCCTCCGCCCTCCGCTCCCAATTTATAATCATCCCTGAGTCACACAGGCTGCTGCTTTATATTAATATTCTTCCTTACAGACTCCCCTTTAATAAAAGAGCCGCGTGAAGAAAGAGGGGGGAGGGATGGGGTAAAAAACGAGAAGGTCCTGGCACTTGCTTAATTGTCTACCGTCGGTCCTTTATCTTCTCGCCGTCACAGAGGAGAGCCTGGGACTCCTCCCCGCCATGTCCTCGCGTCTCGTCTCCATCGGGAGAACTGGGCTCTGCCTCCGCTCTATTATTTCATTCACAAGATGAGCGGCGCAATCACGCCGCCGTCTCCTCAATCACGTCGGCGGGGCCCGGCAGCGGCGCGAGGATCCGCGCGGAGGAGCCGCAAAGACTGATTGAGGCCAACGGTGGCGCCGGTTTTCCTGGCTCCTCATCCAGCGCTCTCCCGTCTCCCCCCTGCCCCCACCGCACTGCTCGCTGCTCGACAATCAGCGCGTTGGGTGCGTGGCGACGGCAGGGGAGGGGTTGGGGTCAGATGGGGGTGCACTTTGGAAAATGGATTTTTCTCTGGTGGAAAGGAGCCCAAACTTTTGCGAATGAAGTCGTCACCGTGCGTGTTGCAGCGGCGGTGGTGGCGGCGGGCGACATGTAAATACAGGAGGTGAACTCCGGGGAAATCACAGGAAAACACGGTTAGTTTCCAGCCCTGAATAATCTGCAGTGTTCCATAATAAAGCCGTTGTCTGCTGCCTTACATCCCGACTGGAGGCGACCAACATTCACTTCCTTGAAGTTCCGAGCTGATGAATTCTTGTAGTGTCAGAGTGTCGGGAGAAAAATGCAGGCAGATTATTTTTACACGGCCAACACTTCGCTAGCCGCTGCTGAGCGTCAACACTTTCGATGAACGATCGTTTGTGAACTCGCTGGTATTTTGGTGCCGAGCTTGGACTGAGCGCGCTGTGTTTCTGCTTGATGAATATTGCTGGGGTCAGTGAACGGCGCTCTCTCACAGTTTAACTTTGTTCAAGAGTTGCCAGATTTCCAGGGAAAACTCGGCCAAAATACACCACAAACAGGCATAAATAAAAAAAAAAAACCCAATCTGGCTACAGCAGCCAGCACATCAAACTGGAGGCGAAAACAAATGAAGGCAGCAGCAGCTCTATTTCAGACGCCACTACGTGCACCGTTAACACCTCTTTATACCACTTTGCACCTGAAGGACTGCTCTCCTGTTTCTGTTTTAATAATTTCTCATCATTAATAAAAAAGACCATTCAAGCAGAAAGTTGTACCTCATGTGTTTGAGGATAAACTGGGGTGAAAGCTGCAGCTGGCTGTTAGTTTGGATGGAATGGACATCAACAAAGTGTTAAACCAACAATGACAATATGAATTTATGCCAATATTATTATTTCAAACACATTGCTAAGAAACTCCGATAATGGTGGATGATAAATTGGTGAGGATTAAAAATTGGAGATGAAATGTGACAAAGTTTCCGTGTTAAAGCTGATATAAAATAGGCTGCGGCAGTAATTGTGAAAAATAATAGCTTGCAACACCCCATCGGAAAAATAAAGAAAAAAAACTATAAACTTTTTGGAACCATGAACTTTAGACGAGCACAATGAACAGAAATCGTTCAATTTTAATTTTGTGAACTGAACAATGAATTAGTTCAAGTAGAACGTGAACTTACCGAACAAACCCGTTGTTGTTTTCTAATGCCTTGCTCTGGTTGTGCATGAGGACGAGATGAAAACCGCGCTCGTCAGCGTCATTTGTGAATCACCTCGAGCGTCTGAGTCTACGTTCAGGGTGAGTTGAGATTCCCAAACCTCTTCTGACCTCTGTTGAGCGTCTCCTGCGTCAAAAGTTCACACCAATTGGTAAATCAAAAATCATAGTTTTATTCTTGAGCATATTTTTTCCAAGGTGTGTTCCACTTAATCCATACAACAACAAAAAATGCTTCTTTTTATTTCTTTTTTGCTTCTCTTTTATTGCCCAGTGTGTGTGGTGATGGGGTGTTGAATCAGTGTTTTCAGTTGGGATTTTGCAAAACGGGGCAAATCTTCAGGTCTCTGGAAGGACTCAGACTGATATTTAAAGCCTGCAGCACATATTAGCTGCGAGTCTCGTTACGTTTCTCCAGATGTCCTGAGGGCTTGCAGGTAATTAGCTGATTTGGGAGGACCATCAGTTGATGGGGCTCACCTGGGCCCGTAGGCTATAAAGGAAGACCCCAGTGGTCGCTCTGTTTCTGTTTCCTCTCCTCACAGCCGGTGTTCACATTTAGAAGCGGTGCAGAAATTAGAACAACAGCAGCAGCAGCTGCTTGTTGGGCCCTGCTCTAGTTTGCCGGAATTTACAAGAGATATTTCTTCAGACAGACAGATCTGTAGCATATGCTGTGGTCAATCTGGAGGAAACACGGCTCTAACGCCATGTACGAAAAGTGACCTCTGATTTTTGATTTGTCAAATTTTCTCACTTTAGTTTTGTTTAAGCAGTTAAACTACTCTGGCTTTATCTCAAACTACTGCAGTCTTGAGTGATGTCGGTGAGATGTCAAGAAAGTTTGGGGTTTAATATCAGGTCTAGGGCCTTTCTGTGTGCAGTTTGCATGTCCTCCCAGTGTCTTTGAGGCTCCTCCCCAGACACTCCAACCTCCTCACATAGTCCAGAGACTTGCACATTTTGGCTAATTGGATAAATTGGTTTTAGGTGACTGAGTTCATGTGTCTAAAGGGAGACATTTAAAACAAAATGGTTGGAAAAGGGGGAAATCTGCTCAGAAAAACTTTGAGAAGTAGAAGAATACTAATTTATTCTGTTGAGGTTTCTACTACCAGTATTTTTTTTGCTTTTGCTTTGGAATTTGAATTTCCCTCTGGGATCAATAAAGTAACTATCGAACTAGCAGTTGGTACCAGCTGGTTGATAACAGCTCCAGCCCTACTTTTGGCTGGAGGGGAATGGCATCCAATGGCAAGCTGCGATGCTGGACGGCATTGAACTGAATTGTCCAGAGCCAATCGGGAGTCAAGAAAAGCCTTCGGCGCCGTTCTCAGCTGTCTATTTCTGATCAAACTGCTTCATTAACATTGTTCACGCAACCAAGCAGCAACTACTCGCACAACTAAACCCTGCCATCGGATGCAGCTCACTGGTCCATTTTATTTTGTGTGTAGTTGGAAACAAGTCACACTGATGCTTCTGTAGAACGCCAGGCTCGGCCTTGCAGATCTACTCCTCTATTGTGCTCGTCAGTTGATTTAATCCAAAAGTCGAGCGTCAAATCAGGCGCCTCACTCTCAGTGTGTCCTTCCAGTCCTCGCCATTGATTGTTTTGTCCAAGGCTTCCCGAAGAGATCTCAGAAAGGGTGGCAGAACATCCGCCGGCGTGTTCCGATGAAATCCTTTCATTATTTCCATCCTGGCACAAAGTGAGAAAAAAAAAACCCTGAGTGTGTATCCAAGGATTCACATATACTGCTGTCTGTGAGGAAACGTGGCCAGGGAGACAGCTGTTAGGAGGGGAGGTCAGGAATCAGCACTGGACCTAAAAGTAAGAGATTAATTAGCTGTTCATGTCGTACATGGCCGTTCATGTCTACACCATAATCATTAGCCAACAAACAAGCAAACATGATGATTGTGACCAGTTGTGGCTGTTTGTTATGTATCTAATTAATACGTCTGATTATATTGTTCCCTTTTTGTTTGTGTGTTTGTTTGAGGGGGGTTGTTTGGGAAAGAGCATGTCTGCCGTCATGTGAGGCCCTTCAAACAATCTTTCGGCAGGCTGCAAGGGACACAAAGAAGGGGCACAAAACAGTGGTGGGAGTTGTTGTCTATCCATCTACTGTGTATATCTATCTATCTAGGAATTGTTATAGCAAGTCCATATTATACTAAGCGTCTTCCCACATAAAAAAAATAGCGCTCGCCTTTTCTACCTGTGGTTCAACATGAGCGCAATGAATGATGGGGTATATTGACGGGCTAGTGACCATTGGTTGTATGCTACTTTTAGCAGTGCATTGTGGGATGTATTGATTTGACTATATAGTGAATACCGATGTTGACTCAGGATTCGGACACCGCTACAAAATGGCGTATTCCCTATATAGTGACTATATAGTGAGTACGGGGGCGACTTCGGACACGGGCTCAGTGATGTAAGCAGCTGCCGGTGTGGAGGGAGGGGTGCTAGTATAAATGTCTCAAGTTGACAGTGCTGTGTTTGGCTTTGAAATAAATAAATAAATAAATAAAAGAGGCAAAGTGAGATTAGGGCAAATGAAAATAGAACTGCTAAGGTTGGAATGAAGTTAATGATGCGTTCTGGATTAGAGGCTGGTGTAATGATCCAGTTTGTTGCAAGTTTCCAGTTAAGGGAAACAGAATTAATGACGTGTTAGGTCTTCAAGTGTAAAAAAAAAAAAAAGACAATCAACTAGTTGCATAAAGATGTGCATGTTTTGGGGGGCTAATCCACGGCAGAACAGATTTGTAAATCGTTGAATCTGGAGTGAGGGTTTTCAGAAAACAACTACATCTGCTCTGCTTCCACATGAACGGCGACAGGTTTTTCTCAACTTAAATATTTCAGCGATGTTGAGCCACGCGATGTTGCTGCCATCTGTCAGACAGTTGATGTGTCTTGGACAAGACAGCCTGCACATCAGCTTCTATTTGGGTTTTTATAATGGAAAATGTTCAACCGTTAATCTAAAATACGAACCTTGTCAGCTGGAATTTTTGTCTTGAAGCAGAGGGTGAAGAATAGATTGTTTTGGAAACACCCCAAATACAAGCAGACAAGTAGTAAACTAAAGAATGAGGCTAGGCAAGAGGAAAGCTTGAGGAAAATTAATTTACACACAATTAATAAACACACACGTGTGTGTGTGTGTGTGTGTGTGTGTGTGTGTGTGTGTGTGTATATATATATATATATATATATATATATATATATATGTGTGTGTGTATGTGTATATATATATATATATATATATATATATATATATATATATATATATGTATGTATATATATATGTATATATATATATATGTATGTATATATATGTATATATATGTATATATGTGTGTGTGTATATATATATATATATGTATATATATGTATATATATATATATATGTGTGTGTGTGTATATAAATATGTGTACACATGATGGATCATGTAAACACTGTGTGTCTTTCTGTTGGTTGTGTCAGTTTGGAACGCTGCTCTGCCTGTTGAGTGTGATGGCTTGATCTTAGACGCAGGTTTGTTTTTGGTTTTTTTTTTATTGTATTTATTGATTAATTTATTTGAGTGACTGTACTGCAGCCAGGGGCAGCCTCTACTCTGCTCGCCTGCTCTCCGCTCTGGATCGCTTCCCCGTCCTCTGGCCAGTCCCACTGCCCTGGTTCAATAATCCAAAAGTGCTTTAGCCAATGATTTCCCCGCCTCCACAACATCAAAAAACCTTGCATTACTTTATTTTCTCTGCTGATGGATATATTCCACACACTGGTCGTGTGGCTCCGTCTTATCATGCAAGAGCAAAGACTCGTGGCTGGGAATGTCATTGGTTTAGAACGACTCCATTTCCAAGGCTGAATTCTTCTGAGACGCACGGATTTGCCACCGACTGCACAGTAAAGCTCTTTATCATCAAGAATCTTTTCTCAGCTGCTTCTCTCAGATGTCGCCTCTGAATTTGTGCCAACATTCCCTCAATTTGTCTGTTTTCCATCCCCACATTCTTGGGAGTCCAAACCAGCTGATGCTCCAGTGGTGAAGAGCGTTCTACACTCACAGCGACACCCACAGCAACCTTCCTCACTCTGTGAATCACCTTAGGTTTATTCTGCTTTAGTGATTAATAGATTTTTTTTTTTTTTTTTTTTCTGGGAAAAGGTGACCAATCAGTTTTGTTCTGGCTCAATGAAACCACAAGTCCTGCCTATGCCATTGGAAAGGAAATTGCAAATGCAAATTAAATGCTTTTTTCTCATAATAGTAGAAATGAGCATGTGCTGAGTTTTTTTCAAGTTTCAAATCTAACCAAAGCTATTTGTTCCTCTGTCAAGTGGAAAACTGAATACAATTCAAAGAGACTTTGTCATACAATCCAATCGTGGTTGGGAGAATTTGTGTGTCTCAGCTGGGTCCATGAATGGTCACAACATCCATTTCTCTGTGGTTTGTGGTGAGTGTTTGTTGGACTATCAGTCTGTCACAAAGTAATATTCCCCTATTACTGTACATATGAATTCATCACAGAAGTGTGAGCATCTTCATTAAAAAAAAAAAAAAAAAAATACAAAAACTTGATCTGTCTTGCCAGCACTTCTCAGTCTCAGTCTCTTGTCTTACATAAACAGCAGCTGGTGCATGGTAAGAGTTGACCACCAGGGGTCATCTATCAGCATAAAATATACAATGTTCAATTGCCCGTGAATGGCAAATTAAAGTACAAACATTTGACGCCCTGATGATTATGACGGTGATTTGCAGAACAGAACGGCTGCCGTCGCTGAGTTAGCGATCAGCAGCAATGCATAAATGTATTTATAATGATCCTGTGCATCATTTTGCATTCAACCGTCGTGTCATGTAACCAGAATGTGGTCAGAAAAAAATAGATACAGGGGAAGGCAATGCACGCATCCAATAACCAAATATTTGGAGTGCATGAGAGTGAGTGCAAAGAGTCTTCTATTCACATATTCAAAAACGCTCCAAATATAAGTGAGGAACTGGTTGATGGACACTTCAAACCTTCAGAAAAAAACATATCACAAAACTTCTCTTTGAAAATTGTAATAGGTTTTTTTTTTTTATATATGTGTGTGTGTATATATATATATATTATGCTGTCATCGAGACTGTTTATTGAGCCTGATTTAGCTTGCTAGCGAACATTATCAGCTAGCTTGCTAATGTGCTTCTAGCTGTAGTCGCACATTAGACTGAACATCGATAGTCAGGTGAGCATGTGCTTTACGTGGGGGAAAAAAACTCTCTGTCCTATACTGTTTATTTCTACGTTCAGCTTCTTTATAAGTTGGAAACACTGTACTTGTCTAAAGCAGCAGCTAATGTTAGCCGCTGTCGCTCAGTGTGTAATTGGGACAGCACTGTCAAGATTAATGCCCCGTTTATGAAGCGTACTTCGCAAAAGTATTCCAATGGAAGCATGCGATCCGTAACACTGTAGAACTGTCTTTGTGAGCATGTGCTGCCAACTTCAGGGGAGAGTACACACTCCCCCAGAGATGTGACCTTCATTTTTATGTGATCTGCAGTGGGTTCGAAACTTTAGCATGACATTTTTCTTAATAGTAGAATTAAAAAGATAAAAGACTGTACTTGGCCTTCAAATCTGTCGCGACAGTAGATTGTTACCTTCACCCTTCCTTATAGCCCAAAGTTAGAGATGCAACCTTGCAGTAAAGAATGGGGTGACCATGGGTTTCTTTAGCAAGGGCTGAGAATGTAATTGTTGGGGTTTCGTGTGTGCACGCGCGTGCGTGTGCGTGTGTGTGTAGCAAGGGGGAGAAAAAGCGCATATGGCTCCGCTATTCCCTGATGCAGAATGCGGTGTGCAGGTGAGTTGGAGGCAATTCAAATGCAATGGAGCAAGCAAGCTTATATTCCTCAAAAATAATATAGAGGCAGCCAATTCTCGCAGTGTTGCTCAAACAGCCTGCCTGGTTGCAACCCACGGCACTCGCGTCTCTCGGGAATCTTGAGCTTTTCCCGGGAATAGTTATTGAACACACAAACACCTTTCAGGGGGCCGTGAATTCTTCATTTACCACTGCTGAGTCTCTCCCTTCCCGTCCGCAATGCGTTTGAGACAAATCGCCCGCTGACAGCCCCTGCATGTGCCCGCTGCAGTGGTGTTGGGGATGGGATTAAATGCATAGGAGGATAAATGTTTTTTTAATATTGTGTGCACCTCTGTGGCCCTGTGCTCACAGGCACAGCGCAGTGCAATGATATGGTAATAGAAGGATGGCAGTATACAGGAATATGTTTGCTGCTCTGTGTTAAACATTTTTTTATTGTGTCCAAAATACGTCTAAGGGACTGGTACGCCTACAGCAGCAGGGTCAACGTCCTTGTAAGGTGTTACCATGCTAATGTTATCGCTAAGCTGGGCTGCCACGAGACCTTTAGACATTTTAAAGATTTTAACGACTTTCAATGATAACCTCACTAGCCCCAGTTTTATAGAATGTGATTCATCACGCTGTTCTTTGTTTTTACCTGAGCTACACTGTGATTTGACCTCTTTTATTAAGGGTTTTCTCACAGACCTTATGACCAGAGTAGTAGCACGACGCAGTGAGGTGCCTCATACGGTGGCCGGGAAGTGCAAAACACCTGCAAAAGAGAAAACGACAACAAATCACAAAACGCAACACATCAACCAAAGCGGAAGTGATACCTTTTCCCCGAAAACTAAACACACTCTCCCGTCCCGTCTACGCTGCCGGTGTCGTGCCAAGGCGGTTATCCCCGATAGAATTTGTATCCCCTGGTCGTTTATTAGTTTAATCAACAACGCCATGCTACGGACAAATTAGACATTTATTAAGAATGTTTTTATTCCGCTCTATCCGACGTGTTGTTGAAGTGTATATTAGTTTTTTCAATTACGTTACGCTACGGACACACTAGACAGTTATCCAGAATGTTTTTATTCCGCTGTCTGCTACGTGGTGTCGAAGATTACATTAGGCTATTCAGTGCACCGCATTGGCAATGTCGTGTCTATTTCCTCCTATGATTTGATGTTGTACCACGTAGGCTAGACGACTACTTACACTGTGAAATCACCATCAAAAATATTGTTGTAAATGATTCTGAATTTCCTCTCCAAAAATATCATATACCGTTTTGTATTTATTGTGTTTTTAACTGCACAAAACCATACAGGTACTTAGACCAGGTCATGTCTAGTCACACTGGTGAATATGGAGAAGATTCTTCTCTCCTACATGAAGTTACAAGGGGGATACTTATTATATCGGACTGTACGGAAGGGCTGCCATAAATTGTATCCCCCACCAGTCTGATATAATAAGTATCCCCCCTGTAACTGTAACAGTGCACTGAATAACCTAATATAATCTTCGACACCACGTAGGGGACAGCGGACAGAATCTTGATAAATTCTTGATAAATGTCTAATTTGTCCGTAGCATGGTGTCGTTGATTAAACTAATCAACGGGTTGTGTTGTGTTGATTAAGCTAATCAACGACCAGGGGATACAAATTCCATCACTTCCGTTTTGGTTGATGGGCTGTGTTTTTGGTTGATGTGTTCTGTTTTCTGATTTGCGGTTGTGTTTTGCACTTCCCGGCCACCGTAGCCTCACCTTCACGAATGCTGCTATATCTGATTGCACTGAATGTGATTGGACCCTTTGTACCTTTAAGAAAGAAAAGCCAAAGCGTTGGCTTGATTTATGGTGATTATATTGGTAAACGCTTAACATACTTTCCATAAATACACTGATAAAAGTGTATGATTGCAGTAAAATAAAAGTAATTTGGTTTTCCTGACCCTAGAAGGGTTCTCATATAAATGAGAATATACATAGAGCAAAATTTTACAAACTGGACCTTTAAGTATTCATTGACTTGGCGCACATTTTTAAAGACAAGCGTTTCCTTAGACCTTATAGAGAAAATTACCTGAAATCACAGAGGGTGACAGTTTTAGCCGCAAATGACAAATCAACTTTTCAACGTCAAGACGCAACACATTCTGTTGGTATGGCACTACGCCAGGGAGTCTGGAACCCTGAACATTATCGAGATCGGGTACTGTGCTAGGCTACTACAGCAGTGACGACTCAGAGGTGTAACTCACGGTTGGGCGACGTGTCCATGTACCTGCTGGTGATTAAAATAGAGAGTACGGTGGCCAGCCAGCGGAAGACAAGATTTATTCATTTTATGCCGCAACTCTCCCAATTCTCAAGCACTGACTGTCATCCAAGAGCTGCATCGTCAGTTTAAATTGCTTGTCGGGTGAACGAGCCAAGTTTTCAAGGTCTGACAGCGAACCCGGCGTTGCCATGTAATGCAACGAATGGCACGATAGTCGGGGGGGCAGAAACGAGTTGCTTTTTTTCCCGCCTCTCTGAGACTTGGCTTTGCGCACAGCTTATCACTGTTTTACGACACGGTGCCTTCGCTTCATCTGCACACCGCTCCATCTGCATCTCTATTTTATTACCCTGACCCTGATCATCATTGTGGCATTATGAAAAATAAATTGCTCCAGGTGTAAAAAGAAATTAGAATTAAAAACCGGTGGTCGCCGAGCACAATTCAATTATCAAAGACACTGAAGGACGTAAGTGATTTTTTTTTTTTTTCCTTACTCTGCCAGTCAGCCTGTCAGCAAAACAGTATTAATTGTTAACAAGTGCCGCATTGTCGGACTGTACAAACCAGCTGATTGAGTTCTCAAACACCAGTGCAGACAGTAGAAATTAAAACGCTGCTCTTCCGTTTTGGTCCCAGAGGGAGGGAGACTTTTTTTTTTTTGCCTTTCACAGCTGAATTACTTTCCAACCAGACACATCCCTAGGGAGCTGCCAGGACTTGTTGCACTGGCCGCCTCACTTGTTTGCATTTTTTGCTTGAAGTTCTATATTTTTCTGTCCTTTTTTTTCCTTTCCTCTCTTGGCACAGAACTTCAATGCATCGTCGTATTTAAAGAAGCCTGTTTAAAACAAAGAATGACGAGCGACAAAAAGCAAATCAATCCTTCTTAACGACCACAGCTACAATCAGTGATAGAAATTCATTTTCCCTTCATGAGGTTTCCAGAAAATTGAAAGCCTTAAATTGGCTGCCACTGGGCACAAAACAAAAATATCAGCAAATAATATATAATTTTTACCTTAAAATGTTGAAAATAATAATAATAACAAGGGGACATATTGCCATTTTCTGCCAGATGCTATGATGATTGAAGCTCCAATGTTGATTTCTAATCCACATAATCATTCAGAAGTTTTACAAAATGGAAAGAATTCCACCTAATGAAGGAAAAACTAAACTAAAAGAAAAGTCAGCATACTGCTCTTGTCGTGTCCCCCAGTGGATGATGTGGTTCAGTTTGCCTCAAAACGTTGCCATTAACATGACTTAGTCTCCACTCTTCCCCCCTTGGCGGAGCCACGTTGACGGTTTTTGTGACAGTAAATTCTACTGTCATGTTGCGAAAGCAGCAATGATCTCAGCTGTAGCGTCAACTGAAAACTGAGTCTTTGGCCTCCGCAGGCATCGAGTCAATAAGGTGTACTGGAAAATGTCTCGGGAGCTTCCACCAACACAGCGGCAAGTGTTAACTGGGTGAAATTTCACTTTGTGGTGAACCGCTCCGACTAAAGACCATCTCTTATGAAATTGTTTTCCAACACTGAGCCCGCAGCTGCAGGATATTTGCACTTCCACGGCGGCGGCACGGCAGAGATCAAAACCTGCAAACACTCTCAGAGACAGCAAATCCGTCATGAAGCGTAACGAGTGTCATAAAATGAGTTTTAGCAGACAGTAATTTATTGAGCAACACCGTTAAAAGATTTTGTTTTACTACCACTGAGCTGCGGAGGCAGCCGGTTGTTTTGTTTTAAACTTGTGCACACAGTAATCAGTGTGTGACACCCAGAGGAGAATGTTGTTTAAAGATCAAATGAGAATACAGGAGTTGCTGATCTTTGTGGATGTTTAAAAATTAACAGCGCAGGGGACGTTTGGCACATTCTTTGAACTACTTCTTATTTATCATTTATCACCATGTCATCATGTACACCCTGTCCTAGATCCCTAGATTTTAAAAAAAAATGTCCTTAAAAAAAAATAAAAAAGCTGGTAGAATGCAGCATAGAAACACATCTCTTAAGGTTCTTACATATGCTGATCAGTAAACATTTTTTCCTCTGTGGAGGGGTGGTGGTGCCCAAGTGGATATATTCTGCTTACCTTTCTTTAGACTGCCATCCCCGGTCCCCCCTCATGGGGACGTGAGGATGTGTCTTGAGGGTCTCAAGACCCTCAAGACACATCCACGTCAAATTTGGGGCTTCTAGCACATGAGGAACCCCGAAACCCCAATCCCAGCATTAACCCTAACCCCAAACCTACCCCAGAGCCCCCATATTTGTCCATGGGGTCAAAGGTCAACTTTGTCCTAGAGACATGGGGCCACTTGCAAGTTCATCAGGATCCCTCAAGACACACAACCGTCAAATTTGGGGCTTCTAGCACATGAGGAACCCCCTAACCCTAATGGGAGGTCGGACCAATGGGCTACTGTGGAGTGGAACTGGCCCTGAAAGTCATGTGACCAAGATAAACTGTGATTCCTCCAGGCAGAATCAAGTCCACAAACCAGTCACGATTATTACTGAAATTCTTCTGGCAGCAAGGATTAAAAAAGAAAAAGAAAGCATGAGCAACTGTCCATTTTTTGGCTTTTATCTACACTTGTTCAATCCATTGAAGTGATACCAGTTGTGTAACCAGGGCTTGAAATACGGCCGCTCGGCTCTGAATGTAAAGCAGCCGACGTCTCTCGGCGTAGTGAGGCATGAGATTCTGCCGCCTCGGCTCTTTTCCATTTCCATGGCTAAACTTATCCTCCGTCAAGAAACCTGCACGCCAATAGTGTTCGCACACACGCGGCGTAACACACTGGACCCGCCGTGGGGCCGCGTCAGTGTCAGAATTAAAAGCCTCCAAACGGGAGAAATGTTTGATTCTGCATTAGAGGCTGTCGGTGCAGGTTCCTGCCAGGTTGTGAAAGGTGATGGAAAATGAATTTTCAAAGGCCTGCCCACCTTGGTTACTGTTGCTATGCATATTGAGCTCCTCTTCTTCTATTAATCCGAAGTGAAGAGTGGCATCGAAGTCAATTCTTATGAGCAAGGCAAGGTCAACAAGGTAGCAAGTTCAGTTCAGTTCCCAGGCCTAAGTTTCTGGGACTGCGTGGAGTTTGCATGTTGTCACTGTCTCTTGGTGGGAAAGGGATGGAAAATAGAAGATGGATGGATGGATGGATGGATGGATGGATGGATGGATGGCTACAGGGAGCCCACAGACTCTGCTGTCGAGCCTTCAGGATTTGCCCAGGTCATCTCTGATTAGTCAAACCCACAATTGGGTGTCATCAGCATAGAAATGCTTTGAGACAATGTTGTCTCATTGGGAATTCCAATGGGGTGTTTCATTGTAACGTCATCAGCCTGTTGGTTTCTTCACATTGTGCTCAAAAGGTGTCTCAATTGTTGAAACAATGCAAAAACGTGCCACAAAAAGCTCTCTTTTTTCAGTGTCATTTCAAGGATTTAATTTCACTTGTAAACAAAATGGAAGCATGACTAATCTAATTATACTCTATGGTATTTAAAAACAAAACTTTGTGTTTTGAGGAGGTGTTTTTTTGTTTTTTCATAAATAAGTCTGCAAGGCAGGATTTAGACTTTCATGCACTGAGGTGTTTAAAACACTTCTTTTATTTGTTCTCTTTGTTTGTGTGAGACGTCTGAAAATGTGAAGAGCAGTCTCTGTTTCAGACTGCACACATAAAAAAAAAACAAACATGCAAAGGGATAATACCAAAAAGTGTATTTGTTATTTCCCTTTATATTAAGTCTGTAAATACACCTGAAATATTTAGTCGCTGGTGACAATGAACCAGCAATTCAATCCATTAAAAAAATGGTGGACGTGAATCCTTAATAGCTCTTTTTCATGCACCGTCTATTCATACATGAGATGGGGAAGAAAGAACGGCAGAGAGATGAATAAGGCATAGACGACCTACGCGCATGTATGAGAATGCAAAATGAGTTGCCGACATGACAGATCGACTGGCCTCCGGCTGTTAGGGCCTTCATTTTTTTTTTTTTTTTTTAAAGAATTCTATCAAGAAACAAGGGCGGATTGGTAATCTAGCGTGTATCACCATCAGAAAAGAAAAGCGCACTTCATGGCCTTTCACGAACTCTGCTGCAATTGGATTAAGGGCGTATTAATGAGCTGTGAGCGGTGTCACCGCGCTAACCGTATGGTATTTGCACAATTCATTGAATTTGGCTCAAATTAAAATGGACGCGTGTAAATTATAATCCTCAATTCGCTGGACAAGTCGAGCATGAAATCCATTTTCATTTTCCTCCTTTAACTTTAATTTCTGGGTGTGGCGCCCGATCGTGTCTGCACACATTAGTGCAACTGGATCTGACTGGAGATAAAATGAAGCGGCGGCGCCGAGGCTGAGAGGTGGAAGGTTTGCTTATTCGCTAGCCAACAACGATGCACATGGTCATGGTCGCCATGTGATGGCAAGGGCGGTGTGAAAATGAACAATGAGATATGGGGACTGCATTCAACTGGCTTTAAATCTTCCTCTGCTTTTCAAAGGGTGATACTGAGGACGGCATGAGACATTTCCAAAGGACATTGTGCATAGTTGTTGGTTTGTTTTGCATTTCCACTGTGTAATAGGGTAATGGAGTAAAAGAGTGCTGCTTGAACTGAAACTTAAACTAAAATCATTTTAACTTTGAAGTAGTTTTCCATTGACCTTTCAAAGCATATCCAGTGACACAGATGCTGTATGTGACGTAATGACAGTTATATTTTTTCAATTAATTTTTTTCCTGCAACTGGCAGATTAGCCAGGTAGCTGATGGTGTACCTGGTGCTGAGTCAAGAGCAGCTCACCTATCAAGTGAAAGACCCCTCCTCTGAAAGTTGTGAAAGGTGTTGCTTCAACATGCTTGACACATGGCACCAAGTTTTTGATAAAAAGCCAATAATGAAGACCAGAAACTGTCTTGAGTTTGTAAAGAAATAAATCACCCGTTGAGCTTTGAGGAACCTACAAATTAAGCGATCATTGCTCTTAAGTGTACAGACCCTGTTTCTGTGATGTGAGGTGATGTACTGCACATTACCCCATAACAAATTGCTGTTTCTAGTCTAAGAAACAAGTCAGAACACTGGGATGTAGTCATTCATCAACATGCATTTTCCATTTAGCGTTTGCTAAATCAAAAGCGTTGCATTGTCAACATCGCCTTGCTTCAGTTGAAGCGCAGCGCGACTCGTGGCAAATTCTAATTTGTACCTTCCACGCAGAGAATATTGGTAATGAATATCAGAATTTTCAAACACCTCTACATCATTTACATTTAAAAGCTTGAGAAAACAAAGTGTTGAAATGACTTGTTTAAGAATGCTGCACAATGAACCTGCCGCTCATACACTGCAAGTTAGCAAGTCATTACTTCCAAAGTGAAGTGCAAGACAGAGTACTTGCTACTGTCCTTTAAATTTGATTTACTTCACAACATCATTGCCTCAGAATTGTAGCGCATCTCATGACCCCTACATTACTTGTGAGTTGCATGACAGCAGAGCGAGAGAATCTTCGTTTCTGCCATTTTGGCGAATCACGTTTTCTTTCCCCTCTCAAGAAGAGGAGTGGTCGGATAGCACCGCTCAAGATGCTTCTTTATATTGCCAGTGATGTTTCACATTTGACTATTACCTTTTTTTTGTCCTCATCTCATGCCCTCTTCACACTGGATTAAAGGGCCAACTCTTACCCGTGGCATTTTCTGTTCATGGTGTCTTGCAATAGGTCTGATATTTATTCCATGTGAGCAGTTACATTTCGGGAGAAAGGTGTTTTGTAACGCACACGTTAGTTAACATGTACATGAGTAGAATATTACTACAAATCCATCAGCTGTGCCGTGTACTATTCCTGCATTACAGCAAAAAGCATTTGGTGACTGTAAACTCCCCATTCAGTTGGTTGCAGGTGTATAATGACCAGCGATTGAGGAAACAAAGTAAAACTTAGTTTCTTTGTTAACTTGAGACACTTTGTCACTTTCGGTGGAAAGTTGCTGCGCGCAGCTGTTGCGAGCCGCCCCTGCGCCACATGGGACGCTTATTGCTTAATGTCACATGCATTTTAGACATCTGATTACCTGCTTTAAACAGATGGGTGAGCTTAAGAAAGTAAATGTGTCGGCGGCACATCTGTTTCTTCGCCAGCCGCTCTGGATGCCTCTCCATCACAGAGGCTCATTATACGGAGCAGAGGAGAGCGTGACTGATAAACCCTCGTCCAGCCCCATCTATTCTGCCGGCACATTCAATTAAAACATTCATTTGTTTCAAAGGAATTTGCATTAATGTGCGAGCATACTTCGATATTCATGAAACCTCTTACCGAGACCTTGTCCTTCGCGAGGGGGAAGTGTCAGTGCCATTTCATCTGTAAATAAATAATTTAGCAAGAATGCGTCTCTCTGTTCTAATGTGTCGTGTCTTTCACTTTATTAAATGGAAGGCGAAGACAGACAGAATCTAATCAAATGTTATTTTAATAAAGGGTCAAAGACTGCTCGACAAACCAACCTCAAGAGGAAGACGTCGCTGGGGAGGAATGCTAAGTCTTGAGTCAAAATTCAGATCCTTCGTTTATTAGAATTTATCAATAAAACATAACATCACTCTTTTTGAAAGTCACCGAGAAGTTTGTCAATTGAAATTCTTCAGAATAGTAAAATACCAACATATTTTTCAGGGGTCAATAAGATTAGAAGGAATACATTAGCGGCAAGCCAATAGGACGAGGTAATTGGAAGAACTGCAGTTTATCTGGTGGGAATTTATGAATATGAATACTCAGGTGTCATGTAGTGTGAATGAGTGTACAATTAAAATTACTGTAAACATGGAACAGAAATGCAGTAATGGATAGATACCTGGTCAAATTGTCTTGAGCCCTGACATCCTCCAGGCTTGAACCACATCCCTGGTGAAAAGCAGGTAAAACTCCTTCATCTGTCCACTCAGCGAAAACGCATGATTACCTTTATGTTGCTGGAACACTAAATCCTTGTGTATTTATGCCAGATGTCGAAGGATAGATTCTACTCCTGGCTGGGACTCAAAGGTTTACGACACGACATGGACGCCTGATGAGCCGGGCAAAGGAACAGAGTTCCTTCAGTGCGTGTCCACACTCTTGGGAGGACAGCACAGACAGTGGTGGCAGCTGCATCGGCCAGATTGATTGTGCAAAGCCATTTTCATAATAAGAAAACTCAGTCGGCAAACAGCTCGACAGCCTTTGGTCGGGAGACGTCACTTTGAGTTCTCCACACACAGAGACGGAAAAAATTGCCATCGTCATTACTGTTAAAACTCCACGGAGAAATCAGCAGGAAGTTGACCTCAGAGCTAAGCGAGCTGTGGCACCTGAATTTCAGCGTTGAACAAATTAATTGATTCATTGACAAATGAATTGAAAATTGATACATTAAATTCATCAGCGACAATTGTCCTGAATTGTCCTGGCTGCAAAGAAATTGTGTATAGATGTGGATGCAAATGAGTTTCTTTGAAAAAAAATAATAATAATTTGTGAAACAGAAAAAGGACAAGTTGTTTGACAGTTTGAATTTCATTTCTTTTTTTAATCTATTTAAATCAAATAGTTTGATCAAATATAATCTGCTCAAAGGAAATAATCTATAGATTAATTGATTAACCGATTACAAAAATATTTAATAGCTGCAGCTCTACCTCAGATGTTTCCTCGACCAACCTGGCATCCCACCACCACCACCTCCACTCAGACGCTCCAGCAGCTCTTGGGTCCAGGAGGGGATTTGGCAAGGCAGCAGCAGCAGCGGGGCGTCAGTCCAGATTTCTCAGAGTGTCCTTGGTGCTTTGAATGTCCTCCCACCTTCTGTCCACCTCCGGTACACGTGCCACATCTGCCGTCCTTGCTCCTCACAACAGCGTTTTCTTCAACAATCCAGAGTTCAACAACAATTTTCATTTTGTTGAGTGATAATGAAGTGTCTGCTTCGGCAATGGGAGCTTTGAATTTACGTTCACAGCCAGAGGGGCACTTGCAAACACAGTTAATGCAGCTGTTTAATCATTTGGGCTTTTTTTTGATGTTCTGCCTTTACATCGCTGAAAAGCTGAAAATCTTTCCCTCAGCAAGAGACTGTTATCCCAGCGATGGGTGGATGGATCCAGCAAATCAGATTGTGAGTGTTTCCCTAATTTCCTCGTTTTCAATTTCCTCTCTTTGAGCCAGTTTCCGCTTCCTGTTCCCCAGCACTTTCTTTCTCCATTGTGCTCTCATTACTCGCTTCCCTCTCAGTCTTCCATGCTCCTCTGATTAATTTTGCCTTCCTCCCGAACCCATCCCTCTCTGCCACTGCAATTAAAGATTCACCGACTGAAAAAAACACCTAAATTCGGAATTCAACCGGCAGTTTCCTGCTTTGTTGGTCAAACGATGACGAATGTTTGTTCGTCCCACATCTAAAGATCTGCTCCCACAGTTAATAAATGAACTCATTGTGGCTGGTTTAATTTGTTTCCCCACCACCCCTCCCTCTTTTGTTTTCACCCACTCTGAGTCATTAGAAAGCGAAAAGGAAAAGTAATTATTAATGCAGCCTTTCTTTACCACTTCACACAACGCCCAGCTGACGCCGCAAAACCTCCGGTTAATTTGAAACGCACGGTTTCCCAACGAAAACAAATGACAGCCTGCTTTGTTAAAAGCTTGCCCATGTGGTAATGGCTGTTTAATTGCAAAATGATCACCACCCACAAAGTGTGACACGTCCTTTTAGGGGCAGACTGGTCGCCTGGGTCTTTGTTCCTGGTCTTGTTTCTCCTCGGAAAATGGGATTTGTTTTGCTTTGCTCTGTTTTCTTCTTGTTGTTTTTGTTTTTAGGATTTTGTTCATTTAGCTGTCCTCCAGGGGAACCAGAAGACACAGTGACTTCTCTTTTTTTTTTCACCCCCCTGAGCTGTCGAGCTCCAGCCGACACATATCAGCCATGCAAGTTCACAGGGAAGTGGAAGAAGATGAGGTGAAGACAAAGGAGGGTTATTTTGCCGCCCTGAGTCTTCTGCTGCAGCCCTCTTTTGTCTCTTCGCTGTGGCAAGTGAGCATCTGGCAGAGTTAAGCTCCCCTCGTCCTTTTCCCTCTCCCGCTCCTGCTCCTTTCTTTTTCTCTCTCTCTCTCTTTCTCTCTCCCGGCTCTGACAAAAGAAAGGCCGGTAGACATATCCAGTCAAGCAGAACGCGGAGCACAGATGTAAGACTGTTCGTGTTTTTTTTTTTTCTTTCTTTGCAAGAGCAAGGCAAGTCAGTCAGTTCGTTTCTGCCTTTCTGGTCTTTTCTTTTTTTATATGGAGTGTCAATGCAGGTGTACAATCAGGGTGACATATATAGATACTAACGTGTCAGTCATAGATTTGGACAGCGAATAAAATAAAAAACTCACCTGCTGCAATGAATCAAAGGTATTTTAAAAGATGTCTGATTTCTGTCTAGTAGTTGTTATTTGCTGTTTATGAAGACTAAGAACGTTTTGATCCTTGAGTGATCTGCACTTCCATCCATCCATCCATCTTCTATACCCGCTTATTCCAATTCAGGGTCACGGGGGTCTGCTGGAGCCTATCCCAGCTGTCTTAGGGCAAAGGCAGGGTGACACCCTGGACAAGTCGCCAGTTCATCGCAGGGCGATCTGCACTTCAAATCCACAAATCAGTCTGATGGAGATGCTTGAAGTGTTTGATGTCACTGTCACCAGGCGTTGGTTCTCTTTGCCAGCTTCCAAACATGGAACTTCAAAATAGAAAAGTGAACTTTAGCAGGAGGCCGTAAACGGGGGGTTAAATATGCTGCCATCTGTTTGCTGTCTTCAACCATTTTTTCTTTTAATGTGGAATTCTGAGTGTGGGTTGGCAGTTGACATATCATGGAAACACAACCGCAGTTGTACAGTCGGAATGTAAACAACAAGCAAAGGAAAACGCTTGTGTCAGTGTTGCGTAGTAAAGGAAATCACGGCGCTGCGCTGTTTAGTCATGTCGCGCAAAAGCTTTAATGAGGCAATTTTGAGTGCCAGTGCAAATATTGTGTTTGCTGGTTGCCGAATGTGTGTTATCAGTGCCAGGTCAATCAGCGGCACAGTCCAAACACACACAGCGGGATACCAAGCACAAACCACACAGAGGAAGTATTCATTCTGTGTGTGTGTGTGTGTGTGTGTGTTTGCAAGCTCATTCTGCTGCCCTATCATGCTGAGACTCACACTGAAACATGTTTCAGCTGTGTGTGTCCCTGCTACTCAGAGAAAAAATGACAAACTGACTGAGCAGGAGGGACGTGTGAGGCGATGTGTTCAGTGCCCTGAAGGCCTGGTGCCTTCAGGGCCCCAGTGTCTTTAAAACAACGCTGCGTCTCGTTATTGTCTGGCCTTAGTGGACCTAATTGCAGATCTTCCTCACAGTGACCTGCTGCGACTGCCCAAACAAGGACCCGCTCCAAATAGGAAAAGGTGAAAGGGGGGGTTTCCTGGTTCCTGATACTTTTCTTTAAACAAAATGTTGTGGGCTTTTTTTTCCTGCAAAATAATGATACGTTTTCCAGTTCTGATTTGTTTTGTCTTTGCAAAAGACTGATAACGTTCTTGCTCTTTCATTTTTTATTAAAAACATCACCATCTCTCAGCATGGCTCACCTGTCTGATGCCTCACTCAAGACACCCAACAGTCCTAAAACACACCCGTTCCATACCCTGCTTAACCAATCACATTGCCAGTGGCCAATCACAAGTCGGAAACATAACTTAATACACTACATAATTGTGCTCTTGCAGCTGCTGGAAGCCGCCACCTTGAAGCTCCTTGAAGGAGGAATACAGGAAGTGACCGTGAGCCCTGCTGCTGCTGCTAAACAGATTAGCATGGATGCAGTTTTCCACATCAAAACAACGATGAAAAACCTCCATAGTAGGAGACACGCTTTGCTTCACTCCCAGCCGGCTGCGGGCATCACAGCTCGCTGCAGGGGTCGTGATGCGTGTCTACTGCCGCGCCATGCAAGAATAGGGAGCCTCGAGCTGCTGCCATCTGGATCAACTGTCAGTAAAGGAGAAAAAAAAATGAAGAAAATATAGAAAAAAGTGACAGATGGTTCTTTTTCTGATAGATTTCAAAGAAAAACAGATCTATGAAATATTTCATCTGGATCGCAAAGTTTCAACATCAAGTCACTGATTTCTAACGATTGTCTTTGCTGCATTAGTATCTGAGAAACATTTAAACAACTATTATTGTTAATATGAGCAAAACAAAGCTGTGGCAAGCCTCCCTTTTAGCTGCAGGCAGCTCGGCTCGGCTTGTTAAGGCCTCAGGAATGGCAGCAGCTTGATTGGACCGTGTATAAAGTGACACGGAACACTATTTCTTTTCCAACACTTCTCTGTCAGATAAGGTTGCTATGACATTTTCCAGATGGCGAGGAGGGGGGCCGAGAGTGCGGGGGGGGGAGGGGGGGGGGGGGGTCGGAGACAAAGGGCTGGTTAAATGGATTCCATCACTCGCTGCGGGTCTGACGCTTCCTCCTCGACGGGATAATTCCCTGAGGGAATAGGATGTGCTGGAGGCGGGGGACTAATGGAACAAACGGAGAGTCTTATTCCCCAGATGCACCCCCCTCCCCGGTCCACCCCACCCCGTCCAAACTCGGCTGCTCAAGGAAGCGAAGCGCCGTCGGGCTCCGACCGACTGTCTCTGCCTTTTTTCGTTTTGCATCATCGGCCGAGTCGGGTTGAAAGGTCACCGGATTTGTCTTTATGACGGCTTTTGCAACGGCGCATTATTTCTTTCGCCACTTTGTAAAAAAGAGACAAAGCATTCTCTCTTTTTCTTTTTTTTTCTTCTGAAAAATTGTGACGAGGTGCGGTGTGAAGACCCGACGTCGGCTCTGTGACGACCACGACCTCGTCAGCGTCGGTGCGATTGTCATCTGCGGCGGCGTAAATATTTCCTGCAGCAGCAGCAGGTTGTGCGAGTGAGCTCATCACAAGCTGCCGGTACCGTTTATACTGAGCCAAACAAACACGGGCAGCAGGTGACATGTCCAACAGCTATTGTGCCGTTGAGGTGCAGGGATCCCGGGGCGGCGAGCTGAACTCTCCGGGATGAGAGCGGCCTCAGGAAAACAACTGCCGCCAAGATGAAATGCCGCAACGAGACGGATCTGCAGTTATTGCAGGGACAGTGGGGGAGTGTGGGGGGGTGTTAACTGCCACCGTATAGTGCAGTTAACACAAGAACTCAGGACTTAATAAATTGGCCACACACCGAATGTGGATTGAAGTCTATTTTGTTTACCTGCTTTATGAATCCACAACAATATGGATAGAAGGACTGGTGTAATAGTACAGTACGGTGATCTTGGTTAGGAACACCACTGCTCCGCTCCCCCTTTTCCTTGTTATACAGCATCCCATCATGAACACGCCAGGTTTCTGATGTAAAGGCACAACAATCCAAGGGGGACGTACAGTGCAGACCAGCTGGTGCAACCCTCAGGGGAGGCTTTGTGCGTCACCCAGGTCAGGAAGCCTGTGCAGCGTCTGCTGAGCAGTTGGTTTGAAAAGATGTTCTGCAGCACCAGGAGCAGGCATCACTCTAGAAGCTGCCACACACACCTGTGCGATAGAGGCAACCATCAGAACCAAGGAGAAGGCTGACGGGATCACACTCAGCGTTCTTTTGGGATTGATTGATTTCCAGAAAATGGCCCATTTAACCCTCTGTTTGCAGCCTACTGCTAAAGCTGATGAAACCTGCCAGAGGTAGTTAACTGGTTCGTGACAGATTTATTTTTGGCAAAACTTTATATTACAATAACTGAACAACTGAGCTTTGTTAATTTTGTGGTTGTTGCCATCCATTTTTTTCTGTCTCCATTTCATGTGCAATTGTCAGAGCACATTTAAGTAGATAAAGTGCACAGTGCTGCTCTCAGAAAACAATCGGAAGTCTGTGAAATGTGTTTTAAACATTTCTCAAAGAAGGCTTTCCATCAATGATTTTATTTGCACACACTGAATCTGCTGAATACATTTAAAAAAGAGTGACAGAAAAATTCAAACCCTGATCTTCTGTTTACTTCAAACAAAAGCAATTTAAGTGACTCAGCCAGTCGATAAAAGGAACAAAAAGAAACAAGTTCGTGTTACAGCTCAACAAAGGAAATCCTAAGAACTGAAAACCTGATTCTTTTATTTTCGTGGGTAATTTTCATTTAATATGTCCACGATTCTTAAGGGGAAACTGCAGGAACTTTCACCTTGTAGAAGACAATCATCTCTGTCTTGAAAGCTGAAAGTTGGTTGCATGACCACGGGTTGAGTTTTGTTTTGTTTTGTTTTTTTGAGGGGGTCAG
This sequence comes from Thamnaconus septentrionalis, assembly GCA_009823395.1. NCBI lineage: Eukaryota > Metazoa > Chordata > Actinopteri > Tetraodontiformes > Monacanthidae > Thamnaconus > Thamnaconus septentrionalis. The sequence goes on from CM020509.1 coordinate 5,324,003, forward strand.
GGGTTCCACATAAAAGATTCTTTCTTCTCTGTTGTGAACTGCCTCAAAGAGAGGAAGGAAGCAAGTGCAGGAGGAAAGTTTTGTCCGAGTGAAAACTCTTACCTGGCTGTCGCCTTTGATGTGTGATGGACGGGTCATTAAATGCGCTGTTTTCCTTCAGAGAGCCGCCGTTTGCCCGCCTCCCCGAGGAGCCTGACAGCGCCAGGGACGGCAGAAGTCGCAAAACAAGCCTTTTATTCCTGGGACTCCTGTCTTTGAAGGCTTTCCCGCGGCGCCTCAGCGGCCCTCTGTGCCGTCGGCTCTGAAGCGAAACGCTTGTGTGAGGAGACACACAGGAAATACTGCGGCCAATGCGGCCAACACAACAACAAACAGCAGCGCGGCGCTAACCCAGCGGTGGAGGAGCTGACGTCCTTCAGTTTATTGTCAGAACCAGGACTGCAAGGAGCTGCAATGGACAGGTCAGAATTATTACTCTCAATTCATGGAAATGTCATTAAATGTGTCTTTTTCTGAATGATTGATTAAATGTGAATTCAGAGAATGAATATCAAGTGTGTAATATGCAGCAATGCTGCTTAAAAAAAAAAAAAAAAATCGAAACATTTTTAAACGCAGCTTTGTATTATAATCACGCACGGGTTATGTTTTACACGCAGCTACTTTTAGTGTGTTCACATGGAATTTTGCACACTTGGAATTATGTCGTTTTTAATTAGACATTGGAAAAGGGTTGCATGGAACACTAAAATGTTACCATACTTGTTGAGCACATCTGGCTCATTTTCGTACACTCATAATGATTGCACAATTATTATTACATCAAACTGGCCATAATAGAGTTCAATGCAGAAATGAGTCAGTGACCCCAAACTGTTGATCAGTAGTGTAATTCAGGATTTAAAAAAAAAGACACAGAATCCAGCACTACTCTCTACTGCCTTCTCTCTCTCTGACACACCACAACAACCCCACTCCTCCCCCACCCTTCCAGCCGCCCAACCTTGGCCGTTGGCGATTCCACTGAGCCGCTTCTGAAACCCTTAATCCTGACTGTGTTTGCGTGACGCTGAGCGCGGGCGACAGGTGATACTCTGCAAAAAATGGACGCGCGGAAGCATCTCGTTGAGCAGGATGAGGTGCAGCGCTCGGAGCGGCGACATAGCGAAGGCCAAGGACGCGGAGGGTTAAAAAAAACACATACACAGAGAGAGAGAGAGAGAGAGAGAGAGAGAGAGAGAGAGAGAATCTCCTCACACGGTTTGATTTCCCCAGTGGAAGTCAAAGAAGTCAAAGCCCTGGTGGTTTGTAGATACTGTACCCTAATTAGAAGCGTCACTATTTGAATCCGCTCAACACCGTTTGTCCTCCAATCTGCAGGCGCAGAGCACCGGCAAACCACCGCATCCTGCCCGCTTCGGCTCTAATGTGGATTAAGCCATTAAAAAAGAAAAAGAGCCTATCGCACCGTTATTAAGTGACCGACCGGAGCAGCTTAATAGTATATTGCATTACAGCGCGCCGCGCGGGGCTCGGCTTGTTTTCGGTGCCAAGAGGAATTTTCCAGAGAATTATTTGTGCAATCGATTGTAGATTACTTGACAAATGGGTTTGTTAACGTAAAAGAAAGCCGGAGGCGGCGGACTAAATGCTGTGAAATTCCTCCGCGCTGGATAAACCGACGAGGGGTCACCCGCCACTCCGGAGACAAGAGCACTTCATCTATGTCAGCACCGCGTCCGACCGGGGAGGCAATTAAATCAAGGCGGAGCAAAGAGGCTGTCAAAAGAGGCTCGTAAATTTGATGGCTGCTACTCTTTTTGCCCGAGTGCAACAAATCACGTCTCAGCGCATTTCAACTGTTTTGGTTGGGTCCATACGTCTTGTCACGGCTTCTTTTGAAGACATGTTTAATTACCTCCGCGTACATAAACGTGGCTGTCAGATACACAGCATCACTTCACCAACGCCATCTGGTCGAGGCGGAATCATGTGCGTCTGACTTAGGTCAGGATGTAGTGAATTTGGACCTGACAGGCTGGACTCAGAGTTTGAACCATCCATCCACTCCTGCACTCAGGGTCTGGGGGGGTCTGCTGGAGCCCATCCCAGCTGTCATAAGGCGAAGGCAGGGTGACACCCTGGACAAGTTGCCAGTTCATCACAGGGCCACATAAAAAGACACCCATTCACTCCCTCACACACACCTACGGTCAATTTGGAGTTGCCAGTTGGCCCCACGTGCATGTTTTTGGAATGTGGGAGGAAGCTGGAGAACCCGGGAAGAAGCCACGCAGACACAGAGAGAACATGCAAACTCCATACAGAGGCTTTAGGCCTAGGAATTGAACCTTGTCACTGTGAGGTGACAGCGCCAACCACTGCACCACCTTGACCAAAAGCTTTGTCAGAATGTTATAAATTATTACATTACCCGTGGCAGCATTTTTTTTTTTTTTTTTCTGAGTCAGTAAGTGCAACTTTTCTTTTTGCCTTTTGTAATATCTGGCCTCAGGTTACATAAACAGCCTGACTGAAGGGAGAACAACTGTTCGAAGCTCTTGCCATCTGACCTGCCTGTCTGTCTCTTTGTTCCATTCAACAGCAAAAAGAGAAAAAAGTCTCTTGAGACTCAGGAGAGTCTAAAGAGACTCAGGAGAGGAGCCCGTTTGAACTGAATACGATGTCATCAGTCTGCACACGGCCTGTGAAGGTTGTAGCTGCTCTGTCGAGATACAGCGAGCTCGTCAATCCGTCCTCCGTGATCTCAGCTGCCTTTGGGTAGGGGCGGAGTTACATCCCAGACAATGACTATGCAGGTCTTTGGACTGTGGGAGTGAAGCTGGGTTACTGGGAGAAAACCACGGGGAGAACAGGGAAACTCCTGACAGGAAAGCCCGATCCCAGGAATCAAACTTACAACTTTCCCCGCTTGCAACACCGCATCACCCTGTGTCATAACTCCAGTCCCTACAGGATAAAATGCTGTGAAACTGCTTCATCTGGCTTGCAAAGTGAGCCGCAAAGTCATTAGCATGAGCGTGCATGCACTGACTTTATTTGTGATGGCAGAAGACAAACAGCGTTGCCTTGACACGGTCTGTCGCCTCTGAGCGGCTGTTGGCGCCGTTTCCAAGGCTCCCGTCACGTCATCAAGCATCGTTCGTCAGCGTGGCCATTAAAATAAAGACGTCATCTGTAGATTTCCCTCACGACTCGATGGCTCACTCTTTCATAGTGCAACTTTTAGTTGTAGTTTTTTTGTTTTTTACCTGTAAAGGGGGTAAAAAAAACAACAACCAAAAAATACCTCTTTGATGAAGCAACACAGATGTATGAATGCTGTGACAGAGGCGACAGTGATGATGATGATGATGTCAACAATACAGAAGCCTTTAATGTCATTTTAAGAGAGCATACAAGATAAGTGTAGAATCTTGAATAAGAATATTTAAGAATAAGAGAAAAAATAAGTATTGAATAAATTAAAAAATGAAAGTATAAGTAAAATAAATAAGACAAGTAAAGGAAGAATAGTGCAGTGTTCCCTAGTTCAGTGTACAAATAAATAACAGGAGAGGATTTAAACAGATTATTGAACATTGCAAATTCTGTTTGTTCGGTTTGGACCACAGGTTGTGAGGCTCTACGAACTTTAAAAAGCCTTCCCATTCTATTGACGCAGCAACAAAATGAACGTCATCGCCTCTGGAACAAATACATAAGAGGTATTTGAGGCCGCAAACGAGCGGCTCGAACTCAAAGTGTAAAAACCCGACGAGGCCTTAACGAGCGGAAAACAGCATCGCTACGGCAAGGAGCACAGTAACGAACGACTCAACCAGCGGCGACTTCATTACCGGCAAAACTGATTGAAGCTTCTGCCACGAGTGCCCCCCCCCCCGCCGTGCTGATATTGCTCCCTGCATAAAACGCATCGAGACGCCGTAATACTGAGTAGAATCCATTTACTCCCGCGGCTGCAGTGTCGCGGTGCCGTCGCAAATGAGATTTCTGCATCTTTCGGGGAGATGAAGGCGCACTTTGGTCATAATGATGCAGCGGGGCTCAAGGTTAGCAACCTGCTTACAGGACAGCGGAGAACGGTGATTACACCGTTGTGATCTCTCGGTGGGATGAGAGCCTGACGCTCAACCTCTCAGAATGCAACAAGCGCCGCGCTCCTGCTGCTCAATGATGAGAAGCGGCCGCCCGCTGAGGATGACGCAGCCACCAGGCAGAGGAGACCAGGTGCCGGCAGCCGCACGAAGATGGCTAGGATGTTTTTAGCATTAAAAAAAAAGAGAAAGAAAAGAAAAAGAAAAACAACTTTATGACTGTCTGGGAAACTGCGACAGTGCTGGAACAGGAGCGTCTCCGTCCATTCAAAAACGTGTTTGGAGACATGTTTTGTCAGATATCAAAACAGACAAAATCAAATCCAGTGTATTGTCTCAGTATGGAGAATCTTTGGTTGCTGTTGTCACATTCACACTCAAAGTGATGAAGGAGGGAATTCTAAAGAAACCACTTGGACGGTGAGCCTTTCAAGAGTTAGTTCCACCAGGTTACTTCCCAAACAGGCATTCAAAATATATTTTAGCCCTTATCACAAAATTAGATTAAAGTGCCTCTCAAAAAAAAAAAATTACAAGGTTACAGTAAAAATGCTGCATTTTGTTACTCAGTGGAGAGGCTTTGATTCCACTCTGGTGAAAATGGGGGGAAAAAAAGGTTGACTGCAATGTCAACGTCAATCAAGAATCATATTCAAAAATAAAGTTGATTCCAAAAAATACCTTCAGCCACGTAACTGCTGCCACATATTATATTTGAAAACGGCGCTTCTGTGTAGCTTTAAGGTCATCAAGAAACAATGTGAAGAGAGGGGAAAAAGATTCGCAGCTTGCTCAAATTGAATCTGTTCCTCAAGCCAAGGCTAGTCTTTCAAAAAGAAACAACGATGAAATTATCATAATTTGCGAAAGCAATACTGGACATTTTTCCACTGAGGGAAAAAGATGACCGTTGACCTTGTTTAAGACACCACTTTGAGCCATCCAATCCATTAGTGGCTGCAGTAAGAGATCTGTTCCTGGCTACTGGGACTGAAAAGAGGCCTTTCTTGAGCCATCTGCGCCAAATATGACTTTGTTTCCACAACAATCAAAAGTGTGGAAACCTTCAAAGGCAATGATTAAAGTGACGGGTCTCAGCTCAGCATGAGACACAGAGAGCCTGCTGCACACAGCACTCGGCCCGAACAGATGGACGCTGCACTGCGTGGATTTGAACCAAAGCCCTGACCACGGGGTCATTAAAGTTCAACTAGGCTCACTGGACTCACCAACTCACAAGCACGAGAATCATGTAAACACTTACAACTTCATGAACAAACTTCCATGGTCTCTTGAATCTTGTATTTAAATGTGTTTTTATTTGATTTAAGTCGCATTATGTATATATATATATATATATATATATATATATATATATATATATATATATATGTATATATATATATGTGTATATGTGTATCTTGGAATAATGTTGATACTGAATTGCAAAACATGTCACTTCCTGTCATGCCTTTGGTTCCACCTGGAATCTTATCTGGGTGCTTGTACACCTGGGGAACATTTTTTGGCTGAACGCACTCCAGCAGACACGACATGACAGGTCAGTGTAACTTTGAACGCACGCACGCACTGCACTCAAACTAGTAAAGCCAAACTAAAGCTGAATCAGGTATCTAGTGATCTGTCTTTATATGCACATAAACTGAGATGAGAAACCAAGAAATAGTCTGAAGCCACTGCGAAACAGCTACATTTAGCAAAGTTATTTATTTTTATGTGAAGATTTAATACATCTGATAAATTCTTGAAGCTCAATACAAATTGCTCAGCAGTGAAATTATTTGAAAAGGTTTAAAATGTTTGAGTGTGCAGTATTTAAAAAAAGAAAATAAAACCGGCTGTTAATACGTCTCATCCACTCACATTTTCACAGTCTAATAGCAGTGAAGACACCAGCTGCCAGCAGCATGATAGGAATTTTTGTTAATTATTGCATCTTTCAAAAACATGTCTTTTTGGTAGTGTGTTTTTTTTTTTTTTTTTTTTTAATTATAACCTTCTCAAAAATTAGTTTCCACCTTCAGGTCTGCGCTTCATCCTCACTCTCCCTCGTTATTTTGACTTGATTCCCGGCGCTGCTCAGAGTGTTGACGGTCAAGCATTGTGTCTGCTCGCAGGTAGGGTAGTCAGAGCTGTCTTTGTGCTGCACTAATTGGAGTCATTGTCAGGGGAGCATTGTCCATAGGGCCGGAGTCAGCTGCTCGAGTCAGAGACGGACAAGTGTTTTTAGAAAGGAGGAGATCGTGGAGGAAAGATGACGCTCCTCTTTCCCATGTGTCTGTCTGCACGTTCCCAACTGTGTGGGAGGAACTTGAGGACTGACTGCCTGAAGCTGCTGTTGCTGCTGTCGACGTCGGTGAAGCCTGTGTCTGTTTATCGCTTTCCTCAGGAAGCTCATCACAGCTGCTGCAAAGCATGCTGGCTCTGTTTTTTAAGAGTGACGTGTGGAGATATCAGCTTTGACAAGTGATTTCTGGCGCTCATAAAGTGCATTTGCTATGATATGGGGCATTTTGGTGCATTGCGCTGATGTAGTTTTTAGTTGCTTTTCCATCCATCCATCCATTTTCCATACCTGCTTCTTCCCGGGCTCAGGGTCACAGAGGTCAGCTGGTGCTTCTCCCAGGTGTCATAGGGCGAAGGCAGAGTGGCACCCTGGACAAGTCGGCAGTTCATCGCAGGGCCACATAGAGATGAACAACCATTCGCACTCACATACACACCTATGGACGATTTTGAGTTTTCAATTGACCTCACACGCATGTTTTTGGACTGTGGGAGGAAGCCGGAGAACCCAGAGAGAACCCACGCAGACACAGGGAGAACATACAAACTCCACACAGAAAGGTCCCAGGTCCAGAATTGAACCCACGACCTTCTTGCTTGCCACTGCGCCACTGTGATTTTCCACGATCATTAAATGTTTAGGAGTTTTATCTCCCCTATTCATAATGATACGCAGTGTTTCGTTGATCAAGACCTTGTTGGCAAAAAAGCGTCGGAGGTCAAACAAGCTCAATTATCTAGTATGATTCATTGGCCTGGAACATGATGAAGTGTCTGGAGGTGGGACAAAAAGCATTGAAATGCTTCAAAAAATGATTATTTTTTTTTATTATTCGACGTGAACAATTTTTTTTAATCCATTTGATTCCTGTTACTGTTTCCACTGCCAATTGGAACCCAGCATAAGAAACACTAGCACACATGTTTAAAATCTATGGATTTTCTGGGGAAAATGTTGAAATCCAACCATCTCAATGCTTTTTCGTGGAAAGACCTCCAAGTCACTGAATATTTTGCCGCTGTTCAAGACTGAGCCTTACAATTGGACAGCAGATATCACTGCAGTATCTATTTCGGGCACAGTAGCTGGCAATTTTTGCCCCACACACGACAGAAGTAGTAACTTTTTAGCAGTGGCTCTCTGAAAACCCGCGATCAGGTCCGCAACGCCACAGCGAGTTAAATCCCCGGCCACTCAGTTCAGCCAGAGCAGCCGACCGTGAGCCGAGACGGGGAGAAGAAATTGCACACGGCAGGTACTCATACTGTGGACATGAGGAGCGCGACGTCGGCTCATAAAAGGCCTCGCTGCTCCCATTGCGATATCTGACTGAACTTGAAGGTCCTGACGGCAGAAGCGTCTTTTGTCGCTTTGAGCTTCAAAGACGCATTCGGGGGAAGAGCTTGCGTGTGGCTGCGTTTTGCCCAGAAAGAGCAGCTTTCATATTGTCATCAAGCCGAGCAGAGGCGGTAGGAAATGGAAACACATAATAGAAAAGGGGAGGACGGGAGGAGGCCTATTTTTTAACTTTGTCGCTGTGCCGTGCCAAAACATTAGTAAACGGAAGAGATAGGGAAGGTACACTCTCAGTCCATGTCGTCTTTGGTTTTGAGTTGTTTTTTCAGAAATCAATGCTGCAGTGCATTGATGTGTCAGTATATTGGGAAGAAGAGCTGACTTTGTGTTTTTCCCAAAGGAAAGAAAAGCTAAATAAATCTCATGGCATCACAGAGCAGAGGAAAAGGCCCCGGAACTGTACAAATTTATTGCTTTTGTATCGTTTAATCGAAGATGCAGTCGTCCCCTTAAGCCACCATTATTCAATCTGCCCGTTGCCGTGGTGGATATTTGCTCTGCTGCTCTGAGAATACTTGCAGTCATGTACTTCCTGCCAGAGGATGACGCTTTTATTTTATTTTTCCTTATACATTCTGCTTTGTTTTCCTGGAGCGTGTGGTTCCAGAGAAGGTTCCCCCAAAGATGTTCATCATTCAGAGATGAGTCATTTACTGGAACACAATACACTAATTTCATTATTCACTGATCTGCATTGAAAATATTGTTAAAATTGGATTAAGGGGGCCACAGTCGTGTGTCGCTGACGCTTATTGGTTTCAAAGGTTTGAACAATCGTCTGGTCTGGTCTGGTCTGGTCTGGTCTGGTCTGACCTCTTTAGAAAAGAATGATGCAGATTTTGAATGTCAGCCAGCGGATTTAGAAGATGGGAAATGTGCGGAACCGTCATGTTTTCATTCTTTTAGTATTTTTGGTGACAATATTGAACAGCTGTTATTCCTCCTCCAAAACTAGCACATTGTTTCTCCGATTGATACACGACACTTCATAGCCATGTAAACGAGCGCAATGCAACAGTGGATCCCGTTTCTCTGAGACATCCGAGCAACACTTCCTGGGCAGCTTTTACAACAGCATCTTTATAACAACTAGACTCTTCTGACTGTGCAACTAAATTGCAGACTATTGGAAATGCTTTATCCAGCTGTAAAAGCATAACGACGGTTCCTCCAGATGATAACAAATATTATGTTTCTGTAAAGCTAAAAATGTTGTACTTCATAGTCTTCAGAATTGGCGCGTGACATTTCAGTTGTGCAATAACATTAGAGAGGAGTCTAGACAGATTAAGAGAAGAGGACGAGAACATTGTGTCCGCTGTGCTCTGCCAAGTTGCATCTTTGGCTTTATTTCCCGTGGCACTAATAGATATTGCTGATACTTTTCTCTGAAATATAGCACCTTAATATCAGCGTGGTTGTTTTCTGTTATTGATACAGCACAAATTAAAATAGTTTTCCGTGTCCTGCTGAACCTTTGTCCAAACAGGCGTCAACCCAGAACATCCAGGAACAGGATCTTACATGTGCAAATGCACAAATAAAGCTAGAAGTCTAAATTTAACTATATGGGCTCGAAGCTGTGAGAGCGTTTTGTCAATAGGGAGCATATGCGATGCCTTATTAACAAGCTGCATAAAAACTGTTTCATATTATTACCTGATTGTGAGGTGATAATTTACGAAACATTTAAAAGGCCCGGTGGATAGAACTTTTAATATTGTCTTGAACCAGGACAGAAATGCTCAGCTTTGATTGTGCATCCTTCAGGGCGCGATGCTACCGCAGCCGTGCCTTCTCTGTTATTAATATGAGCAAGACATTCTGATGCGTTTCCTCCTGCCTTTTTTCCCTCACTGAGCATAAACCCTCGATATTGCTCTGTGCAAAAGGGAAAAAAGATAATTGGTGGTGCCGTCCTGAACCTTACTGCAGGGATAATTCGGCGATATTTCCTTCCGTGTGCGCGTCGTGCAGGTTACTGCAATGAAAAGGAGATTATGGGCATCTTCACCTCCTTGATAAAGACAAGGACAGGCGTGATTCAAAATGGATTAAACACACATGGGATATTGGATGGAAAAGATTGAGAATGTCTGGATGTGCGACTCCATTCTGCACAATGACAATAATAATGATAATAATAATGACCTCAGCGACAGCTTCAGTGACTTCCCGTGGCATTTTTCATCCTCTTTATTATGTCTCAGCTTTCTATCTCTGCTTCTGTGCTTTAAGTCGGCATTTAATTCGATTATACTAATATAGCCATCAAATACAGTATTTCAGCATCGCTGCGTTCTTTTTTTTTCTCCTCACATCCTTCAATAAATAGTTGAGCTTTTATAATAGCCAGCTTTTTTTTTTTCTGCCGTGCTATGCAAATTTTCAAATATTTTTCATTCCACACTCAATTGGAGCAAGCAATTCAAAATAAATACATGCGTCTCCAGAAAACAGCAGATTCACAGTAGCTCTTTGTTTTACCAGTGTTTTAGCCTCCTGCTAAAACACTGGTCCATCCTCAGCTTCCCTCTTGGGCTGATGCTTTCATGGACCGTCCAGATGTTTGCAAGGCGCCAAGAAAAACAGGGCAATTTCAGAGAGCTGAGCCAACACCTGTGGGTGCTAATGGTGCTCTTAGTCACATTACAAATGTATATGATAGAACGCACTTAACACAAAATGGAAGGCCAGCAAAAGACGTCACGCTGGGATGTTTCTCATTTCTGAGACGGGAAAGAGACACAGACTGTAAGTTTTGCCGGGTAGGTGTGAAGCAGACTGCAGGCAAAGCACGGCTGCAATTTTCTCCGTTCTGCTCAGAAACGGGCAGCTGAAACGCGGCATCAACTTCTCTTTAACCCACCGCCTTCCTCCCATTCACGCCTCCGTCAATCAGACGTGTTCATGTCCCCCGAGGTGACAACCGCCGTATAATAACGTACAGTCTCTGCTGGTTGTCAGCCACACACGTACCTATAAAGGAGAGAGGAGGGGAAAAAGCAAGAAGCAAGTGCCTGTAGCCTGCAGGGCTCTTGTGTAACCTTTCTAGTGGGAAGAGAGCAGTTCCACAGCTTCTTTGATGCTGACTCCAGTCTTTGGGAAAATGTCACGTCTAATTACCTCTGAAATCCATCTCATCCTCCTCCCCACCCTCCCACCTTCACCACCACCAAAAAAAAAAAAAAAAAAAAAAAAAAAATCCACCACCTGTGCGGACTTCATTTATTTGTCAGCAAATTTTCTGTCCTCCTCTGTCGGGGAGAAGAGTCTCGAGTAAAGTGCCTGCAGCTTGTCTTTGAAATGGAGCTCAGCCCCTGTCACTGGTGGCTGCTGACAGTTTTAAACACCTCGCGAAATTGGCTTGTGATATTTTTAGGGGAGCGCTGCTATTTCTTGCCTTCGCTTCGGACTTTCATCCATCAATCGTTTTAAAGAAAACCCCAACAATAAAAAAGGCCCAACTTTTATAACCCGACGTTGTGCCACTACTGACAAAATAAAACTACAGCAACTTCCTGTCCAATTTTTAGAGTCCCCTTGTCTTTTGTTTCCTGATTGGCCTCTACCTCAACCTTATCCCCTGTCCAAGCTGAACTTGACACCAAACCCCCACGCCCAATCAGAAGAATGATATAGACAAATAAATAAATAAATAAATAAAACAAAGTTTCAACAAAATGCAAAAGCCAAAGGTTTTTACTGGAGGCTGAAAACAGAGGGATGTGCTGTTTTCAGGAGCACTAAAAACGAAATCTATGGGCTGCATCCAGAGCGTGATTGTGCAGCTTTTGCAGTTGGGAAAACCTGCTCGAATGGGACAAAACAAATGCACCCTTGTGTGGTCGGAAAATTGCTGTCCCGTCTTGAAGTGCCGACTCATGTTTGCCTGTGGCGCTGGTACAGAAAGGTCTTTCTCACACCTCTATCTGTTGAGACGAGGACACCTGACTTGTGCACCTGCTGTCTGTGCATGTGAAGCTCAATTCACAAACATAGGTAACATCCAGGGGCTTAAACATGCATGTGACTTATTCTCATGTTTATTCAACACTATAAAAGATCAGTATTCTTTCATCCTGGTATTGTGTCTCTTGACGTAGTCTTCCTCTTGTAAGACTTTATTAAATCCTGTTTATATCAGCCAGTGTTCATACTCTGCGTACATGTTCTGGATTTGTGGGAGTGTTTGAACATTCATTCTTTGCGCATGTGGCCCAATATTTTTTCTCTGCATATATGGAGACAAGGCTACGTTTCAAAAGCCAGGACTACTTGACTAAATCTAGTCACCTACGACAGTGGTTCTATTTCCCATCAATCACATCTGCTGATTAAATTTGTTCTCACAATGAGCCGGAAGAGACAGAAAACAAGTAATTGACATTTAACAATGTTTGTGTAAACCCTCTTAATAAAAACAGCGTCCTCTCCTGCTCTTCTTGCACAGTCGGTGCTGCAACAACGGCGAAATGTCATCACCATGCATGAGTTAATGCTGCTAGACAAACGGCCAATCGTGAGAAGAAAAAAAAAGAGTGGCTTTGTTCAACTTTCAACATCTTTCACCGTGGTGGGAAATGGTTGGAGGCGGTGGAGGAGGAGGAGGAAGACAAGAAGGCAAACTTCTGACGAAGACCTTTTGTCTGTCTGTAGAATTTAATCTGCCATTAAATTGAGGGAGTGCAAAGCGGGCCCGCCACCGAGCCCGGTGCCTTATTGTTTGCGAGAGAGTCTCATTAAAACTGTCAAACGCCCATTTTCCGTGCGTTGGTTTCCTGCCCTCATATTTCAGGGAGTAGCTGGGAGGTGAGAATGGTTCGCTGTCAGTGGCACGGAGCTGAGACTGGCAGAGGGATGTTTGTGCCAATGAACAACAGCTAAGACAGTGGAGAAGGTCACCTGAACATGGGATATCCATGTTGGTGTATATCGATGAAGAGGCTGACTTTTTATTGACTTTTTTTTTTTGACTTTCAATAGCATTTAACATTTTTTTATTTTCATCTGATGACCCTGGGTTTAATAGCTTTTAGTTCTTTTAAAATAAGTCCAGTTGTTTAACTTAACCCTTCTACTTTAAGATGACCTGGGTGACAATATAGCAAAAGTTATCATCTATCAATATTTCACTTTCTAACTCTCTAACTATCTCTGTCAATAACCACTGCTGCATTTTTTTGTCCCACAGACCTGAAATCAAGCAATTATTGGTCAATTCACCTCTCACTCAGAAAATAAGACACTCAGCTTGGCCTCCTCCTGGACTCATGAAGTCCAAACCAATGAATGAGCCAACTAACCAGATATTGATAGATTCTAACAAGTCTGATTGGCCAAAGTAGATGAGAGAAAATGTATTAAATGTATGATGATTTTTTTTTTTTTTAATAATTATTGTATTTTATTTAATACTAATTTCCAGGCCTTCTCTGAAGGTGTCGGAGGCCCTGAGGGTTCTCCACTGCTCTCGGCATATTCAAACACCCAAATGTAAAAAACTGAAGGTGGGCAATTTCCTTCCAAGCAACTTAACACGTTTTCCCTCTTTGTTGAGCTTTAGTAACTTTATACAAGTTGCAGAGCTCCGGGCCTGTACAGTCTCATCTGGCATAAGTACAGTGTACAGCAATTTGCGTTCTCGCTGCTGCCTGCAAACGTCGGCGTGTTTGAACAAACGTTCCTTCCAGTTTTCATCCGGGCTGCTGCTCTGATGGCATTCTGTCCCCGGTGAGATAAACTCCTTCCCGGCGGATGCTCTCGATCCAGCGGCAATTTTTCCGGATCCGAATCAATAAACAACGCTGCCCTTGAGGGGAAGGCAGAGACACAGTTTATTTGTTAACTTCCCACGGAAGATATGAGGTTTCAGTCCTCCACTTTCAGTGAGACATAAATTTGGGGGACACAATAAGGTTGGTGCTGAAGATCGTTAGCAGGTCTCCGCAGGTGGGAAGTTTACCCCCAGGAAATCGCCCCCTATGAGGCAGCAGCAGAGTGCGATTTAAAGAAAAATAAAGTTCCCTTCACCCTGCTGATGACCGTTTGTGCCATGCTGCCGCCAGCAGGGGATTAATATCTCATTCCTGGCATCGGCGCTCTCAGGTTTTATGAGGTCTTTAGCCTCCGAAAGGCAACATCCTGCTGAACCCACAATTACCGCCTAATGCATATCGGCTGATTTGGATCCGGGGAGCGGCTGAGTTATGCAGCTATCAGCTTGGACCTGTGCTAACTGTGCTAGGTGTGCCAGCAAATGGCGCAGTATGGGACGCTAATGGGGTCTTACTCTGCTGGCATCATGTATCATGCAATTTGTGGTTGTAGGCGGCGGCAAATACATTTACACTTTTCTAGTGCGAGCAGATGTCCTCGGTGTGTGTGTGTGTGTGTGTGTGTGTGTGTGTGTGTTCATGCTGAAGGAGGTTTTTTTTTCATTCCCCTTGTAAAACAAAGACTTTTTGGGGATATTTTCAAAGGTCATTCCCTCCCTGTGGTGCGACGTACAGCGTTACGCCGACAAAACAAGCCTGGTGATCCGACAAGAAAATCATTTCATCTTGTTAACATGCAGCGGCGAGCTGCTATCTGCCGATGACGAGACGATAACGCTGGGATTTGAATGTCTGCTTTTTTGCTTCTGGGGGAATTTGTGAGGTTTTCACGCCGGCCGTGGCCCCTAATAAGAAAAAGCGAAGCCAATTCCTCTGATTCATCTGAACAGATTAAGATGTGATGGAGATAATGCAGCATAGTTACTCTAAATGTGCAAGATCCAACATCCGGTCTCATCACACCATGCTTTACTGACAAGTAAAATAATCAACACCACAGACTGCTTAGTTACTGATTGGGGATCTTAAGCTGTAGCAGTAAAACGTAAAGACGGTTCCTAAACTGTCTGGTCACACTGTTCTCTATGTGTCAGGCCTGTTCTGCCCTGGTTTCAACAGTTGTCCTGAGTGAATAGACACCTCCGAGAGACATGTTTTTCCCCACCTTGCATTTGTGCACGTCTCCAGTGGCCACTTGTGATCAGATCTCACTCCCCCAGAGGACCGAATGTGTTCGATGTGTGCATTTAATTTCCTGTCGCAGGCGGGCGCGACAGTGCGCTGAAACCGGCCCAGCCGAGCGGAAAAATGAAGAGCGTTTCTGCCAGAGAAAGAGGCAGATGAAGGAGACTCGCTTTGAGAGTCAAAAAGAAAGAGCAGAGTCATGTTCTCTTGCTCTTAGACTCAGCGCATCCAGCCACGGAATGCTGTTCACTGTTTGCACATAGTTCATCTGCCGAGTGCCTGCGACGAAAGTCACTCTCTTCACAACATACCACAAACGTGCAATGACCACGGAGGCAACGCTACAGTCCAGTCTGTCTTTAGTGACATCAGCGCTCCAGAGTCGGGGTCCAGCAGAGGGAGGGGCCCGTCTGGAATTCTGGGTATCCCGGGTTCATTCCCACCTGTATTTATGGCTGTCAACTTGTGATCACTTAGTCATCTTTTAAAGCTCCGCACAGGACTTAACAGCACCCTACGTTTCTTAGGGAAAAGGTCATAGGTCACAAGTGATCGTTTCACTGTTCCTCGCTCCTTCTGTCACTCCCTGAATGTCTGTCCTGTCCCACAAAAATGTATAACAACAACAACAACAAAAACAATAGTAATAATAACAATAATTTGTTAAATACTAATTGGAAAAATACTCGGGTCATTTATTTATGGAATACTTGCATTTGAGTAGGTTTAGGTTTATTGCAGTGTGGTAAACTTCTTATCTTTTTCTTATAAGTGGTGCTGTGCAGCTTTTCTCAAAAACCTTTCTGCAGTCTATCAGTTAATTGATCAAAACCGTGAGTTTATGTCTCTTGAAAATTAATCACATCGGCATACTGGATAAAATCGTTTGTTTGTTTTCACCGATGGGAAGGGGGTGTTGGGACTGTAAAAATTGGGGGGAAATAAATGGCTATTGGAATGTAATCTTAATGAAGTCTGTCACTCTGTCTCCCACTTCCACGCACGCTGGCTCATCGTTTGACAGCGATTAGCGGAGGCGATAGTTTGGCTCGCAACGCTGGATGACTTTTGGGAGTTCTGCTCATTAAAAAGAGTCATAGAGGCAGGGTTCGCTGTGCGCTCTGCGCCGGGAGATGCATCCAGAGCCGATGCAAGAATATGATTGTTTTATTAATGCTGCCGTGGAGTTTCAACACTTCGTGGAAATTGCAGTCATTTGCGCTGCATTTAAAGAGACACTATGCAACAAAATACTCGTATTATTATTCCTAGTAGTAGTAGTAATGGTAGTAGTAGTATTTTTTACTATACACAGCCAGGGTTTTTGTGATGATTAAATGATACATGGGACAGAGAGAATGGAGCTTTTTAGAATCCCCCAGATAGCGTCTCTTGGCAGAATACCAGCTTTTGCAGGATCTGGAAGATTGAGTGATGAACGCCTCATCTCGCAAGAAAATATGTGCATGAAAACAATAGACTGACTTTCGGCACTACGTCACAAGCACACACCTAGCCAGGTACTGGCGGCCGGCTGCTTGAATCAAATAGTGCTGCATTCCTTTCATAGGTTTACATTTATGTCCATCATTTGAGGAGACACAGAAGAAGAAACCAGTGTAGCCGTCGAATTTAAAGTTTTGTTGTGATAATATATCAGGTTTCCCTCTGTTTCTGTGCCTATAAAACAGTTTATATTTGCTTATTATTATTTTTATTGTTTGCTGTTCTGTTATTTGCTGTCCCCTTAATGACTAATAAGACTAAAATGGATATAAAAGGATATAAAATGTTACCCACCTTGTTAGACGTTGATCTGAAGATTTCCTTCTCGCTGGCTCGATGAAAACAAATGCAGGTAGCAACAGGGACAGTGAAATGAACTGTGAAACTCGACACAACTAGGGGGAGCTCTGTAGACTTTAACAACAACCAAGACAGTAAAGAAGCAGCCAACTTGCAAGGTTGCATAACAGAGAATTTGCAGAAGTGTACCTGATGTTTTAGTGGAGAGTGAAAGAAGTGCACTGAATTATTGGGGTGGTCGCTTGCGAACGCACAAGCGTTTTTTTTTTTTTTTATCAGTGCTGAAAGTTTTGGAATCGAAGCGATAATAATCCAGGTCAGATTTCCCAATTAAAGATCAAAGTGGTGTCAATGCGAGCTGTTCGCAGGATTTTTTTGGGGCGCTTTTTGGAAAGCGCCATGTGACGGATAATTTCATTGCCTTGGTCCTCACTTGCATCATCAAGATGTTCTTCCCAAAAGCCTGTTTAAAGTAAGGGAGTTTCCTTTTAAGCCGAGAACTTTAAGAAGTAGAAAAAAAGATGATTGTGTTTTTTCCTGGCATCTACAAGAGGATATAATCTTCTTAAAGTTGTTTGAAGCGCTCGGGCCTCGGCATGAAATACTTTTTAAAACGGCCTTGAAACAAATCCACTGACTAATCTCCTGCCTCCAAAAACAGCCCAGATTCATCCGGTCGCCGGTTCAACTTGTGCCTCTGCGTCGTGACTCTGGCAAATGTCTGGTCGCCGTCTGCGCATTTTTCACAAAGGAAAAGGTACTTGATTAAAAACAATCGGCAGTGCCATCGGCGTCTGCTGACCTCACGTTCTCCAGCGGGTCAAGTGAACGTTTGCTGGAGTGGGACGGAGTTCAACGTGGGAGTTGGCACCTCTTGTCGAGCGCAATTATGCTGCTCGACATCATTACAGTGGAGAACAATGCACCGCAGAACAGTCTAAGGTCATTACATTGGAGTGGCAACAATGATTGTGATATACAGTGAATACGGTGCAACAATGAACGTTGTACAATTCCAGAATGACACACAGTGTGTGAATTTGCAGACAATTCGACAATCGGCAGTGGGGTAGTGCAGGGTATACATGGGTATACAATGTATACCCACTTATTTTTCAGACAGCATTGTGTATACCCACTTCTCAATCCTCTCTGATGGTGTGGTGTGTCTTTCATTGGATGGCGAGGGTATTACCCAGCCTACGCTGTTTGTATTTGGCTAGTACTCGTTGTCTTCGTTGGTTAGATTGAGGTGAGATTGGTTTGGGCAGACTGGAGCGGGTGATGTCTGGGAATGGTTGGGATTGGGGATGGAAAGAAACTAATGGCCTATATGGAATACTGGCAAGGTGATCCACATTTGAGATGTGGATGGATAAAAAAAAATGAACAAGTGGTTCACTTAAAATGCATAACTATATAACTATCTTTCACTAATCTGTGAGTCACAATTACATTCATTTGGAATACAAGCAGATCAAGCAGCAGAAATAATGTGACAATGTGCAATTACCATCGGCCCATTTTTGGGTAAATTGAATTGAGTAATCTTACATTTCACTGTTTGTAAAACAGCTTTTTTGTCCTTTGCTGTATGGGCTGCTTGAAAAAAGGGCTTGAATCAAGAGTACAGCCACTTCTCCAGGAACAACTGCACCACTGAATCAGCATGGAGGCATGCAGGCAAGGATCCTCAAATTATGTTCTCAATATTTATAACTCTCTCTCTCAATTTTATTTGCTTGGACAGCCTGTTTTTTTTTTTTTTTTTACATATTAAATATTTTTGGAAAGCAGGACAAAACTGCTCTTCAAAGTCGTAGCTCCAGCGATGGCTCGGCTCCATCGTCGGAAAGTTGCCAGTCAGCCGGCGTGCTGGGACGCCAAGGCCACTGCGGCAGCCCTCCCCTGGGGCAAATGGCGCGAATTAACAATTAATGTTATCAGCTACACCTGTGCTTTTCCTGAGTCAGAGTGTCCGTCGTGAAAATAGCATTTGGCTGCAATTATCAGACATCTGTGTGTGCTAGAACGACAGCCAGGAGCCAAATTAGATCGTCTCCCTGTGTTAAAAAAAAAAAAAAGGAAAAGTCCTTTCTAAAATGAAAAGATGGAGTAATTCATTAAAGGGTCAGAAAGGTAAGAACCTAATATTGTGTAGACGCGTTTTAATGTGGCGACATGTTGGGTTAAATATCAATTTAAGTTGAAAGCAGCGGCATTAAAGACCAGGATGTGACTTTGTGAAGAGGATCACCCTCACTGGGTCCGAACCTCGGCATCAAGTGGGGACAGACTGGGCAGACTGGCCGATTTGGACCCTGCAGATGACCTGGCTGTAATCAGCTACTACAACTCTGCACTCCAAGAGATGACCCGCAATCTTGAAGGGCACAGAAGGAAGGAGGGGAGGAAGGAAAGAAGGAAGGAAGGAAGGAAGGAAGGTTTATCCTAAGAAGACTACCTGCAGTGGAATCAGGCCACGCGGAACCTGAATCAAATCAAATGAGTGAACTGCGCTGAATTACGCAGTGCTCTCTGGGACCCAGCACCAATCTGCAAGCATCTTCCCACTGTCCTTAAACAAAGTTTATCTTTTGGCACTGTGACTGGGAAAGTCATGCATGAGTCGCTTTAATCACAGGCAAAACTGAATCGGCTCCCACCGCTTTGCTGCATTTGTTCGACGGGGAGTCTGGGAGTTAAATCCTACTTGGACGGTGATTGAATTTTTTTGCAGTCCGGGTCCTGAGGAGAGGCCTGTATGGTAATTATCCCGACGCAGGAACAAGCAGAGTGGAAAGGAAGAGCTTTGGAAAAAAAAAAGGGGGAATACAATGAGAATGAATAGCGGTGGGCCAATCCTTTGGTGTAACCCATCTGTTCAGAAACGTGGTGAGTTTTAAAGAAAGAAAAAAGAAGAAGGAGACGTAGAAAAAAAGAAAGATGAGGAAGCTGTGAAGGAAGGAATTGCAACAAAGACGAACAGCGGCTTAGGCTCTTAATGAGCTATGCGGGGCAGGGAAGCTGAGCTTTTTTTTTTCTAAATCTCAACGGTTCACAGTGGCAGGAACGTTCTTAATTTGTCCCGTAAAACTTTTAAACAGCCAATTACAGCTGCGGGACACAGTCGCGGCCCTTTGAAGAGCTCAACACGACCCGCAGGAACGCCTGCTGGAGCTCAGGCCGACTTTGAGAGCCGCGCTTTAGTAAATGACTCCTCGAAACTTTCGACAGAGATTCGCTGAGGGAGTTGCCTCGGGGTGGCCGAGGGACATCCTGCCGAGATGAGAGTCGATAATGCATGTGGAGGAAATAAAAAGGTTTGAAGGATGGAGTCGGGTGAGGTGCAAAGCACTGTGGTAAATGATCTACACATACAAAATACAGTAGCTCCCATCCACAAGTCAACAAGTTTTCTAAAAGTTTTCTTAGGGTTTATAAACGTACACACACACACACACACACACACACAAATACACACAGTTTGTTAGTTTAATTTTGACAGCTATTAATGGAATTCAGGTGGTTCAAGGTTAAGGGTTGTTCAAAGGTTTGTTTTGCTACACAAAACAGTTTCTTTATTTGAATTTTCTTGGACGAGAATAACACAAAAAAAAAATCAGTCAGCGACTATTAGCAATGCTAATTAGTTAGAGAGTTGGTAGAATTCTGGGTTCCAGGCAAGGATTTAAAAAGAACTGGTTTTATGAAAGGAAGAAATATGAGTGGTTGTTTGGAATTAATCGATGGCGACATCAGGACAAATAACTTCTGGGGCAATTCAGGTGTTTGCTAATTATTCAGGAATAGGCCTCCATCTCTGTTTATTGGGGGCAGGTTTTCTGCGACGGAACAATATTCTCTCTGTGCTCGTGCGCGTCGCGCCTTCGGCGATGAGTCACCCGGCGGCGGAGAGACGGCGACGCTAATGTGAGGCGAGCTGTGTGAGGCGTCTTTCCGTGACTTTGATTGGACCTTGGGGTCAAATTAGCGGCGCGGCTGCTTCCCTCAAAATGTGTTTGTTTCTGCCTAAATGCGCCGTTTTTCAGACGAAAAAAAGGAGATGCGAAAGCCACACTCGAGCGCTCAGACTCTCTCGCCCGCCGCGTGCGCTCCCTGCTATTTGTCCTCCTCGACACTCTGCGCGGGCCGCCGTGGCACCGAACGTAATGAGGCTGCCGCTCCGCATGGAGCGGAGACCGAGTGTTTCGCACTTTTCGTAATCAAAGGAGGCTCCGGAGATGCGCCGCAACCCTCTTCACACCTCCAACCCCCCATTTTGTTGTTTTTTTGTTCGCAAATGACTTGCAGTGTGGGGTGGGGGTGGGGGTGGGGAGTGAGGGTGGGGCACGCTCATCTGAATTTGAAGGAGGGGCGCGACGTGAGCGCCGTCTGTCCTTTTGACTCGACCTGTGATTGAAGTCTGTCCCATCACGCAGGCGGCGAGATATTAGAAAAGAAAACAGATTCTTGAGTCTTGACCCCCCCACACTCCCCACACACACACACACACACACACACACACACACACACACCACCACCACCACCACCACCATCACCCCCACCACTCGGACCACTTGAAATATACTGAGCTCAAAGTTAAAAGTTCTGAGTGTTGTTTTTTTAAAATTGCTTCGACAGATATTTTATTTCAAATTCTTTTCCATCTCTTGGAAGCTTTTTTCGTGAATGGATCCCTTCAGTTTCCTTTTTCTTTAACTTTCTTTATTTTTTTAAAATAAAAAATATATATTCTGTATCTGTGCCATCCTGCCTTCTGAAAAGTGGAAGAACTTCTGAAATATTTAAATGGATATGTTGACTGCATTTCTAAGGACTTCGGTGTTTTTAATCATGTTGCTGATGGGATTTTTACAAAGAGAAACCTTGACATTCATATCTTTATGTACACAATGGAAACATAATGGGTTTTAATTGTTATTTCTTGCACAGGCAAATGTGTGTTTTGCAGCAAGTAGGTTGCGGGTTCAATTCCCACACTTTCTGTGTGAAGTTAGCGTCTGTGCAGGTTCGTTGTACGTGTTGGAACACCTGTCGTGCTGGGTTTGCCACAGTCGGAGGTCAGAAGTTGTAAATTAGGGTCTCGGTATGAGAGATGGAGGAATCATAGTTTGTGATTCTTCTGTTTTGATCGCACAGTTGCCTGCGATGTCTCACTTCTTTGTTGTGTAAACTAGTTGACTGCATAGTTCTCACAGTCATTATTTGTGGCAACAGTCATTGTTGCCAGTGAATATTCAGATACATGCAAAAACCATTTACTCTGAAGTGCAATTTAACAAAAAATATCTCCAGGTTGAGTGACACAGGAGCACAACAGGTGTCACAGCAGCAGGGTTTGGACTGGAGAGGCTGCTTGTCACTAAAGCCTAAATCAAGTCATAATTAAAGAGGTTGTTATAGGAAAACACATTTCCTTGCTCATGGTTCCACAGCCTGTGAGTTTAGTTGCAGCCAACCTGCCGGTCAGTTCCGAACTCAAACCAATGTCCGAGGAAGAGACAGTGGAGGAAGAACTGTTGGCTCAGATGTTCTCACTCATTAGAAATTGATTTTCTAAAAGCAACTGTTACCTCGAGTTAGAGGTGGGGGGAAGTGAAACGAAAAACAACACCTTCCAAGGGTCCACTTTATGAAAAATGACTAAAAAAAACGCATTAGGAACCTGGACCTCAGCAGCAGAGGGTCTGATATTGTCACTATTGGATTTGAGTTGAGGCTAAATGGACGGTGTGGCTTCATGACTTTAGTTTCACTCCGACTTTCAGCTTCTCAAAAAGCTTTTTGCTGCAGTTTATTTGAGGAAACTATAAAAAGCTGCACTGCCTCGAATAACTTGGCTGCACTTTTACCTGATAAATTACTGCTATTGCTAATTCATTATTTAGAGGTGTGCGGTCACACCAAAGCACTTTTTTTTGTTGTTGAAGTGTCTTTGTGCTGCAGAATGTTCAACCTCTCTGATTATTCTCATTGTTTCAAAAGTGTTCCCACCTCAACTTTTATTTCTTTTTTTCATTTCCTATTTTTTAGTTCAATGATCCCTGGAAGAAAAAAAGAAAGGAAGAAGCAGATTATTAAGCATGAATCGATTAACTGTTATATTTCACCATTTACACTGTTAATTTAAGAAAGTATTGTCCATGCTGTTTATCTGTGTGGTACATATAACAAATGTAAAACTGAGAATTAGATTTGATAAAATCTTAACCATTCAGAAAGACGCACAGGTCTGGCAGTGAGGCTGAATGGAGGTTTTAAGCAACTAGCTCACATCTTCTAATATTACAACTTCCCACCCTGCTCTCGCTACATTAAACTCCTTCAGAGGAAGATAATGTGGCTCTGGGGCTTCTCTTTACTTGCAGCGAGGCAGATATCTCCATTCATTTGCTTTTAACTGGAGCCACAGAGCCACCCGGCGCCAGCTAATGGCTGTGTTTCGCCGCCGTCTTGCATTTCACCGAGACGACAGGTGTTATTTCTCCCAGAGTGAATCCAGACTTGACAGAAGGGAATCAGGATGGCGCTGAGCACACGTAAAGGCTGAGATTACCTGCTTGAATTAGACATGTGCCCTCCCTCCGTTACTTTTTTTTTTTAAACTGAACTTTTGCAAAGTGATATTTGAATTTCTGCCACATGGACTCGTACATTTAAAGACTTTTTTTTTTTTTTAGACTATCATTTTATTCAACCTGGACTCCAGTGGAACAGGTTTCCATGATCTCTTTTCTCAAACCCTCGGCATCACCAGTAAATTCAATATTTAGCCCTCTGTTTGTAGCCTGCTGCTAAAACACGGACTAGCTTCCGGCAAAAACTAGAACTGTGTTGGACCTTCCACAAGTTCAGGAGAAAGCAAAAAACAAAAGTGAATTCAAGGGGCAGAGCCACTACCTGTCTGGGGGGTGACCATTGACCTTGGAGAGGTAATACTGCCCCTTGTGACATCACAAAGAGCTGATTGTCTATCTATTCTTGGAAAACATTGTTTTCATCCAACTTCAGAAGTCTGACAGATTGATCTCAGATCTAATATTCTTGTCTGGTTTTGAACCTATTGGTTTGTATTGAAACTGACTTAGCCGGTTGTTTTTGAAGAAAGAGCAAATACGTTGAATTTCTATAATCTCCTCTAATAGTTGTGCGTATTTCTGATCCAAAGAAAATTACAATGAAATACGTTTTCAAAAGCTTAAACAAGGATTTGTCGACCTTGTGTTTTCGGAGTGCTCCGCGCTGTGCAAAAAATGTAAAACAGAAACTTTGCGTTTTCTTGGATCGGTTCATCAAAGGTTTACAAGAGACGTGAAGGATGAGTCATTGTGAGATGTTGACGCACCGACTGGGACGACGACCGAGTCTTTATGGTCTGTTGTGGGTGTGTTTCTCTTCCTGGCTTGATTGTGTGGATCTGTTCGTTCTTCTGGTGTAAACAGGTGATTCATGTTGCTGATTCACTGTGGTTGTTTAGCCAGCATTCAAAGCTCTGATATGGTGATTGGCTCCAGATTGGCGCTGAGTGAGTAGCGTGAAAAGCTTCTTCAGAGGGAATAAAAGACAAGTACTCTGTTTTAGTGTTGCGATAGAAGTAAAAACATAAATAAATGATAGAGTTGTACCCAGCTCAGCAACCGTATCCTAACTTAGATGCGCGTCGATGGATTCTGAAGCCTGATCATCATAAACTGTCAAAGAAGGTGGCGGTGAGGAGGAGGAAGAAGAGGAGGAGGAGGAGGCTGACAACGTCCCATCAGGTTTCACAGCCTCAAACTGGAGCAGAGCAGAACAAGAGGGGGTTTGTGGAGAAGATGGCGGCGTTTGGTTGAAACAGCTGCTCGGCTCTCCGTGCATTTCAACGCCTCCTGCTTCCAACACACGCCAGTCGCTCTCATTTTCATCCTTCATTTTCAGTCGTCTTCGGCTGGAAGGGATGATCGCCCGTGATTACTTCACAGGAGAGTGTATATAATGTGCACCCACAGTCAGGGGGAACAAGAGTGCTCCCCAATCTGCAATTTTCCCATGATCCTTATCTTTATTAGCTCATTAAGTCTGGTGCGGAGGCGGCGGCGGCGGCGTGGACGCGGGTGAGCAGTAGCAGCCAATTAGTGGTCGCTTATCTACTGCGCAGGACACGCGAGGTGCAATAAGAATTAAATAGAAGTGCAGATTTTTGCAGATAGGCTCAGGTTTTTAAATTGGCTTCTCTTTTGTAGATTGCGAACATTTGGGTTTTCTTATAGCCAATAACCCCGAATACAGCATTAGGATATGATAAGATTGAATGCAAAAAGAAAAAAACTTTCCGACAAGAAGGGTTACATGAGTTTGTTTGAGGTGTTTTGAAAATGGAGAAAGGCTGTAATATTGTAGCTGCCTCGTCATGCAAGGAGCCGGTGAACACTGTGTTGTCACTCCGGCAACTTGACAACATGTTATTCCACGTGTGAGATTTTGATGTTATATTCAGATATATAGATGTATCAAAAAATGCAGCACAAATGGCCACAATACAAAGACCCTCAATATTAAACATTACAGGCTAGCTGGGTTTCCATTACCCTTAGAAATGTGCAAAAACCTATAAATAAAAAAAACGGGAATGGAAACACCTCCACTTTGAAAAACTTGTCAAATGTCGCTAAAAAGTTTTTACGCTTTCATGAGGAGGCGTTACAGACATGAATCTGGAAATATATTGCAGAAGTGCAATAGAAAACACCTTTTTTTCTGCATTTTAGCTGGCGCAGGACTTGAGGTGTGTCATCACATGCAGTCAACAGCCGCTCGCTGGCACCTGCTCCCGTGGCCGTGATAAGTCGGGTGCAACAAGAGGTGCAGTAGCATCACCCATCATTAAACGTTGAACCGGTCATTCTGAAATGTCAAATCCACAGTTACTCTGTGAAGTCCTTGTTTACTATCCGCTCCCAGAAATCACTCATTCGTGACCCTTGCCACACATGGACTTTTGCCGATGAACTTTCATTCGTTGCCGTCATCTTCTATTCGACATTGTCAAGGCAACCGCTGCCGATGTGATGAGAATCATAACGAGATGCAACAGCGTTTGTCTTTCTTCCGGCTGAATAACAGCCGAGAAGAGATTTCACCAGAATCACTAAACTTGTACCAAAAATGCCCTTCAATGGAAACACGTTCAAAGTGTACTTTATCTAAATTCTTGAAATGTTGCATTTTCATTTGTGTAAAACTGCAATAATGACATAAATGTGACTCAGCAAGAACATAAAGACTGCGAGCAAAGACCTTGGACAGAAAAAGCCAACCGCTTACATTTGAGACCAGAAAACCATCTTACTCATAGTTTATGTAATGATTTTACCATTTTCCAAATGGCTCTAATGCCGCCAGTCTGAGTGTCAAGTGCCTTCATGACTGTAACTCAAATCAAAACCTTCGGTGTTGCCTGATACGGCTACTGATATTATTCCCTTACTGGCCCACTTCAGCTGTAAATCTGCCTTTTATTGCACTTTTTTCTTTTTTCTTTTTGTCGTTTCCCTGTTCCCACATCCAACAAGTGATAATAAATCTCTCTGTCTCATAAATGATCAGGCAGACGGAAATAATGAGCGTGGTCACATTTGTTTGCGCATAAATATGCTGCACAGCAGCTCTTATCATAAAAACACGTCCCCGTCTGCTCCCTCGACTCTCCATCATTTTGTTAATCTGTCACATAAAGGCGCATATGGTCGCACTGCTACATCCGACAACCATTAACGTCAGACAGACTAAAGTTGGCCAAATTGCCTAAAACAAGAGAATGGTTGTTTTATTCTTGTAGTAATAATGATAATAACGACGACAATGGCTGCAATGTCTTGCTGAAAACAATATCAGACCACCAAAATGATAATGTATAATAATCATGTAACACTAGGAAATCACCAGAGTGAACTGCAGGGCAGAGTAGCACAGTGGGTTAGTGAAGAAACTATCAATGTTGTCCACCATAAATGTGTGTCATGATCAACTGTCGTCTCCTTCTTCATTCTTATCGTATTGCTTTGATGACGGGAGTCGCTCCGGCTCTGCATTTGCCTTATAAACAACTCTGTCTTGTTATGTGACATCATTATTTGATAGTTGGGGGGAATGTGCAGGTCACAACTTGTCCATGAGAGTGATTTGTCGGATTATTCAATGAGTTTTGAGGGAGGGAGGCTAGTGCCATAATAATTAATGGAGATGTTCTAACTCTCAAGGAGTTGTGGCAATAGGTGTGTTTGCCAAAATGTCGAACCATCCCTTTGATGTCTTGGCTTCTGCCACTTTTTCTCTCTTTTTCTCTCTCTGTCTCATAAATGGTCAGGCAGACGGAAATAATGAGCGTAGTCACATTTGTTTGCGCATAAATATGCTGCACAGCAGCTCTTATCATAAAAACACATCCCCGTCTGCTTCCTCAACTGTGTGACTAATACCTTGTTCTTGTGCATTATTCTCCGATGCCTGAGTGTCTTTTTATCAGCAGCCTGTCCTGAATCAGACACTCACCTTCCCTTCGCATTAACTTTTCACTGACCTCCGGCCACCGACAGTGTCACACTCCGCTGTCTGCGACAAAGCTCTTTAATTCAGCCCCCGTGCTCATTTCCATCCCAGAGGCAGCAGCTGCTCGCCGGGGTGGCTGATTTAAGGCAGAGTATGTCAAAGTGTGGTCCGGGGACCTCCAGGAGTCCTTGAGGAGGGCAAGGAGTAAGAAGGCGGCCAGACCCGATGGAACGTTTCCCAAATCCAGATTTAGCTCAGACGTTCACTGGTGAAGACCCCACAGAGTGTTGGAAAAGGTAGGGGACCCTCGGAAGCTGATTGGACGAAACCTTAGTGCAGAAAAATCTAATTGTTGCCGCTTAAAAAAAAAAAAAAGTCAGAGGCCTAAGTGTTATGTACAATGGACAACTGCGTTGTCCACTGATCTTCTTCTAGTGTAAAAACTGAAACCTGAGTAAAGCTTCCGTGCCAATCGCCCTCGCAGCAGCTCTTGTTGCATGGTTTTCTGTGTTGTTGTTTTACCTTTGGAGCAGCATTGATCAGTCACATCTTGCGATCGTATCTTCCACCAGTAAGCGAGTTTGCATATAACTGACGTGACGGGTCGTAGTGATCTCTGGACTGACAGTCCAGAGGTGTAGAAACTCAGTCCTCTGTCTTGTGTCGCCCCAATTGTAGTTGTCAGTAAGACTCAGCCGCGGCATTAATTTACATCAAACAGCAAGTTATCGTTTGTCAACCAGAGTGACTACACCTCTGTCTCTTTTTGAGTGGAAAAGCGTTTCACACACAAATTGCATAAACAGACGCCTGTGATTCATCGATGACACATAAAACTGGACAAAAAGGACAAATTTAATTCTCAGAGCCAACAGAGCCTAGAAGAGCTGATGGAGTCACTGAGATGCTGAACTGCATGTTGGATTTATTCAAGACATTTCAACAAACATGGCTGAGTGACGTCTAATTTTAAAATCATATTGATTTGCCTTTGTGAAGTGGTCTTTTACCTTTTAACCTGTAAAATATGTACTTGTTTCATGGTTTCATGGACAGTGCGTACCATTTAGTTTTTTCAGAAGACTGTTGGACGTTCAACCCGCATACTTTTTTTTAAATTTTTACCAAGTTAGGGAGTCATTTGCACAAATCCTCCTGTGCTATTAATGCACAAAATCAAAGTCCATTCTTTTGTGATTTTGTTTCATGTACAGTAGAATTGCAGGCTTGGCGCCGCCTGTGTGGGTCCCTGTCCGCCAGCGATGTTCTCAAATTTACTGGTTTACAAGAAGCACAAAAAACAAATTGAAAGTCAAAAGGACAAAACCAATTTATAATCCTCCCCCCACCCCCCCCACCCCCCAAAAAAAAATGCCATGGGTAGTAAATCTCATTTGCATTTAAATGCCTTTCAGACACCTTCTAAAAGTTTCTTTTATTTTTCCGCCCCTTTTCGCAGAAGCTGTGTGAGGAGGGCACAGTTGGCAGGTGCGTGTTAAGTGGTTTCCCATGAGCGTCGGCGGTTCCCCGCATGAACTCCGTCTGAGTCAGGCAGTCAGTGGCAGGCTGAGGTGCAGCTTCCCTCTGACCACAGGCGACAGCAACAACAACATAAAGAAAAGCTGCAGCTGGACAGGCTCAGTCTGATGACAACACATTCGTCAAACCTTTACACACACACACACACACACACACACACACACACACACAGACTGCGACCACACACCATCTCGCCGCTGGCAGGGCAGCGGGTTCAGAATCTTATTACCTAAGAGGAGGGCTTAGCAGCCGGCAGCCTCTCGAATTCATGAATCTCAATGTGTGTTGTTTTGTGTGTGTGTGTGTGTGTGTGTGTGTGTGTGTGTGTGTCTGTGTGTGTGTGTGTGACACTGGGCAGTGGGGACTCTGATATCAGCGGCGGCTGAATAGATTAAATTCTGGTTTAAAAAAAAAAAGTGGTTCGGGAAGAAAGAAAAATCCATAATCAGTGTTTGGTTGTTGAAGTAAGTTACTGCGTGAACCCCATTACGTTTGGTCAGTGGATTCGGGATGCGTATGCATGTAGGAGGGAACATGTCCTTTTTCCGCATGCAGTTGGTGGCATATATGCTGTGAAAACATGTCAATATTTACCACAACTGAAAGGCCAGTTTGTATTTAAGATAAAGTTCTGACTAAAAACAAAAACCCTACACACACGCGCTTGCTAGCTGGCGGTTGCACAGGCGGTTTTGCGTGGGCGCTGGCGCGGCTCGTCACATGACCCGTCTTGGCCACGCCAGTCATGCGTGTCTGCCGCCCTAGAGCGGTCAGCGGACAGTGACTGACAGCAGCAGCTGTGGGCGAGGATGGGGGAGGGCGAACCAACCGGGTAGAAAGAGCTCCTGGTGTGACGAGAATGTCGAGGCGGAACTGTGCTGAAATGTGCGAAAAGGTCTGTAGGGTCAAAATGTTGAAACTTTATATAATTTATATAATATTTTCTATGACATGACGAAAGCCTGTATGAAGATGGATAACAGCCCCAAAGTTTTCGTTATAAGCTCCTTATCGGTTTGCATCTTTAGCCAGTTTAGTTTCTATTTGTTTCATCTGGTGAATTTTCTTGTTTTGGTCAGGGAAACTAATCACATTTCCCACTGATTTGCTTTTTAAAGGTGAAGGGCCAGATCCACAAAGAATGGAGCACAGCGGTTGGAGTTAGGGTTGGAGTTAAGGGTGGGGTAGGGTTGGGGTAGGGTTAGGGTTGGAGTTGTGGTAGGGTTGGGGTTGGAATTGGGGTTAGGGTTACAGTGAAGGCTGAAATTAGGGTTAGGGTTTCGATGTTCCTCATACGCTAGAAGCCCCAAATTTGACGTGAATGTTTCTTAGAGGCTTCTGATGAAAAAGCAAGTGACCCCATGTCTCTAGGACAAAGTTGACCTTTGACCCTCTTGGACTTGTATGGCATTAGGGTTCGGGTTAAGGCTGAA
This sequence comes from Thamnaconus septentrionalis, assembly GCA_009823395.1. Taxonomy (NCBI): domain Eukaryota; kingdom Metazoa; phylum Chordata; class Actinopteri; order Tetraodontiformes; family Monacanthidae; genus Thamnaconus; species Thamnaconus septentrionalis. The sequence goes on from CM020509.1 coordinate 5,354,136, forward strand.
ATTAGGGTTAGGGTTTCGGGGTTCCTCAAGTACTAGAAGTCCCAAATTTGGCGTGGGCGCTTCTTGGGGGCTCCTGATGAAAAAGCAAGTGGCCCTATGTCTCTAGGACAAAGTTGAAATTTCACCCCATAGACTTGCATTGAATTAGGGTTCACGATAAGCCTGAAACTAGGGTTAGGGTTAGGGTTAGGGTTAGGGTTTCGGGGTTCCTCAAGTACTAGGAGTTCCAAATTTGGCGCGGGCGCTTCTTGGGGGCTCCTGACGAAAAAGCAAGTGGCCCCAAGTCTCTAGGACAAAGTTGAAATTTCACCCCATAGACTTGCATAGAATTAGGGTTAACGATAAGCCTGAAACTAGGGTTAGGGTTAGGGTTAGGTTAGGGTTTTGGGGTTCCTCAAGTACTAGAAGTCCAAAATTTGGCGTGGGCGCTTCTTTGGGGCTCCTGATGAAAAAGCAAGTGGCCCCATGTCTCTAGGACAAAGTTGAAATTTCACCCCATAGACTTGCATTGAATTAGGGTTCACGATAAGCCTGAAACTAGGGTTAGGGTTAGGGTTAGGGTTTCGGGGTTCCTCAAGTACTAGGAGTTCCAAATTTGGCGCGGGCGCTTCTTGGGGGCTCCTGATGAAAAAGCAAGTGGCCCCATGTCTCTAGGACAAAGTTGAAATTTCACCCCATAGACTTGCATAGAATTAGGGTTAACGATAAGCCTGAAACTAGGGTTAGGGTTAGGGTTAGGGTTTCGGGGTTCCTCAAGTACTAGAAGTCCCAAATTTGGCATGGGCGCTTCTTGGAGGCTCCTGATGAAAAAGCAAGTGGCCCCATGTCTCTAGGACAAAGTTGAAATTTCACCCCATAGACTTGCATAGAATTAGGGTTAACGATAAGCCTGAAACTAGGGTTAGGGTTAGGGTTAGGGTTTTGGGGTTCCTCAAGTACTAGAAGTCCCAAATTTGGCGTGGGTGCTTCTTGGAGGCTCCTGATGAAAAAGCAAGTAGCCCCATGTCTGTAGGACAAAGTTGAAATTTCACCCCATAGACTTGCATTGAATTAGGGTTCACGATAAGCCTGAAACTAGGGTTAGAGTTAGGGTTAGGGTTTCGGGGTTCCTCAAGTACTAGAAGTCCCAAATATGGCGTGGGTGCTTCTTGGGGGCTCCTGATGAAAAAGCAAGTGGCCCATTGTCTCTAGGACAAAGTTGAAATTTCACCCCATAGACTTGCATTGAATTAGGGTTAACGATAAGCCTGAAACTAGGGTTAGAGTTGGGGTTGGAGTTAGGGTTGAGTTCCACTTCCCACAGCAATCTTTCCTGAGGATGAAGGTTTTGCCTGTCTGGGATTTTTCACTCCCAACAATTCAGTCCGAGGCCCTTTTTTTAAATGGCCATGTGCTGTTTTATTTACCTTTGTCGAGTACTTTGCTTCTAGAGGGAATGGAATTAATATCTTGCCAATATCCAGCCCATATAAAAAAAGTTTGGAAAGGTTGTGTTGAACCTCTTCGTGCCTTTAAAGGTGAAAAGCACCAATTTTGCATTTAACCTTTAAAACCAAGAAATGTAAACCAGCGGCCGTGTTGTCTGGAGAGGAAAAACAACGAAGTCCATCTGCATCTCAGCATGTTTCTCATTGCATCCTTCTTTATTTCAGAGTCTGAAATAAAGCAGAGCAAATCCAAATCCGAAAGTGATGAAATCCTCAAAAGCTGTGATAAAATAATGATAGTAAAAAAAAAAAAAAAAAAGCTCTCCCTTTGGAGACCATCTTTTCTTTTTAAGAGTTTTCTTTCGTTTCATCAAGAACACAGACCCACTTACTTGATAAAATGCCAGCAGCAAAGACTCCTGGGACTGCAATTTGCTCTAATTAACCATCCTCTCTGCTGACTTGTTTTTGGAAAACAGCGATTAGTCATGATTCTCATGTCCAGTCCCAGTTTCATTTTTACTTATTTATTTATTTATTATGCTTTTTTTGCTGTTTGTGTGTTCCTTCTGTTGTGAAATCATTACTAGGACATGTGAAGAACATAAAAAAGTGCAGCTTATTTGTAGTTTGATAGCTCTAAAACCTTGGAATAACCTGAAAAAGGAACAATAGACCCACACATATTCAAAAGAATAAGTTCATTTATTTTATAACCTTTCTACTCCACGTACTATCACGATGCTAGTTTGCATCAGCTGCCGTTGTTATTGAACAACTATTGTTCTCCAGAATTCTTACCGTTATTGCTGGCACCTAGAGCTACCACAACTGCAACATGTAATGTTCTTTTTGCTTACGCAAAGATCAGCAAAAGAATCAGATTAATTTGTTGCTTTGCAGTTACAGCCCTTCGTCAGCAGGGGCGCTACCGACCCTCCATTACTCTTGCCCCCTACTTCAAGAATGAAGAAAACAGGCATACACAAACACTGAGAGATCGTCACATTCTTCATCTCAAGAACGAATTCTGAACTGGCTGACGGTTAGTGATCCTCGCCGGCTTGAGACTCATTTGCAGCCCGTTTTCATGCTCGGTTTGCAAGATATTGAGTTGTTTTTTTTGTTTTTTCATGGCCAACCTGATCCATGAGGTTCCCTCCGGCGTCCACCAATGAACCAACCGTGTTGAGTGCAGCAGGAATGCAAAGTTTTCTACATCGACATTCTTTCTCTTTCATCCATTTCACCATCGCGTGGCCTCGTGCGAATGAAACCAGTCGCATTTTTTTTACAAATGCGCTGCGCATGTAAAAGAAATCTGGCAGGAGCAGAAGGTTCAGACAAGACGCTGACTGTTTGACCCTGATATTGTTTTTTTTCCTCTTCTCTTTTAAGTTTCCAGGCAACACTTTGCAATTGCTCTAAATTATTCATCGTTGAATCTTGTCTGTGACCTAGTTGCTGGCGGGCCAGAAACAAGGCTCTGAGAGCGCGGAGCTGAAGAAACGGGTTAATGACGCTGATGTCTGCATTGATGCATCTCTCAGTCTGAACATGGTGAGTTTGTAATAAGACGAGACACTCGGGCTTGGAGTCAGTAGTACTGCAGACGAGCCAGAAAAATGTGGGCTTTATTTGGAAGATGAGCTGTGTGTGCCTGAACAGTATGTGCCTCCCCAAGTGCTGTGTTGTGGTCCTACACCAAGATTATCTGTGCCAACACAATGTCCATTAGTTGGGCGGTCACACAGGCAAATGTTGAGGATAAATCTCAATGTCACCAATTTATTCAGCCGCGACAAGGCACATGCTAACGTTATCATTTTGGTGTTTTGTGGTTGAATATTAACAAAAAATCTTCCTTAAAATTTGTTAACATCAGTTCTCCTATTATTAGATTATTAATATTAACAATTTTCCGTTTTTTGAGGTTAATGTGGATTTTTATGTGCCAGACTTCCTCCGATGGAATTCGTGTAAAAGCCAACATGTAGAGCAGACTGGGGAGCGTCAGAACCTTTTTTTATTGTATTACTTATACTACGTTACCCTCTACAGTTGCCTATACACACAAAGAATACCATGATGATGACAACCAGCAGTGTTTTGTCTCATGTCTGATGAAACCCCTATAGTTGGTGTTTTCTGAGCAGTATAAACTGTTGCTCTGTGGTCTGACAGGCTGGAGATTTGCAGATGGGAGACGAGTGTGTCACCAAAAAAAAAAAAAAACACTTTTCAATGCCTTTGTGTTGTTTGACTCCAAAACCTTTTTTCTTCTTTTTTGACTCTGAAGGTGTAAATATGTGCGTTTTAGGCAGAAAAAGCACATATTTACACAACCACATGCAGAATGATCGCAAATAACGACGACATTGGTGCGTCTGAATAGCAATTTCCTGTTTCTTCCCATTTGAAGGTCATTTTCTGCCAGTGTACAGCGCTGCTGTAAGGCCTCTGTCACGGCTGCTGACGTCTTTCTTGACCTGTCCCTCTTTCCTGTCTCCCCCGCCTCTCCTCCTCCCCTCACTCCGCCAGGTGCCATCCGCTGGCCTCGCCGCTCAATTCTAATAAAGAGCGAAACACAAAGAGGACGGCTCCTCGTTTGAGCAGCAAATCTGCGTGGTGGCCGAGGACATTTCTGTTAGCAAACGCTTTACACAATGTGCAATGAATGGCTTTAAAAAAAAAAAAAAAAAGGGTTATCGTCACGAGTCAAATCGGCCGGCAAACACCCTCAAATTCGGAGAGAATTCATTTTTCGCTGCCATTGTGCGTCGTGCGGGGCTGCAAATCCAGAGGCCAACTTCATCTGCGAGGGAATTAAAAGAGCACATCAGCTCGGTGCAGACAGAGAGGAGTAGCAGATAAGGACGAGGAGGCGGGGAAGTGAAAAGGAGAAGTGGCGCACAGCTTAAGGCCGACTGAGACGAGTTGTCAAGGTCTGCCATGGCCGGAAAAAGTGAAAAGGAGGAAAGACTGCGAGGCAGCGAGTGTCTGGGAGCGGAGTAAAGTGCGTGTGTTGACATTTCACTTCCGACCCGTTAAAAGAAAAGATAATCACGACGTCTTTAATGCCGCCGTTGTCTCACTTGGAGACGTGAGGGGTAGCCGGAGCAACGGCACTGCACATTTATTCCCGAGCCAGTCTGACATTTTTCACGTTCTGACAGTGACAACGATTTGCTTTGAAGAGAAACATCAAGGGGCGCCGTCCTCTTCAGCGAGTAGAGGCTGGAACATCAGCCCCGGTTCATTTTCTTAAAATGTCGTTAAAATCCTTTATTGTGCAATAATGGTCCATAATAGTCGCTCCGTTTGTTATTATTGTTCTTTTGTTTTGCCGTGCGGTGGGTTCTTGCATTGAACAAGTCAATTTAGCAAATGGATGCGTCCTCGGCTGCGGGTCTGCTCTTTAGCAAGGTGCGGATATTTTACATTACACGCATACATCAGAGCGAGGAGGCGGTAAAGAAGTTAACGTTGAGCCTCATTCCATTACTGAGATAAGGAAAACATTAAACAGAAAAACTATATATATCTTCTCTTATATCAGGATGCAAAGTGTTTTTCCTGCAAATGAGCAGAATGCAAATAAATATCTGAGGATGGAGAAAAGGCAAATCTTGTTGGCAAACTTTGGAAAAAGTTGATTTACTTCCTCCCAGCGTCGTTCTGTGAAGGAAAGACTTATTTCGAGCTTTATCCTCTTTGGTTGCATCCGCGGTGAAGAACCCTGTGCAAGGACCAAGGAGACAATTGTGTGAGGAGGAAATTCTTGTCGCCGACATTCACGGCTGCCAACAGCTCAAAAAAAGGAGCCAGAAAAATCCAGGGCTGAGGACGGAATTCTGTGGGACCTTCAGGCGTTTGTGAAATAAGCCATTTTATCCCCCGTTCATCTGCATACACATATTTATTCAGTGAGTCCATAGACAAATGAGCAAACAGTACAAACGATACAACCCTGATATGTACTAGATAGCCAACAGGAATGCGTCGATGAGGACGATGCCGCTAATTAGCGCCTTAATGAACTGACGGCCTACATTTGTCAGGGCACAGAGAGGAACACGGCGCCGGGTCGTCCTCGGGTCTTTTGTGAACGGCGGCGACAGGTGGTGGAGAACAGCTGGCTTCCCACTCTGGTACAGAGTGTCCTGATCCAAAAACTTCCCACTCGCCCCCCTGCCTCTTGTCCTCTCTCTCTGTCTGATGCTCTAATCTGACTCTATTTGTCCAGACCGCTCAGTGATTCTGTCCTGCGGGTTAATATATTCAAATCAGGCCCATATTTGAAATAACAGTTCAGAGGAAACAGATGCGATACCTCCGATCGGACCCCCACCTCCAGCAGCCTCATCAAGGTCCTTCCTGTTGATGAGTATTTTATATTTATGTGTTTATTTAATTCCATTTATTTAGTTAAAACAAAACAATTTGACGCTAAAACAAACCTTACCAACTTCTGGATGAAAGGGAGCAGCTAGCTGCTGTTTCTCCCGCGGCCAGCAGGTAGCGCTGTGGACGGGCGAGCGCTTTGGCCGGTGATTGTCTGCACCCCGGGGCTGGTGTCATGCAGACACATCCCTCCCAGGCTTCCTCCCAGGCATTTTAAAAATGCATCCAATTCCCAGTTTATTACCCCCACGCTGCGCCAGGCACCAGCCGGCCACTCCAAGGAGCCTGATGTTGCCGTTGGAGCCTCTGGAAAAACAGCCCTCTGTCCATCAAGCTGCTGTTTGCTCCAACAAGTTCATCTGTCGCAGTGCACAAGCTTCATTGGCGAGTCATAAGGTTCAGGTGACGGCAGACGAGTCTTCTGATTCTCGTTCAGTGGCGATGATGATTCATCCAGCCAAGGTGGAGATTCTCTGACCTGTACGGAGAAAAAAATCCCAAGAGAAGATCAAGTGAACCGTCTACATTGACCAACAATCTCAGTTTGTTTTCACATCAGTAACCGATCATCAACTTTTAAGCAGACTTGGAATATGCAACATTTTCCAATCCACTGCTTTTACTTCCCTCATGTGGCTCCGCTGAACAGCTGAATTGCACAGCTGATGGATCCTGAGGCAACTGAAGAGCTGATTAAAGGGTGTTACTCAGCGTCGTGGTGATAACAGGATCGCAAAACATCCAACGAGAGGAAGGGGAGGACAAGTTTCAGCAAATATTGATTAGAAAACAAACCTTTGGCGTTGAATCCTGAAAAAGAAATATCAGGCACTGAGGTCCTTGACAGCATCAATGTAAATAGATTCTCAGTGAAGTCAGACTCAGACTACAGATGTTTTAAAAGCCCGACAGGTCTTGAAATCGACTTGCATCACACACCTGTGGAGTGGCGGGGGGGTAGGGGGGTGCTTCAGAGATAATCTTTTCTTTAATCTCAGACAGGCTCGCGTTACAAGATCAGAGAGGACAGGTGCGTGATGTGCTGCTCAGGTTTTTTTTCACGACAACTTTATTGCCGGAGGGCGGGAGCGATTTACCACCTCGGATGAACCCCCAAAAACAGGCGTCGGTGGAGTCTGACTAGTTTCTGCGTTGGAACTCAGAGTTGAAGGGGGAAATAAAGAGAGCGGACGGGAGAATGCTGAGAAAAGTGGTTGAGGGTCAACGGTCTGGAACAGAAACAGCACGGTGGCGTGATAATGACGTGTTGTAGCGCTGCGGTCGATTGCCAATTCTGTCGGCACGAAGATGATGTTTGAAAATGTAAAAGCCTGTCAGTGACCTCAACGGAATGCATACCGACATCCTGTTTGAAAAAGTGGACATTGAAGTCATTGTATATAAAAACATGTAAAAACACTTTGGGGGGAGGGGGGGTTATTTTCCAGCTCTGCCTGGTTGTAGCAGAGGTTGTAAAATCCTGCGTGGCAGATCCTCACTCAGCGAGCTTCCTGTTTTTGTCCCAACTAAACCCAAGGTCCTGTTCTCCCCAAAGGATGTGGATTGGTTTTAGCCGTTCAGGCTGAAAGATGAAATGTTTCATAATGGCTCGGCAAGAATTCCGACATGAAATCTTTGCAGTCTCATTGTCAGAAAGAGCAACCTTGTAGTTTCTGCATTTTAAATAAGCCAAACTCTGAGTAGTTTCTTCCCTGCTCTGACCTCAAGACTGAATTTTAAAGGAAGGGTTATAAAACACATTGAATCACTGGTTTGCACATAAAAAAAAAAAACCTTTCCTTTCTTTCTTAAATATTTGTTGGCCTGACTTTGATGGTTGACGGCTGCTTGAGGCAGGAGAAAATGTGAAGGTGCACGATTAGGACAATGAAAAATGTCTCTCTCGTGATTCTGGTGAAGACACACACCTGACCAAACCCCTCCCCCGCCCCTACCCCACCCCGACCCTCCGAGCTGTCTTCTTCAAACTGCCACCACCGAGAGCCAAAGTCGTGGTCGTGCGAGGTCTCCTCCCCTTCAGACACGCCGCTCATCGATTACAGAGGGTCGCCTCTCTAATGAGGGAAGGTCGGCCCGCTCTTCATCCGTCACTGTCATCCTCGCCGTCCTTCCGTTCCCCGCCGATACCAAACCTGTCGGCGGCTGCCGTCTCGTTGTCTTGGCTGGCAGCAGAAGGTGGCGCCAGAGGAGGCCACGTCGGTGTTATCAGCCTGCAACAGATGACGGCTTTGAGGGGGAGCGTGACTCTCTGCCGCTGCCCCATGGTGGCTAATTACCCCGGCTCATCAACAGGAGGACAGAGTGCCAGACCCAGGGCAAACGCTTTGCATGTTGGACATTAGTCACACGGCTCAAAGGAGTTTCCTTCCATCCAAAGCTGAAGGAGCCACTTTCTGCTCCAAAATAATGTTTACCTACTTTCTATTTCCTGCAAAATATTGCCTGGTGGATTTTTATATTCCGGCTTTACAAATAAACTGATTTTTAAATTATGTAGATATGTTTAACAGATCCATGTAGTAAAAAAAAAAAAAAAAAATAGATATAAGTAATTAAATAATGTTATTATCAGTGGTAGCAGTTATAATAATAATAATAATAATAATAATAATAATAATAATAATAATAATTAAAAGGAGTTAAACCTTGAAAATGACTGGGTGAATTAAATATTAAATTAAATATTATCTGTATGCGCGAGGGGTTGTTGTTGTCCCTGCGCACCACATAGCTATTCAAAGTTTGGTTTGTTTTTTATTCCCCTCCAGGCGAACCAGCCAGACTTGCCATTACACCGTCGCTCATAGATCAGCGGCAGCACCTGCAGAGCTCAGGTCCAATAAACTGTTGCACGTATCATGATGCATTGACACATTCTGGCAGCTACTATAGCTACTGTTTTGTTCTTACCTCATTACTGGACCTGCTTCAATCTCTCTCGTACCCCATGTTGTGTTTTTGTCTGTGGGCTGGAGTTCACATTCGAGACTTAACTTGTTCTTTTAATAATGTACATGAATAACGTCATGAGTGATGAAATCGTTGTATTTTTCAGGAACCGGTTGAGGAGTATATGGCGCAGCAGTGTAAAACACAGTGCTGTAATTTTCCTGGAGGCGCTCACAAATCCATAGCGATACTCTCACACTTTAGCAGGTAAGTTTCCATTTTCTGCTTTTCATTGACGATAATAAAAAACAAAACAAAAAAAAGGTAGGAGATGCTTCACTGTCAGTGTCAGTTACAGACCATGAGATGGTCAACGGATGTTGGTGCGTAATGTACCTTGTGTTCACTTCAAACTAAACAGCGCCGACCCCTGCACATGGAGCTTAATTAGCCTACAGGACTGGAACTCCCAGGATGTTTCCTTTTAAGGAACACAATGGCCCACATCCATCTTACCGGGCACTCCACAGGCACACGGGTGAAGCCGAGCCTCGTCTGAGGCCGCAGTTTGACACTTCGACAACAACACAGCGGAGAAATCCGGAAAAGAATTGAGAAATTCCAATTTTACTGAATTGCACTCAAAAGGTCAGAATATGGCACAACCATTGGACATTCTTTGATGAAAAAGAAGTGAGGAACGATCATGTTATTAATATTTATTTGTTTATTGATTTATTTCTCCCTTCCCTAAATCCCAAGAGTCCTTCCCCGATTGAAAGTTGTTTTTTGGAAGTTGTTTTTTCTTAACTCATCTCGCCCTGTTTTAAAACTGCTCTCTGTTTAACAGTTTTTCTCTCATCAGATGAGGAGCAAACGGCTCCTCCTGGCACGATAACCGCTGTTAAACACCCCACCACACATCACACAGCCCTCAGCTGTCAGATCTCGTAGCTTGAGTGTGTCTCATTCTCAAGGAAAATATTATCGCTCAAGTTTTGAGGGCTTTTTTTCCCCCAGGTGCGTGATGCAACTTGATCCGAAAACCTGTCAGAGGTTTAAAAAAGAAAAATCTGTAGTCTGAAGCAGGCTGAGACTGAAATCTATTTCTATTTTCTTTTCGCAGTTTAATGTGGGGCATTTGCTATTTGCGACGGCACTATCTGAAAAACTTAACGTTTGTCAGTTTGATGAGTTAAACCTCAGTTATTTTATTTTGGACTGATGTTGCTCTCCTGTAACGCTCATTACTATGAATATCAGAGTGCAGAAGATGATGTTGTCGCCCAGGAATTAAGTTGTAACATCTGAATGAATGGCCCCCAGATGGAACTGGACGATATTTTCTTGTTAAATAAAGTGCAAAGAGCAGCACGAAAGACTTTTCTCCACCGCTGACTGACTCTGGGCGCAGTTAGGTTCAGCATCACGGCACAGCCACAGTTCAGTGAGTTGCACCAAGTGTCATCACCGGTGGTCGTTAGGAAGCCTCGCCCTGCTGCCAGCTGCTCCTCCGGCTCTGGTTCACTCTAATATGACAGATACAAGCTTTGTCCAGTCACTTTGCCTTGAAGGCTAAAAAGGTTTACGGGCTTCTATTCCCACATGGACGTGTGAAATACAGCGGCAGGTATCGATTGAATTTTACCGACTTTTGAGGTGAAGCGTCACTTCATCGTCTGTGTTCAAGGCAGAAGAAAGTTTCAGGAACTATCTGGATATTTGTTTACCGGCTAAAACCAACTTTCCAATTGCCTGTGTACGTGGGTGCATTAATTGGATGAAATGCACCAGCATCAGCTCCGCTCTCCTCTCAGAGTCAAGGATTCGATTTTAATTGGCGCAGCCTCGACAGCATCTGTGGCCTCTGCATCTGTGGTCCGTGTGATTTATAGTCGCAGTGCCAAACTGGAAGTGGATTTTTCTTCTTTTCTTCTTTTCTTTTTCCCATTTCACTGTATCCTCAGCATCCTCAGGAGCATCCAGCAGGCCTTTCAGGTCACCGCAGTCCCGGCAGCGCCAACTTTCCTCCGCTCACGCCCTCGATCTGGTGTCCTTCCTGAACTGTTCACCCCTGGAGTCCAGCCCCTGCAGAAGAAAGATGGTAAATCTTTCTTACGTCCGCCGACACCAGCGCTACGATTCCAGTTGGTTAACCTCTGCACCGTCAGCGGCCAGCTGACTTTCTGCTTCACGTCTTCAGTCAGCAACCTAACAGAGCTGCAACCCCGTAACCCGTTGGCGGCTTCACAGACAACAGCCCCGTCAGCAAACCCACCCGGTCTCTGCTCCACATCACAAGTTGATGAGATCCTCATCGTGAGTTGCTGAGTCTACTCTGACACCAGCGTCGTCAGCGACCTGGCCAGTCCCGGCTCCTCGTCTCACGTCGGCGGTCCGGCTGACAGCAGTCCCATCAGCGACTCTGTCAACTGCTCAGCTCAGCTCAGCTCAACAGACTGTAACTCTGTGAGCGGCCTGGCCCATTTCTGCCCCACGTCACCGGTTGGCGGATCCATGTCTGGTGGGTCGGCAGACATCAGTTCCCTCAGCGACTCGGCCAACTGGGGTTCTGTCTGCCACCAGCTCTGTCAGCGGTTCAGTTCCTGCGAGACCCCATGAGGAATTTCAGACTCCGTCGCCGGCCTCCTGCAAGACCCCCGCAGGGGTTTCATCTTCGTCTTCGTCTCGGGCCTCCGGATTTCCAATTCTGCTGCCAGTTTCCTGCATGAGTGCATTGAAGTGTTCTAATCTCTGTTTCAGTGTTTCCTGTTTTATTTTGAAAGTCTCGTCTCTCCTTGTAATTTCGGAACTTTACTTTCTGGTTTACTGCCTTTTTGTTTCCTCGTTTTCAGCTGTGTCTCGTCCTGCCCTTGATTGTTCTCACCTGTGTTCCGTCTGCTTGTATAAATAGTCCTTGTCTCCCTTTGTGTTTGGTAGTTGTTTCTCCACGGTTGTTTCTGCCTGTTGTCTCATGGTGTGTCATGGTCATTTGTCCTCATCTGCTTTTCTGTTTTTGACCTGGTTGTTTGTACCTTAATCCAGGTCCTAAAGTCAGTTTTGTTTGCTTTTGTTATTATAAGTCTGCTATTTCGGTTTTTTTGTTATTTACCCTCCAGAACACCTTTAGTTAAGTTTTTATTATTGAAAACAGATTTCTGGTGTTTTTTGATATTTAACCTTGAGGATGCCTTGAGTTAAGTTTTGTTTGTTATTTAAAATAAAATAAATTTCTGTTTCTGTTTTGATCTCCCAAGTTGTTAGTGTGTAAAATTTTTATTTGATTATTCATGTTGTTATTGACACAGTATGGTTTCACCATCAGTATCTTTGGTTTCAGCCAAATCATCCCTCTGTCTCCAGCTAAGAAGAGAAATCCTTCCTGGATCCTGCGTTTAGCTTTTTCATTATTAAATTGCTGATAATATCAGCTGTCGTTGACACTGACAAACAGATGGTCCGCATCCTGCGGGAGCAGAAGTTCAAACCTTTGTCTGACACACAAAATCGTTTATGGAAGCTCTGGCGGCAGCAGATTTATTTAGACTACCTTCTCACATGCGCCTTTAAGAATATAAATAAATAAATACATAAACATTACGAGCAAAAACATCTCACGATAAGCTGATGGCTTTCATTCTGCTCCATTTCCTGGGCTGCTCTGTGAACGGCAGTTTAATTGGACGATGAAATACAGGAAGAGAATGAACCTGCCAAGGGTTTAATCTTGATATTCTTCTAATGAACCGTGACTATGTTTGGACTTTTTTTTCCTCCACAGTAAAAAACAAACAAAGAAGAAAGGGGGAAAAACACTCAAGCTGTGGCCACGGGGACCTGTCAGCAGCCGAGACTGAAACAAATGCAAAGAAAACACTTAATAAGAACTAATGGGTTTCTTTTTTTACACCCTCTCCCAGATTTGGTTTAATTTAGCTCCCTTCTAACGGCCACAGCTGACAGCCACAGTAACGAGTGGGTATACGTTTTGTTTCCGCGCGCCTGCACCCACACTCTCCACAACCTGCTTCCCTTTTCTTGTTTTTTTTCCTCTTTCTTAACAGCAGAGTGTTTGTGGGAATCAGAACGACGTTGGACACATGCCAGATCACATTTAGGATTTTTTTTGGCCGAGCTACAAGCTGCTCCGTCTTTTCAACAAAAGACTCACAAGACTCAGAATTCTTTTCTGTCCTTTTCACTAGTTTTCCTCTATTTCTGCGATGTTTGTGCCGCAGGCATTAACACAGACAATTGCTTTTGAAATCACCTTCGCGCTCGGAGAAACGGAGAAACGTAGAATCGTCTGAAAAGAAGGATGATTGCCGGCGTCTTCGGAGAGACAGGCAGTGAGGTCGCACAACACACAGCCGACATTCTACTCCTCTCTGTGTTTCACCTCGAGTGTGGTTGGGGGGGGCTCGGCAGCCAATCACCTGCCTCCATCTCCTGTGCCAACTCACCTCACGACCTCCTTCGCTACACCAGTGCGCCTCCTCTCAGCTCTTCCTGCAGACCTCCTGCCCTCCAGCTCCGGGCGCTCCTACGCCCCCCCGATCCCGTCCTGACCCTGAACGTTTTAATCGCTCTCCAAACGCCGCTGCTCGCTACTCCTTCCCTCTCAGCCCGGGCCGATACTCTTATCTCGCACATCACACCTGCCACTTTTTCTCCAGCCGTCACGACCTGCCTGCACGTGCGCTTCCCCACCTCCTCTCCGCTCTCTGACTGTTGACCCTGAGCGCCACCAGACACCAGATAAGACGGCACAGGGCCGCTGTTTCCTTGTTGCACATTGAGATGCCAACTGAGACACTCCAGACACAGGCACCAGCTTTGGGCCAGAGGTCAGGAGCAGTACCTTTCGCCTCTACTGCCGCTTACACTTCCCTAAAATTTCAAATGCTGTAATCTTCCTAAAGCCTCCATTGAAATGCACAGTTTGCAAGATGCTCTATGTCCACTAAGTGGCAGAAAATCTCACATTGTTAAATACTTCTTTCCATTTTCTTTGAAATTATCGTCATTCATTCAAATATATATTGTCATAAAGTATGAGGTTGTATAGTTTTCTCAAAAAGTGGTGAAAACGATCTTGGTTGAGTTTCAGTTGCCTCAAGCAGGAAGTGAACCCAGGTCTCCTGCACCACTTTCAGCAGTCTAACCCAATGTGGTTTAGAAGAAAAAGGGGAAAAGAGAAAAATCTGGACCCCATTCTTCAACCCCAACTCATTACCTAACCCTAAACCCAACCTTGACACTAACTAACTAACTATATATAGTGTATGTAAAGGCCAGATGCACATGAGGGGGTAATCTGGCTGCTGTCACTAACCTGGGAACGATATAGGTATTGTGTTGCAAGGTCAGTTTCTACTCCAGATTATCACAGTGCCAATAGTTCTGCACAACAGCATTTGCTTTCACTGAAGGCTAATTACCTGAACTTTGTATTTGGCTCCTTTAACTCACAAATAGAAATTTCCAAGACCTGAGCTGGTGTCAGTAATCAGCCGTGTCTCCTCTTGCTACCGCAAATTAATGGAGAACTAGTGAAACTGCTCGCTTCATCAGCAGCGTGATTGATAATCGTGTCATGTATTTGTACGAAGTGTTACCCAAAGCGTTGCAGCAGCTCCGTGAAGAGGGTTTTTTTTTTGGATAATGTTTTCCTTATTATGCTCACAGCTGCAAGGAGCCGACTGCTGAAACAGCCAATAGAATTCCATTTGAACTTCCAAGCGTCTCCTTCCTGCGTCTTTTCTGTCCATCGTGCGAGCGCTTGGCAGGGGGAGAGCACCGAGAGAGAGTTAATGAACTTACACTGCTTACCAGCGGCCATTATCAGGGAGCAATGAGTGAAGCTCCCCACGTCTGTCGTTTGTTGCCGGGTAAATAACTCTTGGCTTCAGGCGCCACCACTCGCTGGCCTCAATAAGCACCTAAATTCCAATTTTTTTGGGAGAGAAAAAACAAAATGGAACACGAGTGCAGGAGAAAGCTGATTTAGAAGATGGATGAATGAAAACATCCATCTTCTGCAATATCCCGTTGCCACAGACTGGATATTGTTGCAGTCTGTTGCAACAATATCCAGACTGACCTCACCAATTGACACTGTCCACAGAATGGCGATGGTCCTGTTACATCATTATTTGCTCACTGGAGGTTCAGCGCTGCTCCACCTGCAGGGAGCCAGTTTGTTTTGGTGAACATGAACCGCAAAACTACGACATCTAGCGGCCAAAAGATATTGCGTGTTGCCTCTTGTTCTGTTTCCCGTCTGTTTGTCACCTTTTTCTCCTATAAGGGGAAGCGAAGTGATTCCACACGTCAGATGTGAAACTCCTTTTACAGTTCCGCAGTGTAACTTCATTACTCGGTTCAGAGATGAAACTGGGACACTTTTGGAGACATCAGGATCGACTTTAGGCCATTTGCGATGCAAGTAAGTCGAGACGACCCCTGAGCATGCACGGCTCTGCACGGTGAAGCTCGAGGGAAAACGTTTTGCCTGGCGGAGAATTTTGAACGCTGTTTTTCTCTTCCCTTCCACCCCAACTCTTTTTTCCCCCCAAAATCAAGACCTCACTCATTTCCAGATCTTTAAGATGCAGCAGTGATGTGGCTTAATGTTGTGTGAAAGCGGCCGGCGCTCGACGCTAATGGCTCAAGATAACTCAAGTGGACACCATTTAGATGCAGGCGCCGACTCGGATATTCGGTGGGCAGCTGGTGAAAATAACACGAGGCAGGGAGCGGGAATGCTAATTTTGAGTGTGTGTGTGTGTGCGTGTGTGTTGGGGTGGGTGGGGAGTGTTGGCCGCCATCCAGAGGACAAGCGGTGAGGACAAGCCGTACCTCCCGATGCTGCAGGAGGGGCCACATGACACAGTGCAACCACAACCCAGACGCTGATGGACGGCGTCGACCGGCAACCGGAAAAATTGTGGCGCAGCAGCTTCACAAAATAGACGTCCGGACATTTTTTTTCTGTTTATCTGAAACTGTTTTTCCTGGTCTGCAGAGAGGAGACGTGACTGAAATCTGGAACGAGGCGGCACTTACTTGTACACACTTGGCACGTAAAAGAAAGAAGGTAATGACCCAAATATAAAAAGGTGAGGAAATGCGTAAGTAAGTTACTTAACGTCCATCGCGGAGGTGAAATTCTGGACTGAGGCCGGCGTAAATTTAAAAAAAAAAAAACTGCATTAATAGCTGAGGGACGTCTGGGCTGCAGTTTCAACCGTTGCACCTGCATCAAGACCCTGACGGGGAAGTTTAAACTTTCCACACATTTCACATTCCACCATTTTAAACCACAACAATTTACCACAGGTAAATAATAATAATAATAATAATAATAATAATAATAATAACAACAATAATGAAACACTTATTTATAAAGACTTATTTAGATAAGTAAATCATTTTTCAGATATATTTAATTTATTTTTAATTCACTCTTTGCACTGTATTTGCTGCTGTAACTATGCAAATCTCCCCAATGTGGAATAAATAAAGGCATTCTTCTTCTTGAAACGATGCACACATGCGGCGTGATTTTCACGCCAAACACATTGTTAATGCAAACATTAACGGCTAAGAAACATCCAGCAACTTTCGGAAGCGGGTGTCGGCAGCTGCCATTTACAGGCGGCGTAATGTAGAAGCTCCAGCCGTAGTTTAGATGCAATTATGATATGCAAAGCAAGGAGTCACTCGGCTTTCTGCTTCTTCTTTTCAACCGTCAGCTGACTGTTAAGGCTGGCGGCGGCGGCGGGGGTGTTGAGGGTGTGAACACCTCTGTGGAGGGTAGGACGGGTTGGGCTGGGGGGATGGAGGAACTAGGAAAACTGTGATTTTCAGTGAGAGACAGTGAATTGTAAACAATTCTATGAAGAAGGTGTGACAGAGGTGTAGCATCCGGCAGTGCATTAGCCTCAACAGGAGCATCAGGTCGCCCCCGAACGGGGCCCTCAAAACAATGAAGACGTCCTCCCGGGAAATATGCTAACTCAATTATGTTTATAAAACTCGTAGGCGGCTTTCTTTCCCCTGTGCGAACTAACCAACGCGCCTGTCAAACGACAAGGGTCCACAAAGCAGACGGCGGCGGTCACGGTTAATACCAGCACGATGGCAAAGAGCAGGAGCAGCAGCAGCAGCAGCAGCAGCAGCAGCAGCAGCAGGACTCAACCAGACAACAAGAGAGTACTGACAACAAAAAAAAAAAACAGGAGGCAGCCGGCAGCAAGCAGACCCTGACATCAAGTCACAGTAATTGGGAGATGCAGCTAAAGCAGGTGGGGAAGGGAAGCAGGGGCCCCACTGCCTCCAGGGAGGAGTCAAGGTCTGGGTGTGCAGCAGGAAGTTTCCTCACAAAACTTGGTGAGAGTTGATTTTGGGCAAAGCTGTGGACACACTGCGTGATGCGGAGTGCACTGAAAACACATCTTTTTTTGTTTTTTCCTTGTTGTTTGTTTTTTTTGTGAAGGGAAACACTTGCACCAGACGAAGAACCACAGACTCTTTACCTTTTCTGAACTGAAATTCATTTTCCTCGCAGACTTGACGATTCTATCCATCCATCTATCTATCTATCTATCTATCTATCTATCTATGTGTATGTAAAGCAATTCATTATTTTTCTTTAGCTTTGAATTGCAATGTACAACAGTTTTTAAAGGTTTGGCCCAATAAAGAAAATAAACCTAGCAAAAAAACAAAGAGGGGTGGAGGGTTGGAGGGGGATGCGAAAATGATGCTAGAAACCAGACATCCCAGGCAGAAGCGACAGAGTTTCACAGACTGGGTTTGTCTTTGCACCATCTCCTCTGGTTTGTGGGGAAATAAATCTCCGGCTGAGCGCTCTGCCTCTTGACCTCTCTCCTCCTCCTGCCCGCTGTGTCCCGTCGCTCCTGAAGCCGCCGTAAATCACCGCCGTGCTTTATTGCCTGTCCTCAAATAGGCCTCCGCCGCTCCCCGAGGCAGCGGCGCCGCCCTGCTCCGACGCTCCGCCGTGTTTCAGTCGGCCGGAACCGAGCTCCGCCAACCCAACAGCCGCGACTCGCTGTTTGACCTGAGCTGAGGAAGAGAAAAAAAACAACACATACGGACGTCAGTCAGTTGTGGCGCCACAATTGAGCTGATGGCTATGAAAAAAAATCACAACCCCGGTGACAACAGACAGTCAGTGACTTTTAAATGTCGGTCGTTCTTAGACAAAACCTGCAGCCTGGCAGAAATTAGGGAGACCATATATTTTCATTACCAAAAACCAGGACTCTTGTCCCAGTAATGAGATAATCAAATGATACTCAAAGTTTACTCAGAGGCTTAATATATTTAAAGTATGCCAGAAATTGTTTACGGTTTATCACTTTACAGGCACAAAAAACAGGACAGTGCTTGAAACCAGGGCATCCTGGGAAACCGGACTTTCAGTCACCCGAGCTTAAAATCTCCCATTAGCATAATTCAGCTACATCAGCTACCTTAGCTATCCCCCAGCTGTATGGTTTCTAGCTAGCTACATGAATTAATAGAGTAGATTCATATTAGAAGATGCGGATTGGCTTGAATTTTAAAGAAACAAACTAAATATATCAATTGATTGATGTTAGCACACTTAAAAACCGACAATCCACTTTAGCGTCATAAATGCCACGACCATTTGCTATACTTACACTTACACTTCTATACTTACACTATAACCCCTGTAGTATTTCACCACATCTCTACTCTGATTGTCGGAATATAACAAAGAAAAAGTCCAAGGCGCACAAATCAACTTCTTTTTTTCTCCTTGTAATCATGTGTTGTTGCTAATGATTGACTCTTTAATAGAAATTCCACATAATGTTGACATTTTTCCACACAATGAAAGTCATTTTTGTGCTTTCAGAGAGCTGGTGGGCGGCTTTTTTTTCTCTCACCTGTGAGCCGAAGCAGCTGTTGGCCATGAATTGAAAATCTTCATAGCAAGAAAATGTTTGTCTGTATTCTCGCCCAGATCTGTTTTCGACGTTAACTATTTCTCAGCTTGTTTTTGTTTTTGTTTTTTTTTCATTGTTTTCCATGGTTGGACACTGAGTGGCTCACTAGTGGACGACTCTGGTGCTGTTACACCAGAGAAGCAACACTTACAGTCCTTTTGTTTTTTTTGTGTGTATTTTTTATCTCTCTCCTGCCATGTTGTAGCTGAGGCAGGATGCTGGATCCGCAGCCTCTCTTCTCAGCCCACCACCGAGGAGGTGGGAGACTTAGAGATGCTTAAGATGGACTTTGAGTTCGGTCCTCGTCTCCCCTCCCCTGCTGCTGCTGCTCTGCTGCCTCCAGGCTGTCCACAGCTTTTTCACACCAGTTTTGTTTATCCAGCGCTGCCTCCCCCGCTGTGCACCCGCACGCTGCAGAGAGGGGGCCAGAGGGGGAAGGGGGGGGGGGGAGTCGGGTGTCAGTCACGCTAAAGGAAGAGATCCCAAAACGCCGCTCTGAAGCTAATTATTAGTCGACGGGCCGGCCATTGTGTCTTAATCCGTCTCTGCAGAGGGATGTTGATGCAACACCGGTCGCTTCAAACTGCCGCTGGGCAGATCATCTGGGTTTGCACTTCTTGCACACGGCTCCGAAAAGCCCCAATCTGACCCTTCCAGGGGCAGAAGGTTATAAAAAAAAAAAAAAGAGGAAAAGAAAGAAAGAAAAGAAATCACTTCCGGCACTGCACAAAAAGTTGACACCTTTTTTTAAAAAATTAATGATTGTTTGTCTTTTATTTTTTTTGACTTAAGGTGAACTTGAACTCTACTGCAGCTTCCATGTATCTTAATTGCATCATCACTCTCCCCCGTAGGTGAGTGTGTGGGTGAGTTCTTGTGTGTATGCATAGGTTGGGTTATTTTTCTTTTTTCTTTTTTCTTGTTTGTCTGTTTATAGCTTATTTGTATGTGTGAAAAACATGACAACGAAAGTAATTACCAAAAAAATTCATGTGTGCAATACACGTCTGACAAGGCGGCGAGACCCAGGCGCCAGACTTTTAATGACGGGTTATTGACCGCGAGGGGCACCAGGCAACTTTTCACCTACGAAATTTTCCAGCTCTGCCTAATCACACACCTGCATTTTTCATTGATCATGCAAAAGCCCTTTTTAAAATGCCATCAGAGATTAAATCAGCAAGAACCAGGCGCTAACTGGATCAGCTAATGGCTCTTCTTCTTCTTCTTCTTCTTCTTCTTCTTCTTCTTCTTCTTCTTCTTCTTCTTCTTCTTCTTCTGTTTTTGAAAAGTCAGGACAGCTCAGAAGCATCGTGGCTCTGGGCCGTGAATCTTTCAATTATCCAGATGTATAGGTGTTAAATAGATTTAGGGACTCCTAATTCTGCTCATTAGTCGCTATGTCTGTTTGTCCCAGCCTGCCACTCAGCACCTCAGAGGACCACTCAGGTAATAAGTCTGTAATTAAAACCCGGCTGATATGGTTTCTGGCGCCCGCCGAGAAAATCACAAATAGCATCAGAATTAACTGCGTGTTGTGCAGGGAGAGAGTCTCCTATTAGGACGGTGCAGTGACACGGCGACAGCAGGGCTCTGGAACCCAGTCTCTCTCTCTCTCTCTCTCTCTCTCTCATTCTCCCTCTCTCACCCTGACAGACATGAAAGCGGCTTCTGATGTTCTGACCTGCGAGTTTACCTTTTGTTCACCGCCGAACTTTTGCGCTCCACTTGCGGCGGGCTCCTGCATAATGGAAGCGGGCTTTTGAGTCAATCCGACCGTGAAGAACACCGACTGTAACGCACTTCCACCGTCGCCTGTTCTGCGTTTGATTTGCTCCAGGTTTGATCTATATTTGTTATCCTTTGTTGTCCGCCGAGAAAATAAAAAAACAAAAGTAGGGGAGGAAAAAAAAAACTGTTTGTCTAGGAGTGCAGGAAAAAATAAATGGGATTTGACTCCCGCTACACACCATCTGCAATATTATGACGACAGCCTGAGTCTTTGTTTTTTTTTGGGGGGGACAATCTTGGCTTAAAAATCCCACATCTGAGGAATAGAATCTGGCAGTACCAAGTCGAGCAACTTGGTCACAAATCCCTTTGGTTTAGAGCTCAAGTGATTGGCCAAACCTCGTTTCTATCACACTGAAGTGGTCCAATCAGAAAGGCCTTCACCACAAAACAGTTTCTTTCTGTCTTTCTTTTCTTTCTTTCCGTCTTTCTTTGCTTTTCTTTTTGCAAACGCTCCTCAACTATCATTTCAAGCGAAAAGCAATAGAAAGTCACTGTGGTGCGTATGCCAGGCCTGCAGGTGGCGCTGTGGCGCTGGTAGTTCAGAATCGGCCTTCTCCCGATTTGAGCCAATGCAATCTAATGCACCAGGAGTTCGCCAGAGCCATGGCAGCTGTACCAATCAATGATATCAATGGCATAGGTCACTGCACCATGCTGAGGTCTCCAGTCATTCTGACCACGGAAAACCTCGATGCTGCTCTTAAACAACACAGGAAAAAAAACACACTTGTGGCCCTGAGGACGGCCAGTCGTGGCGCCCGCCCTCCCTGCAGGGCCACTTGGCAGGGCGAGGTGGAGCAGACACACATCGGGGGCGGGACGTGGCGGGAGAGCCGAGCGTCCGCCGTCCTTCAGTCCCACCTAAGGCCTAATAACCAATTAGTGGGTCACGAGGGAGGTGGATGTCAGCTCATTGTTTTGATGGCTGCCACAGCAGGACACGGCCCGGGGGAACAGCGGGGAAAAGTCAAGCTCCCGTCACCCTGCCTCAAGATGCCGTCACCGTTCAGCCGCAAGCAAACAACCAGAGCAACAGCGTCGCTTAAAAATTCTTTCGAGGTCGTCCAGCTGGTAGAACTTTTTGAGAGAAGCAATAGAAATTCTCAGCATGCCTGTCTGAAAAATTTAACATATATTAACAAGATAGATAGAAAAATAGATAGATAGACTGCCCTCTGTTGGTGGGCTGAAGCATATCACGTACTTGACGTTGTTATGCACAAAACAGAACTTTTTTCAAGGTTTCACAGCATCTCTCCTGTCAGTGAAACTCTGGAATGTGAAATGTTCATCCAGCTATGGTTCTTTTCCCAGCTCCACTTAGAAAGGCTCTATCAGGGCACTTAGTTCGGGAGATGAGCTCTTTGAGAAGTCACAGACAGCACGTATGCCTCACTGATACACAGGTCAGAGACATCCACTGCAGGCAGATGCTGGTGCTGCCCCCTTCTGAACAGCAGGAAGGTCCCACACAGCGTTAGTTTTAGCGGTAAGCTGAAAGATTTTTCCGAAAGGAGGCCGTAAACAGAGGGCTAAATATGGTGTTTTCAGGAAAATTGTTACACGCATCTTTTTTTCAAATAACCGTGCAAGGCAGCTGCATTTTGAATACAGCAAGTTGCTGTATTCAGCATTAAAGCATCAAGGTGAAACTCTCATTGCCAATTCATCAGCCTACAAAGAGCGAGTCTCTGATCCGATCCAGCACAAAACTTTGTCTAACGAGCCTCCAGCAATCCCTCGTTTGAAATGGGCGGCTGATGTAAATGTCACGACGCATTATTATCACGGAAAGTTATTCGACAAAGAAAGCGTCTCCGCTCGTGCTCCTCTGCGGCGCTGAAGGAAAAGATTAATGGAACTTTAATGATCCTCACAGAGGAATCTGGGGCCAGTCTAGTGGTATTAACAGATTTTTGCCTGACATTTCCAGCAGCGATAACCGACTAGCCAGGAAAACGCTCAGGACGAGTGCACACGCTGGTCAGTATACTGAGTCTGGCAGTAAATCACAGATCCTAAGTTTTAATGGACTCCTTCAGACCTTCTCTTTGCCTAAAATATTGCTCCTCAGGAGGTCGGGACCTTTTTAAATCACATGCTTAAACACTCCAGCCAGCGTGGGTGATTGAAATGCTTCTCCGTTCGCTAACCAGCTTATTGTGAGTCAGAGTTTGTAAGTCCATCGATCAGCAGCGGCTTCTGTGGAGGTGGGTGGGCGGGGAAAGAGAAGCATTTAAATTCAGAGGTTCCATAAAGCATCGCTGTGAGCTGTATTTACGGCTGGATTGCCATCAGATGGGATCCTTCAGGGTCGCTGGGAAAGGAGCAGAGAGGCAGCGGGAGGAGTCGGATTTGATGCTTGTCTGTTTATGGAATATGCAACTGACGCACAATGCACACACACGGCTTTGCTCCATTCCTGTTCCCTTACGTAAGATATTCCCTATATAGTGAAAATTCCAGAGATTCACTCAATGTGCAGCAGATCTATACAGGGATTATTGCACAAGGCGGAGCGAGTCACCTCTCAGAGGCGACAGCGAGCGGGAAGGCACACATTCATGTGTAGCGGAGAATATAAGAATCTATATATAAGTCCACTAAAAGCTGGAGAAAATCCATCGGGAGTGAAAATTAAAGGTCCCCCATTGGGATAAATTCACTTTTATAACAATAATGTGAAGACTGAGGAAATGAGAAAAGTTCACTTGGTTCAACTGTTGGCTTCACTTTTCAAAAAGGCTTTGATGGCGCACACACTTCTGGAGATCAGCCCATTCTGACGTTAGGGTGGGTACTGGTAACTGTCTCACTGGGTCAGTGGCAACGCCCCCAGCCAGGTGTTGGCTCCGCCCTCTCGGACTGCTTGCTTTTTGTCTCCTTGTTGAAGGTTTGCACTAGTTTAGCAGGATGCACTAGCCGTTTTTATGGGATGCTAATTGAGGGTAAATATGATATTGTAGCAACATAGAGATAATGGGGTGCTATTACTTATGCTTCTGAGGCTTCTCTTCAAAATAAAGGATGAAGAATGAAGACATGAAAACGGGTAGAACACTGGATCGTCAACAGGAGAGCCAAAGTCAAAGCGGTAAGCGTGGGTGCCTCGGCCAGCTCCATGTCAAACGGGTGCTACAGACGCCAAACAAAACAGAGCCGGGGGATAATAGCATCAGGATAGAGTGAGAGTCCTGCCACGGTGTTTACAGTGCAGCTCTCTCCTCTTATCTATTCACATTTTCAGGTGCAAAGTCAAGAGAGCAACAGCTCACTATCTGCAAATCTTTCAAAAGAAAGAGAGAAACATCGGCAGTAGTGGCAGTGGAGTCGAGGGACCGGCAGCAGCAGCAGCAGCAGCAGCATCACAAGGGAATAAAATGAGTCCCTCCCCGACAAATAACCAAACCGTTGATACGTAAGAGAATAATAACAGATTCAGAGGTTGTTTTCTTCCCCCGGCACCTTATCTAAAAGCGCTGTTTTCCCCACTTTTCATTTGGATTGTGTTGTGTGACATCAAAATGTATCGATGCAGGTTAAAAAAAAACAAACCCAAAAAAACAGCTAGATTTGAGGGATTTAGTTGTGAGGGATTATAAAGCACAAAATTCTCTTACTATCAAGAAACAATTGCATTGCTCACCAAATTCATGTTCCAGGAAAAGGATTTTCAGACCTGATCAAACCAGGTTGAGATTCTGGGAGAGAATTTCTAACTCAATGTTTGGAGGGAAAACATTAATTATTGGATTCTCCCATTTTGTACAAATCTCATTTGCCGCGCTTCACCATCCCAAACGTCCATCCTGCAGTTGGTTTTTCTGTTTTTGTCAGAGCCTAAAGGAGGCTGATGGTTTATAGACTCGAATGACCAAGGCAAAGACCTTCGCATAGGAGCTCAGCAAGGAGGAGGGTGAGAATTCAACAAAGAATTCTTAGTAATATTGCTGCCATGCAATGTCAGCCACAGTCTGAAAAATAGCAATAACAGGCTGGCCCAGACTTGACTTTCTTTGGCTGCCAAAATTAAATGCCACTCTTGTTTTCTCCCAATAATCTGCCTCTGTGGCCCGTCAGTGAACTCCCCAGAAAGGGCAGAAGCCCATTATTTCCTCCTGCTTGCTCGTAAAAAGCCTAAAGTTCTGGAATCAGCTCTTTGTGATGTCACAGAGGGCGTTGAATCCCAGCCGATAACGTTAAGACCCCCAGGCAGGCGTTGGCAATTTGAGGACGAGGGCTGTAAACACAGGGCTAAGAACGACAAATACAGATCTGAAAACATGTTCAATCTGGGACCTTCAATGGACGCCACAGCGAAACCTCCAGTGTGCCCTCGCAGCTCCCGTCTTCACACCTTCACCGCGTCAAATTGCACACCACCCAAACAGAGGAGCTCCGCAACTCTGTTCCATTATTTTTCTCCCCCACCACTTTCCTCTCCGATTTGTCCACCACCAACCCTTTTCCGCTGAATTGTCTGCTCTGGCTGGGCCCTGCATGTGGAGTCCAGACACGGGCCACAAGCGTTCACTGGCTTCCGCCGTCGATTTAAGCATGACTGAAATGCAGACAGTTGCCATAAAATGACCCGCAGCCGCCTCGATTGAGCGCGGTCAACAACTTTGCGCCGGGGCTTCACATGCGCGACCAGCCGGCTATCTACAGAGGGCCACTAGCTGCCTGCTCGGCCCTGATAAGGCAAACTGCCCAGGGAGGCTATGGATGGGCATTCCATAGCGAAGAGTGCCCCCTGCTGCCTACGTTGGCACGGTGCAGCCACGGAAAAACAGCAGGGCGGACGCTTCACCGTCGGACACTGATGAACGGCAGCGGTTCCTCTCTAATTTCACAGGACAGCACAGCTCGGGTTAATTTATTTTTTGGGAAGAAAATTCCGCTTTCCTCCCACCTCCAACTTCCTGTCACAGTCACGGTTATCTTCTCAAGGCAGCCAATTCTAATGAGATTTAGTCCCCTTTCTTTTATGAGATGTCAGCATTTCAGTCGCACTTCCTTTGTTGGTGGGGAGAACAATGTGAAAATTCAACAAATAACAAGACAGCTTTTTGAGAGTGTTTGTAAATTTCAGTCACTGTAGCCTGTGAGTAAGTACAATACATTATAAGTGTCATATAAAATGGGACACTTTCAATTCACGTCATCAAAGTCCATCGACGAAGCCTCTTTTTTTTAAAGTCCACCAGGCAGGACAGGTGTGTTTATGGAAACAACTTTTCTTTGGCAGCTCGCAATTTTAAACTCCAAAATTCTCAAAACCATTAATTGACATGTAAAGACAGATTTCAACCAGACCTTAGCTAACATCAGTGCAGCCCAGAAGTCTTGCTGCTTCGTGTGCTGAGTGAATGCTAGCGGAAGCTTCAACTTTAGCCTACCGGTATCACAGGCCAAGAGGAGAATGTTCAATGGCAGAGGGCCATCACAAACGTTGTTAAACTAGGAGCAAATATTATACCTGTTTTAAACAGTAGGGAATACCAGACAACAACACCTGCGCAACTCATTTTCTCTTTCTTTCAGCTGGCTTAACGCCCTTTCAGTAACAAAGCCGCAGTCTGTCAGACTGACACGTCAATAGTAAAATGACACCAGGGACAAATATTTTTCTAATGGCGACACCTCTGATGTTGCCCTGCAACCAGTGTGTGAGGTATGGCACCATCAAGTGGTAGAGAAAGAGAGAGAGAGACCCAATCACATTGCAAACAAATGGACGCCATAGCGATAATGTCTCTTCAGCCTAACTTATCACACGGCAAACTGTGATCAGACTCAAATTTACTAGACTCTGGTTATTGCAGTTTGTGATGTCAAGACAAAAACAGGTTCTTGAGCAGATCCATGTGACTGTAGAAACATAGTAGAAGCATGTTGGCAGCTGGCATTATGTGACTACCTTTTTACAAACAGCACTTTAAGCAACTTTTAATAGGTAAAATGCAATAATGACATTTATCTAACTTACTACTTAAAGTGTCAATGTGTAGCTTTTCCATGAATTATAAAATTGAATAGAAAAAAAAACATTTAAGTTAGTTTGCCTTTTAAAAAACAATGCTAATACAAATGGCATTTCAAATGTTATGCTTACGTTTCAAGTTAAAATACAGTACTGTAGAAGAAATGACTGCAAAAGTTTCTAAATGATATGCTCTTGTAATTAAGGTTCTTCACAGGGGGAAATGGTTTATTCAAAATAAAATGGAATATATATTAAAAATGAGAAATGGAATAAATTGTTGCAGTAAAATTAAAATAGTTTGGAATCGCAATATTCTCTCAGCTTAGGAATTTATGACAGTACAATAATAAAACTGAGGAGACACTTCCACCCATACACATGAGCGCGCACGCACACACACACACTTTGTCTTTTCTTTTTATTATTAATTCTGACCCACTGCAGTCAGAAAAGTATGAGTTTCACTGCTCAAGTTACCTGCATGACTTGTGCAAACACTAGACAGTGTACGGGAGGAGGGCGAGTGGAAGCATCTGAGGAGAAAATGAGAACAAACTCGAGAAAGAAAAAATGCCTCCCCCGCACCAAAGCTTTTCGTAGCCGTGGTCGTAAGTTCATTTAAAATGTGTGAACTAAACTTTGAACTAGTTCAGGTAGAACGTGAACTTTCCCAACAGTGTAAACAAAGACATCCAGAATGCAGAGGAGACGAAAAAGTGCACTTAAACCTGGGTGTTGATTCTTTATGCAGTATTTATTGATTCCCAGCTTCGTATAAACTGGATGTTGAGGCATAAACATAGTACATTTGAACAAAAATATAACCAATATTTACAATTATTGTATTAAAAATACAAAAAAAACAACCGATACGTACTCCACCAATTGTCTTTTTAAAAGACATACAGGTCAAAGTAGTACAAGAAAGGATGAAGAAAAAGAAGGTAACCAGCTAACTGTACATTTCTCACTGACATCACACATCAAACAGAGTAGCAGTTCTACCCACTACACTTATCTTTATGCTTGTACATTTTTGTGCAACTCTTTTAAGTTTTCTCTCTTTTTTTTAAATTTTGTTTTGAAACAGGACTCGGCCCGCTAAATATGCACGTAATCTTCAGAGTTGGATGAGAGTGAATGATGCATGTCACCACTGTATTACAAACAATTCATCAATAATCTATCTGCAGTCGTTACAAAAAACAGGGTACAATAATAAGGAAACCCAGGACAGTAATAGTGTGTCACAGAAAGAACACTGTGGAAAACACTGCACTTATTCAATGTCTTTTTTTTGTTTTTTTAAAATCATTTTTATGTTTAGTTTTTTTTTGTTTGTTTTTTTTCAATTTTCAGTCTGTAGATGACAGGACTGATCAATGTGATCAGTGCCACTCAGTGATAGAAGACAGAGAGGAGGGGGAAAACAGTTACTAGTCACAATTGGATCTCTAATTGTTCTAAGTGGCAGTCTGGGAAGGAAAAAAAACATTTATTTACTTCAATATTTCCCCACCGGAGTCTAAAAAAAAAAATTCAGTCAGTTTCACTGATGGTGGAAAGACTGGATGCAAGCACAGATGGCATCATCTGCGCTGTGACAGAGGACCGTCAGGGAATGAATCGATTAAAAGTCCCATATTAGAAACATTTTCAGATCTTTATTTTTTTTGACGCAAAGTCAAGTTGGGCAGGAGATTAATTATCCCAAGGAAAATAATAAACTACTCTAAAACAGCATGTTTAGCCCTCTGTTAAGAGCCTCCAGCTGGGTTTTAGCAGGAGGGACAGAGCCAACAAATAGCTGAGGGTGACGCCAAAAAGGATGGACTTCCCTCCTTCGAGGACAGTTCACTAACAGGCTGGAGCCACAAATTATTGTGAGAAAACTCGTACTCGTGAATCGTACGTCATATGGGACCTTCAATGACACAGCAGAGGTGCAGGACAAAAGAACAATCACGACAGCGTAACACGTGACGGCCACAGGAAAAAGCCTGATGACAAAACAAGAACGGATAGGGAATGGGCTTCATCTTGTACTGAGTCCATACATTTTCACTTTTGGAGCAGGGGTGGGGGAATCTTGAATAAGGCATTTCGCTCCACTATTGCTTGATTCAAGAGTGCTCCTGAAACAAGGTGACTCGCGATGGGGGCGACCGTGCAGAGAAACGTACGCAATCGTAGCATCATAAGGCGCTTCGGACATTCGCAGAAAAGAGGGAAGAGGGCAGAGACAGAAAAAAAAAGAAGAAGCCAAATTTGAAATTTCTGAAACCTTTTGCTTTGAAGGGGCTGATAAGACTCTGTACAAGATCATTCATAAAAAGCTGAGGGGCGCGTTTTGCAACTTACAACACTGGCAGCTCTTGAAATATGCTGATGATAAACCCACCTCCCCCACCCCCGACCCCCGGGAGTGAATGCTGGCTCTCACAGTTTTGATTGAGAACTTCCTGTCTTGATGACATCAGTTCCTGCCAGCGTCCTCGCCCGCTCACTCAGGTAACCGACCCTCCTCCGATTTCACCTTCTCTCCTGCAGCTGCACGTCTGATTTAGCTTTCCAGTGACGCGTTCGCTCACTTTTCCCAGCGGCCGCTCGACCGACTCTGTGCTTTTAAATTTGATATCAGCTACAGCCACACTGACCGGTCTGTGTAACAGCAATCGGCTGGATGACGATGGAGCGACGAGACCAGACGGTCACGGACACCCGAGACGCGTTCCGACTCACTGTCCAGCCCGGGAACGTCTGGTGCAACATCGACGATTGTGCTAAAAGTGCTTTTTTTCAGAGATGAATTGTTTTGTTGTTGTGTGTTCTATTGATATATAAACTGGTGTGAGTGTGTGTGTGTGTGTGTGTGTGTGTGTGTGTGTGTGTGTACACTGCATGTCAGCTCTCCTACTGGCCTGCTTTGAAAAAAAAACAAAAACAACAACAACACTTGATCAGTCTTCACATGTCAAACATGAGATCATAATACTGGATTCTCCAAAAACACTCAGCAACAGATGAGCTGTTTCCGTTCCAGGAGAAAAACAAATTAAAAAAAAATTCCGTCCTCGGCCACCAGAGTGCAATCAGGAGGGGGGGGGTAAAAATAGGAAAAAAAGTTCTTGTGGGAAAATGACAAAGTCAAGTAAAGCGTTGTTTCTCTCCGTCTCCAAACGTCTTGTTTTTTGATTTGTTCTTGAAGTTTTCTTGTTTGTTTTTTTTTTTTCAATCTTCGAAAGTAGAAAATGAGAAAGTGCAGATGAAGCTCAACACGTCATGAGTGGGAGGGTTTCTCGTTTTCTTCACTCGCACGACCGACGGCTCCCGTTTCAGCAACATCCATGTGGTTTTCTTGTGAACGCGGCCGGGTCGACCGTCGCCGACACGATCCTCCGTCCGTCCGTCCGTCTGTTGTCTGTCTTATTTTCCAAAGTGCCAGGCATTTTGTCATCATCGACTTCGACCTCCGTCTCTTCTTCACAGTATTTTGTTCTTTCTTTCTTCCTTTTTTTTTTGCATGCAGGGTCGTCAAACCCCCAATGATGCTTTAAGGCAGGGGAGGGGGGCCGAGTGGTGGAGGAGGAAGAGGAGGAGGAGGAGGAGGAGGAGGCAGGCACGTACGTAACCGACGATGAGTTCATGGGTCTGTCGCTCGTTCGCTCGGTCAGTCAGTCAGTCAGTCAGTCTCTTTGACCCCGCCCATCCCTGAAACCAGGAGGACTTCAAGTTACTGCGAGAAAGAGGAGGGTTGGGGGCGGAGCATCCGCTGCTGTCCTTCAGACCGCTGACACCTGTTCATCGTCTGTGGAGAGCGGAGAGACGAGGAGGTTAGCGGCCATCCCAGACAAACACAAACCATCTGCATAGTTCACAAACTCTTGCACTTTGAAACGAGTCGACTCCTGCTGATGCCGGAAACTGTCTACACGGCCTGAAACTCGAGTCACGCGCGCAGAGGTGGAAAGTAACAAAGTAGGAAAAAAAAAAAAAAAAACTGTAGTATTGAGGGAGGGAGCGCTTTTTAAAAAAGATCTAGATGCTCATGCAAGACGACAACTTTTTCATTTTTGCAAAATTATCAACAAATGTATTAGTTTTATTTACTTTTGACTTAAATGCATTATTTCAGAACCTCACTTTCTGAGTTGAATCAGTACTTTTACCAGTCATTTTTTTCCACAAGTATTTGTACTTTTGCTTCACATCTCCGGTGTCTCCCGGTTTAAACCAACGCTCACTGACTGGCCTCTATTCCAGAGCAGCCGGTGCGATGGAGAGTTTTGCCTGCTATTTTTCACACGTTCCGCAAACAGCTCGGAGCGAGACAGATGTTCGGCGGGTTATTTCCCGCTTTGCTGAGGAGAATTCCCAATTAATAACTGATGAATGACATATTTCTTTGCCAGGAGGGAGCCGCGACGCCTCCGCTGAAGATCGGCACCGCTTGATAATCGCTCCGTCGACTGATAAATAAGACGTCAATCACGGTGACTGGCGTTTAAGCTCGGTGTGCTGAGCTTTGAGGCCGCGCAGGATTTTAATGTGGTATCTGCAGATTTCTTGAGCTTCACAGTCGGTGAAAGACGTGTCTTATGTGGAAAATGGGAAAACGGACATTGATCAAATGAATCGACTTCACGATAAGGAAAAAAATGTGGGTTCTGAGACTCCACTGGTTGAGAACCACTGGACTGGACTCGAGTTCTGTCTTTACACACCTGCAATTCAACAATTCTTTCCACTTCTGCGACGACGCAAAGTTTAAAAAAACAAAACAAAACAAAACAAAAAAAAAGGCCACCGTGACACTTTGGCAGCTTCACACATTCAAATGGACAAACCGTGACAGCTAAGGGCTGATCTGGAGTTACTGGTGCGTGCTGGTGCAAGGAGGATGGGGGTGCATGTCTGCAGGCATCTAACGCTTGGCTGCATGGGTGAGAGGAGCACCGGCCACCGGGCCGAGCGGAGGGGATGACAGGTCGGGATGTGGGGGGCGGAGCAGTGCGCCGGTGAGGTTCTAAAGTCTCGCTAGTATGACGCATGCATGATGAAGAGACTGCGGGTTAACGGTGAGGGTCCCGCACCAAATCAACAACTCCCAGCTCATTCAGACCAATCAGGTGTCTTTCTTTTTTCCTCTTTCTTTCCTGGAGAGCTGTGATTTGGCGAGGGGCCGGCCCTACTGGCTGTGTAGAAAGTTTGCGTGAAGGAATGGTCTCAGTCCAGGTGTGTGTTCCCGTTTGGCATGCAGGTTTTGGTTGGTGCGGAGAAGAGAGGAGGAGGAGGGGCCTGATAAATGAGTTTTTACCTGCCTTGGGGGTTGGGGGGGGCCCTGCCTGTAAATCCCCCAGCGCACACACACTGTCACGGTCTGGGAGTCTCTGGTGTGCGACGTGCCACCGGCTTTGCCTTCCTCAGAGCCACTACTTTGGAGGACAAGGACTCACCCTCCTCTTCCTCCTCAGCGTCCTGCTCCTCGGCCGGCGAGCGCGTGCGCTGGGCGCCACCCGCCCGCTGCTGCTGCTGCTTGGCGGCCTGGTGAGCCTGGTGGGAGTCGGGCGACTGCGTGACCATGCGCGAGCGTTGCAGGGCCGTGGTGTAGTCGGGCGGCCGGCGGCCCGTGTGGGTGGCCGCGGGCGCCGTGACGGACGGGGTCGGGTGCTGACCTTCGCCCAGGTCCGAGATGGACAGGGCGGTGTAGCCGGGCGGCGTCGGGGGAGGCTCGCGGTAGCGGCTCTCTTTCCGTGCTGAGCGACACACACACACAAATCAAGCTGATGACGTTTGTCACTATTTAAGAGCTCGTTCACAAATAGTTTTGATTGGAATGAATCAATATCAAAATCTCAGGCAATCAATGCTCAGGTACAAAGATATCTACTGTTCCAAGCAGGGTTCCCAGTCGTTTTCACTGACAACTCTAAACTTTTCCATGACCCCAACTGTGGTCGGAATTTATTCTGACAGTTTCTGCAGACTGTTTTCAGTCTGGCTGTCACCTCTCCTGCTTTCTCATCTCCAGACTAAGAACCTTTTATAAACTCAGTCACGCAGTTTAGCCTTTGCCACAAGCTCAACTATTAGATCTGTAGGAGTGAGCAGAGCGTGAAGGATGACACTAAATATTTGCTATTCCTCTGAATGCTCTTCCTTCAAGTTACTGCAAAGGAATGAAAAAGTTCTGTTTCATGCTTGGAGAACAGTCCCGTTAGACACGACACCCAGACACAAGAGTGCAGGCGAGCCGCCACTCACTGATGAGGCCTTTACCCCCGGCAGTGATGGGGGAGGGGGTGGGCCGGCCGAGCTGCTTGGCCTCCTCTGACCCGGTCGACGTGATGCTACTCGTTTCCGGGTCGGCGTTGACGTCCTTCCCTCCCCTCCTCTTGATGGTGCCGGTGTCTCCCTCCGAGTCCTCCCCCCAGTAGGCGGCGGAAGAGGAGGAGGAGCTGGCCGACGCCCAGCTGCCCCTGGCTTGGGCCGCCCACAGCGCGGCGGGACCTCCCAGCAAGGCCTCGGGTCCGCCCGGCGGGAGCCCGCTGATGCCGCCGCCGGGGCCGAAGGCGAGGGTCTCCCAGCTGCGGCCCTGCTGCATGGTCTGGATGTTGTCGTGGGAGCCGGAGGAGCAGGACGTCCAGGAGCCGCGTCCGCTGTCGGCGGCGTCCAGGGAGACGCGGTCGCCCTGGTCCTGGGTCAGCTCCTCAGAGCTGGGCGAGGAGAGGACGGTGGGGCAGCCCGCGAAGATGCCCCGGCAGTCCTGCATCGACGAGTAGGAGCTGCGACCGAGAGGAGGGCGAGGAGGTGGAGGAGGCGGAGGAGGAGGAGGGTCTTTTAGACGGCCAAAGGATTTGAGGAAAGCCAACTAAGTGGAAACTGCAGTTGCACTCTGTTGCTGCTGATGTTTCATCATGATGCATATTTGTATTGCTATGTGTGTATTTACACTACCAGTCAAAAGTTTGGACACAATATCCAATGCAATCTTTTTTCTTTATCTTTAGTACTTTCTACACTGCAGATAGATATTGAAGACATCAAATATATGAGCAAGACATAAATCATTATGTAGCAAAGAAAACCACGTCAAATAACTCTCAATATGCTTTTTATGAAAGGTGGCTATTTTGAAGAATTGAAATATAAAACCCGTTTGAGTTATTTGACACTTCTGTTGTTTCCTGCATAATTCCATGTGTGTTCATACGTCATTTTGATGCCTTCAGTGAGAAACTGCAATGTCAATAGTCACGAAAATGAGAGTCATTAAATTCATAGGGTGTGTCCAAACCTTTGACTGGTAGAGTATGTAGGCATGTGTCTATATATGTACTGTAAACTTATTATTTTGAGAGCCTGTGATGTGGTGGGCGGGATGTGCCGGCTGTGGAAGCTGGAGATCAGTGCATTACGTGTATCATAGTAATGTATATCTTTGTGTTATATGCATGTGGGACTTGAAAACCAGATGCTGCATTTTAAATACATTGAAATTGGAATTTAAATTTTAATTATTATAATTGGGGGAAAAAAATAAAGTGTTTTGGGGCTTCGTACCCGAGGCTGTACTGGTCGGGGTCCGTGGTGGCTCTTCGCTCCAGCCGCGGGCCGCCCATGTGTGACTCCATGACGCCCCCAGAATGACGGAGTCGCCTCTCATCCTGGTTCATGTCGAAGGAGGAGTTGCTGACGAGGCTGGAGCGTGAGGAAATCTCGCTGTGGCCCGAGTCGGAGTAGGCGTCCCCCATCCGACTGTAGCCTGGAGGAAGGGGAAGCTTTATTATCCCCCGAAGGGCAAATCTTTTCACAGCCAGCAAAGAACTCAAACAACAGACAACAGTAAACACACACAAAATGAATGCAACACAACAACCAGTATACAACAGAATATGCAATGCAAGCAACTAGCCACCAAGGGCGTGAAGGTCAAGATCAAGATCAAACTTTATTGTCTTGGTTTAAGAGGCCAATGGCTGCAGGGACCCAGGAGTTTTTGTGCCTGTTTGTCCTGCATTTAAGCAGGTAGAATCTGCAGCAACAGCTACAATAAATAAGAGATGAGAGAACACAACCCTGCAGTCAAGTTTTGTGAAGCCCTGCAATGACCTGTCACTACCTGGTCCAATGCAAAGCTCCAAATCTCCAAATCTCAAATAAATGAATAAATAATACGGACACGCTAATGTCTTTCAACTCTCATTTTACACTCTCCTCTACGAAGCCGTCTCACAATCACTTCCAACGAGACACGGCGAACCGAGTGCAGAGATAATTGCAGAGTGAGAAGCCAGCCGGTTATTTTACTGGCGGGTGCATTATATTCTCCCTGAAGCAGCAGTTTCCTGCAAGACCGAGCACGGAAAAATGCCCATAAAAATTTGTTTTTTGGAAATTATGGACAGATCGCTGGTGGAGGCTGCTGATGCGCAGAGTGCAAAAAGTTTGCTAGTGAGAAGAGCAGATGTTTCTGCATTATACAGAGATAATGAAGCTTTAACGGGCTGTGGAATTTATTTCCACTTTGAATGTTTAGTCTTTTTTCTTTTTTTTTTTCCAAGAGATGCACGACAGTCACAAGGCTGGCAGCACTACAGAAGAAAACCAGTGATGCAGATTTTATTATGGCAAGCGTTGCGTCTTGAAAAAGCTCACGTCACAGTGATCTTGGTGTACGTGGGATGAAACTGACTCCAGAGCAGCCAGTGCGACAGCTATTTGACCTACATAATTATGTTGGCCACAAGACCACAGCAGTTTACCAATGGGCGGGAGTCTGTCGGCGTTGGTGTGTTTTTCAGCTCTGGCTAATTATTGTATTTATTGACATAATTATCATCATTTCAGCATGCAGCATGCAAAACACACCGTGATCAACCCGCTCGGTGTCACGCACGATTCCCAGAGCTGATCTCGTAACAAGTTAATGCATGCAGTGCAGCTTTTCAGCCAGCAGGGGGCATTTGCAGTACGTCGAGCCAGTGGAAAAATGAGCCTAAAGAATGGTATGGCGAGGGAGGGAGGGGGGATTATTGGCTTACCCTTCTTGGGTGAGCTCTGGGGGGAGGTGGGAGGCGAGGAGAGCTGGGAGGAGGCGTTGGACACCGTGTCCTCGGCTTGCCGCCGGTGCCGTTCGTTCCCCTCCTCTGACAGAGACAGGATCTTTTTCAGAGACTGCGGGGAGCTGGTGCCTGCAGACATTTGCAAGAGCGAAAAAAAAAAAGACGAATTAGCATGAGGAACGCAGCCATAGCCTGAGGGTGGGGAGGCAAAGCTGCACCGTCTGGCTTTTTTTTCCCTTCCTTTTTGGGCGTCCCTTTTTTGTCAAACGGCCACTAGGTGGCAGCACAGTCACAGGTAAAGTGTGATGGGAGCGGCTCGCTCCGCTATTGTCTGCAAAACTGCAGGATGTGCGAGACAAAACAGGACAATGGTGGCGCGTTGGAGGAGTGAGGAGCAGGGGGGACTTACTGGCAGTAAATCCACAACAATGCTGCTAAGCTACGTAGTTAAGTAAGCATGACACAGATATTATCTGAGGACAACTGTATCCGCCCACAGTTGAGGTGATGGGAGCTGATGCGGGAAGGTTTTATACTTAAGATGCCGTGTTAGGCAAAATTCACTTTAAAAAGTAATGTCATTGAAACCTCCTGATAAATTACATCTTTTACTGTAAAGATACAAAAGGCCTTTGTGACAGAACAAGTGCCCTGATAGCACTTCCAGGTTAGAGACAAACGTCCCTACATGGTGGTGGCGCTGCTGTTGTCCTCTTGTTGTATCTCAACACGCAGAAGCTCTGACAAGCAGGAAGCTAAAAACTAGCGTTTCATGTAGGAGGGCGTCCACAG
Source organism: Thamnaconus septentrionalis (assembly GCA_009823395.1). Lineage (NCBI taxonomy): Eukaryota > Metazoa > Chordata > Actinopteri > Tetraodontiformes > Monacanthidae > Thamnaconus > Thamnaconus septentrionalis. The sequence continues at coordinate 5,390,515 of CM020509.1, forward strand.
AGGGCGAAATACACAGTTTTCTGGAGCTTGAGACAGTTTGCTGCGACACCTATGCCATCCTAATTCATAAATATTGTTGTTTTACTCTGGAATACCACAGGTGAACATGAAAAACCTGCATTGAGAGACGTAGCTGCGACTTACCGAATGGTGGCAGGTCTTTGACGGGCACTTTCTTGCGGGATGGGTACAGGGCCACGGAGGGAACCTGCAGGGCCTGGTTTCCTTTGGCCAGCTGGCCCCGCTGCTGGCTGGCGGCTCTGGAAACAACTGGCGAAGTGTCTGGTCGTTTCCCGCTCGCATTCTTGGGCACTGGGCAGAGTGAGAAAGAGTAATTACATTTTCATTTTCCTCCAGACAGCCCAAGGAAACGTGTTTGTAAAAGAAGATGCAGCTCTAGTTTACAGCCAAGCTGGATAAAAATGAATGACGATGGGCTGTCGGGACTATTTAACGGATTAAAAGTGTTTTTCTCGGCTTTATCACTTGGCACTGACAATGGAAGACTGTGACGAGTCCTTAAGCGACACCGTCTTCCGTCTCCAGCGGTCGAATCAGGCCAACGTCTGCTACGCGTGCACATGCGCGCGTGGACTGCAAAGGGAATAATGTCACCCTCCATCAAACTCACATGTGCTAATGGAGGGTTCGCACTGCAACGAGAGCGTCTGCAGACTCTCCTCATTGGTCTCCAGGCTGAGCTTGGACAGGTATTGCTTGACCTTGCGGGCCATCTGGGCGTCCTCGTAGAGCTTTTTGGCATTCAGGAAGGAGCTTCGCCGGACGCGCTTCTTGTGGCCGCCCGTCTGCGAGACGTCCAGCACCGCTGCGTTGGCGCTGCCCTGGCTCAGGGAACTGGCCGCGCGCAACACAGCAACACGGACGACAAAGACAATGGAGACACAGGGGAGACAGAATGAAGAGGCCGGTTGAGTAGCTGCTCCAGGGTGCAAACAAACCTATTCTAACACAGATCTGTGCAGTCACACTACGGGGCCGAACGGGGGAGCAGAGAAACATGCAGAGAACAACTCCAGGCGTTTGTCAAAAACTTCAAAACATTCCAGGCATTCCAGGCAGTGGGAGAGAGGGAGGGAGCGGGTGGAAAACAACAGGGGAGTAAGTCAGGAGAGAGGGAGGGGAAGTCAGCCAACGTAACTCGGTCATAGTTTACATTTCTGCAGCACTGAGTCAGAGCTGAAGTAGTGGTGCTCAAAGCTTGACTTCATTCAAGTGGCACGCAGCGGCTGAACAGCGAGTGACTAAACGCAAAGTCAGAATTCTCTTCTCTGTTTGTAATCTGTTATTTCTAACGTGAATGCGAATTGCTTTCATTTCGTGTGTATTTATAGAGGCGTCACTTTAAACTGCCTCATTGCAATTAGAAGTTGGGGGCTCATATTTTAAACATCAGCGTCGCGCGGCTACGAGGAAACTCTCCCAATTAAATTGCGGCTCTCTCGCCACTCGCGTAATTACAAGACGCCGAGTCGTATTTATGAGGTGTAGAAGTCGTAATAATGTTAATTTAATCAGATCAGCACAGAGCGGTTACATTTGCCTTTAATTAAATGTCTCTAAACGCTGCAGGCGGAATCCAGTCACATTTGACCAAAAGAATGCAAAGCTTTATAAACACATATTTGTATAACTTCATGAAGCCGTTTCAGTTTTATCCACCGTTTCAGACAGATCAGGCAGGGTTAGCAGATGGATTAGACTCAGGCTGGTTAATGGAAAGGAGGGGAAAAAAAGTACCAGGGAGCAGTTGAGGGCAAAAAATATGGTAGGTGGCCAGACTCACCCGAGACTTCTCCATTTCTTCTTCCTACAACGCGGGGCGCCACGAACAGAGAAGTGTGTGTTGGGAAAGGGCGGGCGAGTAGAGAAAAGAGAGAGGGAGACACAGCTTAGGACAGGAAAGACCACCAAGACCACTGAGAAGAAGCAATTACACCAGAGATCCCGGGTGGAAAAAAATCAGATGAGAAGGAACCACATGATCACACCACCAAGGACATGATTTGTGTTTTTGTGTAAATTTCTGAACAAACAAAAAAAGAGTGTGCACATTTTATGCCATCAATGTGTGAAAGGAGACAGTTGCCAGGGGAGACAGTTGCCAGACAGAGCAGCTGTTTGACAGAAGCGCACTGCAGAAATCTGGACGTGTGAACCAGAAAGCTCACGCATCGCTTATTATCTCACAAAGAATGTGTCTTCTTAAAAAAAAACAAAAAAAAAACAAAAAAACCTTGAGGTCTGGTGGCACTGGTGAGTTGTGTCTTTACCTGGTCCGAAACATGAGGGCCGGGTCCATATTGACGGAAGCCATGCGACCCACATGTCGGATTTCTTTGGCGATCATCCGCAGCTTCTCGAAGTTCACCAGGCCGTCCACTTTGGAGTCGTTTCCTGAGGGAGGGAGCGAGAATATCAATTACTCACACGTTACGCTGAGGTGACAAAACACATGAAGATCAGCGGTGCTGCAATTAACACCAAAGCCGACCACGAACCAGACGCAGGAAGGTGTCTTCTGGTGCAAATTAAAATATAGTCTGATATTAAATGGCTCCAACACACGAGGATTCTTTCTCTTACACTCTGTCCACCTTTAATGACTCGTACTGCTCAGATTAAATGTTATGTACACTCAATGAGGTTGTAATAGTAAGTAGTAGCACAATGTAGTGGTGTCAAAGACTTAATGTGGGCAAAAGAAAGGAGCAGTGCAAAGGGAAGTCGGAAGCTTCTACTTCGCGGCGCCTACCTTCGTGAAGGAAGGTGAGGTCCTTTTTGATGACGGGGAACAGGGGGATGATTGGAGGCTGGAGGTTCTGATTGTTCAGGACGTTCCTGTACTTGGCCATGTTCCTCGACGGGTCGAAGAGGTCCTGAAGGTCCCCAAACAGCTTCTCGTACTTGCTGGGCAGCTTCTCCCACGTTCCCCTTAGCCTGGAGACTGGAGCCAGGTTCAGGCCACTGCAAACCAGACATTAAATACACAGTTGAGCATGGAAAACAGTCATTTCTGTTGCTTCTGCAGACATAAGCAAACAATTGAGGAAATCCTGAGCTCCGTTCAGTGATGCAGCCACTTCTTCTTCCCACCTGATGATGGCGAACATGGAATTGAAGTTCTTGCACTCGCGGCAGTGCAGGGCGATCTTGATGAAGTGCTTGATGGTCTTCATGCGCTTGAGCTGGTTGGGCTCCCGCGTCACCTCGGTGGCCACCCAGAAGGTCTCGTGGTTGATGGCCTCCTCGAAGCGCTTGAGGCTGGCCGAGCTGGTCTTGGAACGCAGCTTGAACAGGTCCTCGATGTACTCGGTGGGCTCGATGGCGCAGAAGAGCTCGAAGGCCCGCATGGAGAGCTGCGTGGCCACCTCCACCGTGCTGAGCTGCAGCAGGGAGATCTGGCCCTCGCGCAGGAGGTCCTGGGCGTCCTCGTCCGAGCACAGAGTCTCTGTCTCCATGTTGCTCTTCAGGTAGTATCTGATGAAAGAGCGTGAGAGGTTCGGGTATTTAACATTTTTTTAATTAAAAATCAGCTGCACTCAAGTGAGACAAGAAAAATGTTTCTTCACCTGCCACTCAGTTGAATCCTGTCAGCCAGTTTGGAAAGCTGGTCTGGCAGCCTCCTCTGTTTGATGACGCCCTCTGGCGTGACGGACACTTCACACAGCGAATAGGCGTCCGCTGCCGCCGTCAAGGCAAACTCCCTGATGGCCTGAGTGACCACCTCCTTGGCCGTGGTGTCCTTGCCGATCATGATGTACCGAGACTGCTGGTCCGCCTTGAAGACTCTCAAAACCTGGTCTGACATATCTGCCGGAAAAAAAAAAAAAAAAGATACATGAAGGACAAATTCTCTCCAGATCGTTGCTGATTGGTTTGACCTTCTTGAATTAGATTATTGTGCGTAAACATCAATGATTTTTGGGCCATTTGTTGTGTCAAAGATTCACCTCCCAGCCGACAAACAAGAGCAAAACAGACCCGAGAAATGTGATGATGTGATGGACGGTTCACTAGTTTGATCAGAAAAACAACCGCGTGGACCAAAAGTGCAGAGATTCCCCTCACTAAATCAACACCCACAAGCCAGCAAAAAAAAGAAATCAGCGTTCAGGGCAATTATGTTGGCTTTTCTTCAATTATTGCTCAGAAACAAAGATTCCTATTGACCAAGTTTACATAAGGAGGACAGTAATAGAAGCGGATCAGAGGAGATTGACAGCAGTGACAAAGTAGGAGGAAATAATCGAGCGAAGGCGTAAAATGAAATACTTACTCAACAGGACCGAGACTGGAGGAACAGACAACATGTGGTGGAAAGGGTATAGTTAATAAGATGTTATGCATGTAAAGAAAAATATGTGTTGAATGTCCGAATGTAGTTTGATAATGTGACCTAAGATGAGAAATGTGCTTTATATTTCTGAAAATAACCCTTAAATTGTAAAATGATTGAAAACTCAGCTCCAGTTTGGATAAAGGACTAAAAAAAAAGAAATTTGGTAAATAGGTTCACTATGGTACCCCATGGTACCCCTTAACCTCTTGGATTAAATATATATATTATTGATTCCTCCGTAGTGAAAGTTTTGGCATCCCCAAGAGTAAAATACATTCATTCATTCATCTTCTATACCCGCTTATTCCTATTCAGGGTAACGGGGGTCTTCTGGAGCCTATCCCAGCTGTCTTAGGGCGAAGGCAGGGTGACACCCTGGACAAGTCACCAGTTCATCGCAGAAGAGTAAAATAAGAAAAGAATAATAAAGTGCATGTGTTTCTGAGAGTAAACCCACCAGGCTGGTTGTTGAAGTCGAGGATGCGGTGGTGGGACTGCAGCAGGTCGGGGTTTGAAGACGAAAGGTTTCCACTGACAGGCAGAGGTGGCGGGATCTGCTTGGACTGCTTCATCCCCACAATACTGTCATCCTGCGACTGGCCCACGCAAACATCACTATGGAAACAAAGAGGGAGGAGCGAAGCATTGAGTTCCGTCAGCTACAGGCAGGGGGCGACATTAGCATTGCTACAAGTTCACAGGCTGCAGACGCATCTTAGCACTAAAACAAGTACAGTAAGAAAATTAATTTTAGGCTTTGCCTTTGATACACATTATAATAAATCTCTTTACTTGTACGGTTTGGGAGGCAGGATGCTGGTGAGCGTCTTGTCGAAGATCTTCTTCAGCTTGTTGCGCCCTCCCACTGTGTTGGCCTTTCCTTTCTTGCTGACCTTTTCCAGGCCCATCACCTGCTCCACGTCCACTGCCAGGTCAGGGATGGAGTAGCGACTGGCCTTCTTGATATCTCCAATCTTTGGAAGGTGAGGAGCGCCGTTCTTTCGGTCGTGCTCGTCCTCGACATCCAGGTCATGGTCGTGCTCTGGTCTGGTTAGCAGCTCTTTGAACACTATGGAGGAAGAAAGACAACTTACAATTTCATTTATGCAGCATAAATCAGTTTTTCCGTTGATATCGCACCCTGCGTCAAAAACATTATCTTATAATCTTAAGACGGACAAACTTCTGTAGCAGGCGAGTTTACCTAAAAGGTTTGTTTTCACAGTTATGGACAGGTGGGTGTTGTTCTTCAGAATCTCATTGGCTTTGCTGAGCTGGACATTCTCAAAGTTCTGCCCATTAACCTCTAAGATCTGTAGAGAGAAGAACGATGACATTCATCAGAAACCTTTCACTAAAGAGGTGTATTGCAGATCATTATACAATGTTTGAGCCTTCACACCAGCAGGAGCTAAAAACAGTCAGTAAAACATGAAGTATGTGTGCAGACGAAGACCCTGACACATGACAGAAATCTACTGTGTGACTTGTTGCTGTTGGACACCATGCCATTGACATTATTGGATGATTGATGTCCATCACAACACACTCAAATTGTTGGATGCCAACCACAGCGTAGAGTGACCACTGTATTTGTAGTGATATTTACATTTCATTCGAACAAAACAAGCTTTTATCACCCCACCCTTATCAAAGCTAGAAATCCCTCTCAACTCGATATGATCTTAATGATTTATGACAGTTTGGAAGAAAAAGTGTGAGCGTATATAAAGAGGAAATGCTTCCAAGGAAATCGACTCCTTGGCTTCCTTCTGGGGAAACAGCTGCAGTGAGGATGTTTGGAGTCAAGAGGGCTTAGCGTTGCAGTCTGAAGCTCACAAGATAGTTTTATGGATTAAGAGACTTTTGCCTCAGAGCCCTGCAGACTGCTGAGTGTGAAAATGGTCGACAAGTCAACTTGGGTGAGGAGAGCCAAGAAGGGCTACGATGGCTTCAGGCAAGTTCAACTCACAACTGAAGTTGCAATTGTTGTTGCTGCCTTCCCTTCCATCACACAACTAGGGCAGGCAGCATGATAAATGAGATGTTCTGTGCACCATAAACTTGACACAGCAGAGAAGTGAAGGCGTGTCTGCTGTACCTGATCTCCACGCTTAAGGCCAGCCTCTGCTGCTTTGCTCCCCGACTCGACTGCGTCGATGAAGATGCGGAAGCCCTTCTCCTGGCCTCCGAGAAGGCTGAAGGCTAGCGGGGAGTCCCTGGACGGCTTGGTCAGTGTCACCAACCGCGGCTTGGCTTTAGCAGCACATGCTATATTTAACAGTCTGAGGTGCCCACACATTTTCTGGAAAGAACACCCGTCAAACGTTAATAAATGGGGCGGAACACAAGAGCATAAATATACTTACAGATATGTTGTTGTTATTTTTTCATTGCAGCGGCTGTACTTACTTCTTTCTCTAGATTGTTTTCGAACTCTTCCAGAAAGTGAGTCATGGCAGGGTCGCCCTCAAAGTCATTGAAGTGATTGTTTACCCACAGCAAGACTACCCGTGTAACCTGCAGCGATCACATGGTGAAAGCGGGTCAAGACACAGTTTTTCTGGTTGACCAGAGATGAACGTGTCATTGTCGTTCACAACTTATGCTACAGCAACCAGAGGGTTTAGCGTAATCCATCTGGGTAAAAGTGCCTCATGCATTTACTTTGTCCGGGATTAATAATGAGAAAGTTTGTAAACAGTTCCATTGCCAGCATTGTGAGGTCCTGCTCTCACGTACCTTGTCCCTGAGACTGGGGTCGTGGAACCACTCCAGCAGCTTCTTTCCCACGACCATGGGGCTGGAGAGGAAGGTCCTGTACGTCAACAAGAAGTCCTCGATGTAGGTGGGGTCCACCACTGAGTGCTCCTCCACCAGGTGCATCGTGAGACGCTCTGACGTACCCTAGAATAAATAACATGAAATTTAAAAAATTAAAATAAAAATTAAACTGTCGACGTATTCAAACAACACACTGTTCAAAAGTAAAACATCCGTCAAAGTATCGGCAGGTAATTGACTAATTCGGCGGTTTCCTTTTTTCCTGGTGTTACAAATGAATTATTTTTACAGCAGCTTAACAACATCAACGACAACAACAACAACAACAACAACAAAAAGATGAGACTCAAACCAATGGTTGGTCGACCGTTACCTTGATGACGATGTGCCCTTTCCTGGTGCCAGTGCGGTCCAGTTCGCGGTGTTCTTTCACCATGACGATCTCTCCTTCCTCCTCCACCTTCTGCATGTTCTTCTCCACTTGGTTGAGAATGCAGCAATATTCCTGCTGCGCTATACACACAAACTGGACAAGACGACGCGAAAGAAGAACAAGACACAGGCCGCGGTTAGAGAGAAAAGTGGCCGCAACTTAATGTCCGGAAAAAAATAAAGTAACGGTTAAATCAAAGTGGACGAAGGCGCGGGCGCCACTTTGACGTCACACGGTGCGTCGCGCAACCCACGTTACGTTGCACCGTGCGCAAAAACAAAACAAAACAAAAAACCGGGGCGGTGGGCGAGTGTGAAATGTCAGACATCAATTCTGCGCCTTTAGTGTATTTTTTTCATGGTTATTGTAGTTTCAGCGAGTCAAGCCGACTCGAGCGTGAGCGACGTTGCGTTGAGGGAAGTAACGCCACCCTGACGTAACATGCTAGCAGGTCGGCAACGGAGCGATCAGGAGACCGACATCCGCCAAAAACGGGCAAAGTCATGGCCACCTTTACCTCGGGACGGTTGCTTAAGTGCTTAAAAACGTTTTGTGTGCAAAGTCAAAATAAAAACCTAAAATGTGATTTTTTTTTTTTTAAATACATATTTATGTTGTGGAATGACTTTACGCACATTAAGCGTTTATTTGTCTGAAGACAATTGGGTTGTCAAAAATTAATCTTTACACTCCTTATCGACAAAAACATAATTAACACATAATTAGTTCATGTGCCCTTGGTGCATTCCAACATTTTGAAAAGTCAAAGTATTTTCATGTCTGTATATCTCATTTTCCAAGTGTGTTCCGATCAGACAGTGAAAGTTAAATTAATTACCAAGAGATAACGGCTGACTAAAAATAAATGTGACAAAACTGCTATCTGCACTAATAAATTATGAAAAAAGGGCACTTGCTAATGAGGAGCAAACAGTTTTCTCCTCCCAGCTTGTGAGACTGCTGAGCTCAGTTGCTGATGATTAAAAGACCAGAAACATCTCAAAGCCTCTCTGTTTAGTGCTTAGGTCCAATTAAGCATAGTGCAAACAGGGCAATGTTGCTCTTTCTACGAGCTAGCCTATTCTAACCCTCTTAAGAGCAGCACCTAGTGTGTAACTGGGAGCTTTTGCGCATGGCTAATATGCAGAAGTAGGTCACAACAGGACACAACATCACACCATGTCTCGGCGCTGAATTGCGACTCAGGGAAACAAACTGAAGTGATGAGCAAACAGGTTGAAGCCCCCGCCCTACCTGACAGTCGTCCACCTTGGTCTTCATCACGCCCTTCATGTACTCCTTCTCCATGGTGGGCGAGACCCCAAAACTGTTGCCCATGCACAGGAGCTCCGTCCGGCCTTCGGGGTACGTCACCTCCACCGAGCCGTTCAGGATAACCGACCACGAGTCCAGCTGGAGCCCAAACATTACGGCCGTTAGAGTTTTGACACAAGACACCAAGCTCCCAGCCAACAGTAACGCATATGTATTGCAGTTCACATTAGGTTGTGTCGAGATCTATTCTTGTCAGCTGCAGGCACGCGATTATTAAAAGTTTGTTATAATAGGAATAATAATATGAGGCTGCAGCTCACAGATGACTGTACCTCCGTGGAGGAACACAACAATAACTAGACAATAATAGCGCTATCGCGGCAAAACCCTAGTGGATAAAAAAAAATCTTTAATGCTCGGGGATGACTCTAAATATCAGACGCCTTTCAACAATTCCTGGAAAGCAGACCCTTTGAGATTTGCGCTTTACGCTGACAGGAGGGATAATATGCTGGATGACCCTGGGATGCTCCGTGGCCGAACGCTCGCTGGAGTGATACAGCCTTCAAGGGTAAAGTCTGCTCTTTATTGTTTGAAAGCATTGTAGCCAAAAGAAAGGAAGCAAAGAAAATCGCCTCCATTGAAAGTGAGAGAAAGGAGAGGGAGAATAAGAAACGGCAGCTTCAGTCGCCTAGAGGCCCAGCGATAAGCGCCGTCTGCCGTTCAGGTTTAATAGAGCAGGAATAAAAACATCAAACGAATCCATTGGTACAAAGGAGGGGAAAACTGGAGTACACACACACACACACACACACACACACACACACACACACACACACACTTTATACAAGCCATCACACACCTCCTCTCCATCGTTGAGAACGATGGTGCCGGCGCGTTCGACCACAGCGAACACCATGACCGCGCAGAGTTCCCTCCTCACAGACATGGTCATGTTGGCAAACGCTGGCAGTTGATGCATGAATTCCAGTAATTGCTCTGCGGGAGGGACAGAGGAGGACAGGAAGGAGGTTAGGAGAAGAAATAAAAGGAAGGAGAAGAGAGCGCACGCACAGTCGCGCACACACGCTTGACACACAGGGGAGACGGGCGGCGACGCTCTTGGCGAGCTCGAGTCGCCCTCGCTCGCAGCCAAGGAGGCACGAGCTGGAGGCTGAGCATCACAACGGATAATCGCCGCAGCGGAAGGGACGACGGAAGAATCGTTATCCCGAGGCCGCTCGCCCAGATACCGGCGCCTGCGATGTAAAGTTTTTCGAGCGAGGGCGTGAATAATTGCTGACGGCGCACTCGGGTGACCTCGGAGCGAGTTCAGCGCGGAAGCCGGAGCTGAAGCCTTTTTTCTCAGTGGCCTGCACTGGAATGACGGGTTTTCTTTTTTAAATCAGCCTGGATGCATAACATTTTAAAGAAAGAAAGCAAAATCCTTCAGCTACATTTTCATCAGTGCGAGAAGGTGTGTTTCTCTTAAATCACGGCAAATTTAAAGGGGGCTTTGGGCAAGTCGATAAAAGAAAGTGCGAATCAGGCACTTTTTTCTTCGCTCTCCATCAATTAGGCAATAGCGAATGAGCTATAAGGCCATTATGTGAGAAATTGATGTGGTTGCTAAGCACTGTTTACATAGCGGCAGTTAACAACATGTTAGCGTTACTTTGCAGTCAAACAAATTCAGGGAAAAAAGGAAACAGGGGTCAGATTTACATGCTCTTCTTGGCCAAACAGTTGTTTCTGCTGCATGTCAGCTGTTAAGAGATGTTTATCCAGAGCTGACCACAATAAAAACTGCAATGATACTTAAAAAAAAAAAAAAAAAAAAAGATGGGCCAGTTGACTGTGTCAATTCTAAACTTGACACCAGCTGTTTATCCAATCAGGCAAAACCCAAGAAACATTTATGAAAACACAGCAATTTTTTTTTGCAGAAGTAAAGTTGCTCTAACACAGAATGGGAACACATGAAGGTCGTGCGAGGAAACCAGACTGTTGCGTGAGGAAGGACAAGTTTCTCTCTCTTCTCCTCAAATATTATTCCGCAAAATTAGCTTAACTCCTTTTGTTCCGGGCCAATGGTAAATATTTCAGGGGAGAATCATTTGAAAGCAGTATTAGCGTGTGCAGCAAGTTTAATGCTGTTGGCTCGAACGCCGAGCGTGCCCCAATTGGGGGGGGCAGGAGTGGGGGAGCAGTGCAAAACCCAAGGGCCAAGGCGTTGTGCATCTACAGGACTCCTCCTGAGTGGCCGGCTGCAGTCTGGCGCCCTGGCTGACCTGTGCTTGGCATGGCAACAGCGTCGTGTGTGAGGCTGGGGAGAGTACTAAAAGTTTAATGTGCTGGGAGAGGTGAGGCGAGAGGATGTGCCAGGGTGACCTAGAAAAAAAGCTCGCCGGCTGAGGGAGGAGGGGGAGCAGGAGGGGAAGGGAAATCAGCAAAGTGGGGGAGGGGCAGAAACTGTTGGCATTCATCCTCAACATCCAGATCATCATCCTCCCCTGGTCCACATCTGCAGCTAAGCTCCAAGACTGGACGTGCTGCTTCTCTTACAACTTCTTCCTTTACAGGAAATGCACGACTATCATCGGGAGTCGAGCCACGGCTTTAAGGGATATATGATACTCGCGGCCGACGAGGGATTGAGAATTATTCGAAGGAATGTATTGCGAGAGAAGAAAGGCAAAAAGAGATGGATTTCTAATGGAGTATGATCATATTTTTTTTGTAAAATGATGCCACTAAGTACCACCTAGAATGTTTTTTTGATCAAATATCTTTGAAAATGCACCACGAGGAGCAATAAAGAAAATGCTGGCCTGAAAAAAAAAGCTTAAAAAAATACAGCTCACCCATTAGTGTGTTATTGTATTAGAACTAATAATATATCAATATATATTTATATTTATTTAAAATTGTGGCAAAAAATAATAACTACATGGCAGCAAACTAAAATGAGTCCTTGACGAGGTCGCTCACCAATGTCATCGTCGGTCCTGTCCATAGGGTCCTTCTCCAGGCAGTCCCGCACGATGTCGCGGCTCATGAGGGGGTCCGACGCTCGCTCGATGTCCTCCTCGTCGTCGTCCTCCTCCGAGTCCACGGCCGTCTCCGGCAAGCCGCTCAGGTCCATGTCACCGGGCTCGTTTTCCGTGGCCTGGAAAGGTGGAGAGCAGGGCAGTTTGAGTTTTTAACGGTTCGACGAGAAGCTCAGCTCAACTCTCCAGAAAAAGGCAGCAAGAAATTGGGATTCATTTGTCCACCAGAGAGAAACAACCTGGCTCTACCAACAGGGTTGATCCTGGTTCACAACACCATCGACAAAACTGCATAGTAGAAGAGACGAGAATGCAAAAAAAACAACAACAAAAAAAACCAGTCAGAGCATCAGCTTGAACGGAGCCTGTTAAGCGCCCAGAAGTACAACAAACCAAGCCTCGGTAAAAGAGTTTGACCCATTTCACGAGAGCGATCAGAAAACTCTGTACAGTGAAGAGCACGACAGGCGTCAACGCTGCATACCAAATAGTCTGCCGTGCATAGTAACAAGCTCATTAACTCCAAACTTTGCTCTCCTCCTTCCCCCTCGGCGAACTGCCTCGCAGCCGCGTCCTCCTCCTCCTCCACCTCTTTGAGAGCGCGAGAAAGAGAAGATGTGCGAGGCTGAGAAAATCAAGTGCAGCGGGGCTCAAAGAGTAACGCAATTACGCCGAGTGCCGGAGTGACACCGACGGAGGCCATCTGCCCTCGTCAAGACAGAAAAGATGCTTCGGCAAGCGTCAGCGAGGCCACGCTAACCGGTTCAGGCTCAGGCACGCTGCGTGAGAGCCCCCCCGCAGAAACAAACAAACAAAGGGAGAGACGCCGGGACAACAAAGGGTCCATCGCAGCTTTACCTCGACGCGGTGGCCGGCCTCAAGCTTCCTGGCCGAGAGAGAAGAAAAGGCCGTCTTTGCAACGTGTCCGCAAAATCCCAGAGCCAGACGCATCTTCACCTTCGCAGGCTGCCAGTCGGCTTTGAATTTTTCAGGGTTGCCAGTCCAGGTGCCAGCCGCTCCACTAACGCACAGCACAGCACAGCACAGCAAAGCACAGCACTGCACAGCCTGTGTCACCTCTCCATAAACACCATGTGCAAAAGGGCTCTTTAATGATTCAGACCAGCGTCTAAGTGGCCATCTGGGTGGAACCCTGGCTGCACACACACACACACACACCCAACCCAGTGGGTGGAGCATAGTGGCCTGACACACATCAGAGGCATATTGACAGCTCAGAATAGCAGATAAAGTGCAGAGAGGTGGGGGAAGCAGGGGCGGCACAGCAGGAGTTCAACCCAACGCTCACATCACATCAAGCACCAACGGGAGTGAGCTCCTCTTCAACAAGTAGACGCACCACACGCAAGGCCGCATCCCATTTTAGACGCTGCAAACACTTACAGTGAGGATGGACTCACTCAAAGAAGCCCCGAACACAACCGACTCGATCGAAGGGCTTTAAAAAAAATCAAGTTTGGCTTCTGCATTTTGTTTGGTCGTTCCTCTCCCGTCCGTGTCATCCGCGCATCAATGTGCAGCGAGCATTAAGAGTCAGCGGGCGACTCAGGTGCTGTTAATATTTCATCAGGACTATTCTTGGATCAATGCTTTCAAAGTCTTTCTGACGGGGGCCTTCTCAAATTCATGTTTTATTCAGACCTGAAAGCAGCGCGCCACACTGCCGGTGACGTGACGGCGAGGCTGCACGTCCACCGTACGGGAAGATTAATTACTGAACGCTTCCCGATATGACACGTGTGCAAACAGGCTCAACCTGGAAATGTTGTGGGAGGAAGGAAGCAAACCTCCCCCAGGTTGAGTTTATTTACCAGCCACGGGGAGGAGGAGGACCGCAACCATCTCCGACTGCGATACACTCAACCAATAGGGATTCTGAAAGAGCTGTTAGTTCAGCTAACAATAAAACAGCAATGTTGCATGAAGCAATTTTGGGGAGTCATGCTGGTTACCTTTGGATAATAATAAGAGCTTATTATTTTTTCTGCAGACTGAAAATTTGAATTTAAGACAATGGCGACGATCCCAATAGGTTTGATTGTACAAGAAAAGAAAATATAAAACAGAGTTAAAGGTTAATAAAAATTGATTACACAAACATTTTATAAATCACAGTCTGAACATGACATTCATTCATGTAGCCAGAAAACATTTAACCCATTCATAAAACAGTCCAGACGCTGCAAATTATCCACATAAACTCCCCTAACGTGGAGTGAAAGGAGGCAGGCCTGCAAAGAAGAGAGTGCAGTGAAAACAGATCTGATTCTCTCCCAGATTTAGCACAAGAACACACAGGGAGGATCTGCAAGGGAAGAGCAGCTAGGTGAGATCAGAGGCTGGAAAGAGACAGAAACAGGTTCACATAAGGGCGTCCCGTGGTCGCACAGCAATCGCAGACAGTGCAGCAAGCTGCAGGTGACGCAGGTTAGAGCAGATATTCAGGACAGGAAGGGGAAACGGGAGAGAAATACAGGGTGTTCCACAGAGAAATAGTGAGGAAGACACAGAAAAGAGAGAAAATAACCCGCTAGCAGATGGCTCAGAGAACAGGATCACAGATTGGGGACAGTGGAGCCTGTTCGACCTGGACCTGGCATCCCGCAACACACCCAAACACACATCTCCGCGATAACACATCGCCAGACGCGCTACTACAGTCCGTAAAAGTGAAATCGAACAAGCAAACACACAAACAACATACACGGCAACGTGAGGTGACGCTCCGACAGACCCGACAGGCCCCAGCAGCAGAGGTCCATTCAGCGCCGAGGAGCGACGCTCCCGCAGGCGCAGGCACACTTGCACACCGACGCGAACAGAAAAAATAAACAGGCACACAGCAGGTGACGGCACTGGGGGCCAATGGGGTGGGCGCAGCGTGTTAAGAGGATTAGTCGCCGGGTTTGGGGGCAAGTCCACAGTCACGAGATTTGCTGCCTGCGTGCTCTTTTGAGCTGAATTCTCTTTTATTTACCTCCAGCAGAGAAGGAGGAGGAATATTAAAGCATTTTTTTTCCGTTTGTGTGTCTTAAATGCCCTTTATTCTCGGTGACAGTGTGTTCAGCGACGGTGTGTTCAGTGCCGTAGCAACGCTTTGGCCGCTCAAACACATTTTATTCTCCCTGTGGAAATAGAAGCTCATTAAGCTCTTTATCGCGGCCGACTGAAGTTCACGCGTGCGCCACGACTCAGGAGGGAGACGAGCTCGCCAGGAACGGACCACCTGTTTGCCCCTCCCCCCTGCCGGCGTGCCCGCTTATCTCCCGCTGAGCAGTGACAGTGACGGACCATTAACGACTTACAGCCCATTCGTCTGCCGGCCTTTTTAACAGCACAACTGCGCTCCCGGAGGTGTGCGACGTCCCACTACGAGCCAACTGGCCGGCATTTTTTAATTCATCCTTTCAGACACAAGAGCAGGGCAAACACATGAGCTGTAATGACACTTGTTTTGGACCGTTCTCAGAGAAGCAGCCCGGCACCGCCTCTTTTGTCTGCCAGCGAGGTGAGGTGAGGTGAGGCCAGCCAGCAGCTATTTAACAGAGCTAAATGTTAGTCTAAAGACTGGAGACAGCAGTGTTACGACACATCAAGCTACCAGGAGGAGACAGCTAAAAGTTTTTCGTGATTAGAGTGTTTGTGGTGCTCAAGATTATCTGCAGGTGATAAGAAGATAAAGTTTGGATTCAAAGCTTATCTAAATGTTTTTTGGATGGCCTTGTCCAAATGCATGTGGGTGTTTTTTCTTTTTATAAACTCAGTCTTTCAATGTGTTCTCTGGCTTCCTGCCAAAAATAAACGTTGAGGTCTGATGGTGAAACTTTAGGAATTGCTGCGCTCCTGTATTTTCCTTTCGCTTCATTTTTTGGTTGTGACTTCAGCCTCTAAAACAACAGCAAAAAATGTCAGGCATACCCAAAATAATTCTTTTTTTGTATTGTTTTTTGCTGCTTCTAGACGGACATGCATCCACTCTTCCACTGCGGGGTGTCAGGCGGCGCTATGTGGATGGCCGCTCCGCTCCACTTTATATTCCGGTGCAATATTATGCAACGAGTCAATCAAATTCGCTGTCGGTGTGCACATGTGAATTTTTCCCTTGTGCTTTACCGTTCTGCCTTTTCTGGATTTCTTTTCTTTCCTCCTGAGTGGCCTGCGTGACCCTGTGTTTGCAGGATGACATCGCCTGACAGTCTTGCACGCGCGCGGCTGGATGTGGACAGAATTATTATAAAACGCTGTTGGCTTTTCTGAGGATTCCGACTGAACTGCAGGTGGAAAAAATATTGCGTTCTTTTTTTTTTCTTTAAAAAAAACAAAAAACAAACTCGTACAGTGCATGTGGACAAGCAAGGCCTTGGAGAGAGTGAGGTGACCCCAATCATAGCCCAGGGTGCGAGGAGTGGGAGCTGGGGGTCGGGGGGGGTGTGATTATACCAGGTGAAGGGGGTCCAGATTTGGGGTGGCGGCGCGCTCGCCGGCTACTTACCTGGTAGATGTCTGACAGGCTGCTGCTTCCAGAGTCGCTGGTGATACTACATCCTGAGTGGCTGGAGGAGACGTGGGTCACCTGTGGGTGCAAGCCGTCGGCCAGGTGAAGTCTGCTGAAGTCTGCAGGGAGCTGCACATATACACACACACACACACACACACACACAACATACACACAAATGATCAGTACCATCCAGCCCAGCTGCCAACGCTCGCATTGTTTACTGCCAGCCGCCTGCAGACGCTCTGCCCGCCGCGTGCAAAGCACGTGAATATTTACTGCTAGAGTCGTACAAAACTGAAGAAATGTATACATATTGCTGCATTAACTTTTAATAGAAAAGTCGCCCAAAGCGCCGGCGGATTCCATTGTACTCGTACGGGGGATAATCTTTCTTCCACAGCCGCGTGATAATACAATGTTAACAGAACAAAGCACATTAATTAGTTTCCTCGCAAGGACTAAACTTGACACACAATTTCTTGTCAAAAGCAAGAGGGAGGCAGGCAGGGGAAACCAAGAGACGCTAATTGAATAGTCTACCAACTTAGGCAAATACACAGGGTTTTACTGAGGCTAACACAGCACGGGGAAGAAGGACGGTGGTTTTTATAGCTAGGTTTATAGGTAGGTTTTTAAAGTAGCGTGGAGCTTTTTCGACCGGACCTGCAGATCACTGATTGGAAAACAGGAAGAACCTCCGGGGTTGCGCGTACTAAGTCACAAAAATAATAATGAGCGCTCTCGACTGGCTGTTAACTGTGCTGCAGCTGCTAAGAAAACAAGTGCTGCTCGCATCGAGGAAACAACCTAATTAATGCATGCCACTTGTTTAACCTAAATATGGAAGGGGCGATAACGGGAGGGGGAACCCTGTTGAGTAATTCATGCTGTACAGTGCAAGAAAGCTGTGCTGTAATTACTGTATCTGTGAAGTGAACGAGCCAGCAGCTGTTTCTTGTGACTTGGACATCAGAAACTCCTTCCTACTTCTTAAAATCTGGTCGTGTCTATCTTTTCAACCATAGGGGTGCAGCGGTTGCAGCAGTTTCAGAAAGCTTGGAATGAGACGATTCGCATGAGACTTCACTACACGATAATCACTCTTTTTCTGAGCCCGTCATGTTAAATATGCCGTTAATTTGCACCATCTTAACATTGGAATCCCTCAGGGCAGCAGACGAATCGAAAAACGTACTGCTGCGATATCAGCCAAAATGCAACAATCACCGCAGAAAACGGTTTGAACCGCAGTAAATTATATTCAGCGTACCATCTGTTCGAGCCTTGCGTGACAGTATATTTGGTAAATCGGATGGAGTCTGACCGCCACCCATGGAGATGCTCGTGGCTGAGGTTCGTAACTAGTGACTTTAAGCAGATGCAGGGGAGTGTATAGCGGTAAAAAAAAAGATTAAAATGTTCTCCGTTGAAGTCACTATGTTGCTATGCAGCTCGGCTGGTTCAATGTCATCTGTCAGCTGACAGTTTTTTTTTTGGGGGGTCGGCATAATCAACGTTCTCTCTCAGTGGGATTCTACATTAGCAGTGCGCACCCCCAAAAAAAGCTTTGGCAATGAGGATTTTTGTATTAACAAAAATATTCAACATGCTTTTCACATTGAACACGTTTTCCTCATATTGTGCATTATATACACATATATCTATTATGTGCTTATACACACATAGGGTATGAAGTCCTAAATGAAAATCATCAGGTTGAAAGAGAATTGAAATAAGGTGCTGGAGGGGTGGCACAGCAGATTAAAGCAAACAGCGTAAACTAGTTCGCCGCCTATACAGCTGAATATTTCATTGCGAAAATGTTTTATTTACCAACATATATTTGATGTTTGGGGGGGGGGGGTGCTCTGTGCCCTTTCCAGTCCCACTTCTAACACTGGAGCAACATCAATATTCAAATTTTACACCCGAAAAACTGTTTTTAACTCGGGTTGCTTCATTTATCATGTGACATCAGAGCTACACAGTCGGTGCATATTTTTGTAGGGTGTTCTATTTAGCTGCAGCTATAGTTCAATAGGCCAATGCAAAATATGCAGTGAGATTTCAAGGGTTTCTTTAGATCCAGCTTTTAGAACAGAAAGTGTGCGGGTTGAAGTGTTCGACAACAGCGTTTAAACGCGGCAATCAGGTTAGCGACTGTGCTACATGGCTGTCTACTAGCAGGCACTGCTGGGTTGAATAAAGTCAGTCAGTCTAGAGGAAAACAAAACAATTAAGTCTGCTTAAAAAAAAAGGCCTTTGGCGTCATTTTTGCATTTTTCATCTAATGTGCAATTGCCATCAAGCTCTGATAAAAACTGCCGCTACAGCAGCGTCCATGCTAATCTGTTTAGCAGCAGCCATTGCTAACAACAACCCATGATAGAACACTCTGCCTGTTCTTCCTCTGTGGTTTGTTGGAGCTGCTTTGAGCAGTAGGCGTTTTGCTTTTGAATCTCCCACCTCTTTTTTTTTTCCCAACAAAGGATTACGGAGCCACCTGAAATTTTTCAAACCAATCACCTACTGAAGGTTAGCAAGATGGATGAGTGAGATTTCTGAATTGAAAGGTGCAAGGTTACGATCATTGTGGCCTCTGTGAATCATATTTGTTTTTGTTTATTATTCATTAAGTGGGGTTTCAGCCAGAGCAGTGCTTGCCTTTGGAGATTTGGCCGGCCGTGACCACATTCACACCTGAGAGCTGCAGCTCCTGTCTGGTCTGGCAGCTAATGAGCAGCTCAGAGAGGCACCTGGGGTTGAGAACGTAGCCCAGCGGTCGCTATAACAGAAGGTCAAGCACCGTCTTTCATGTCAACCACCCATTTTTTTTCCCCCTTGTTGATAAAACTATGTATTTACACCAGGACTCTTCCCAACAGCAAAGATAAAATGCACTGCGCTTGGCGTTCTCTGCCCCGATATGAACTTTGAGCACTAAATAATTTTACTGAGCGGAACGGGATATGGATCGAACAGCTGCAACATATTGATGCCACTTTAATGAAAAATGGAATGAATCGGACGGAATAACATCTCGGGAGCTTCATTTGCAAGTAAATGGGTTTGAACCATCACAGGCTCTTGAACGCTCTCCTAAGAAAACAAGCCTTGTGACAGACTCTGAGGCGCTCGTCTGCGTTTCGACTTAATTAAAGAGTTTTTGGGAATTCTGGGGGAAAACATCCGCCGCTGCCAGAATCACCGCTGTGGAATATTAGAAAACTGGTTCTGTCAAAAAAAAAAATATTAAAATTAAAAAAATCCTCTTAATATTCATAGTTTGCCCTGTGAGGCATGGTTGCAATAAAAGTGAAGAGCGTGAAGGTGTTTTTGTGCCGTATTGAATCGGCAGATGATATTTCAGACACCTTTCTGAGCCGCGTCGGGGGGTGGGAGGGCAGAAAAAAGGAGATATATCTATTCACAAAAGGCCTTTGTGTGTGGATGACAAGAGATTGAGAGCCAGACAGCAGCGCTAGAGCGGCACTGAGGTGTGATCTGACTACACTGTGTCAAAGATTGCCATCACGTTTAATTATCTGGCTGGTTGCACTAACTAAAATGGTGGGGCCATGGGACCAGCCAGTCACTAACCCCAGTGAGCCCTCTATTTCCCATCCCCTTGTCTGGGCAGCTTCGCTCTAAATGCCTCCAGCTGATTTCTACGTTGTTTTCCATTATCGAGTGGACATTACTCTGTTGGTGTGACGGATCTTCGTGTCTGTTTATGCTTTTTTCTGTGTCGCAAAATCGTTTCACCAGTGTTGTTGTGTATCCTTCCAACATGATAAACTCATTCATATAAGATTTTTTCTTTTGACTGCACCCATCGGCAGTGTGCTGCACGATGCTTCACTTTAACTGTGCGTCCCAAAGGGGGACGGAAACGCTGCACACGACAGCCCGGTGGTTTAACTGCATCAATAACACCTACAACTGCACCAGCATATAGCTGCTCTCCAGACACACCAGTTTATTTTGTGTCTGCTACATCTCATTTGTTATTCTGAAATAATATCACTTTACCAGCTGCAAAAAGAAATAGAACCTAAAAACTAGACGAGACACAGCACCACAAACCCAATATTCATATTGCACGCAGCCGTTGTGTCGCCCCAATAAAATGACAAGACAAGTTTATGTGAGTGCATTTTATTCAGGGTGAAGTAAGCTATAAAGTTTCAGTACCACATTTAGATCCAGCGGTAACTCACGGCTATTAAACCTGAGAGCTGTATAGTAAGAACAGTGTGGATTTGGGATCCACGTGGGAAATTCCAAGCAAACGTTGGCGTCAAAGGCGACGCTTCAATTGTTCTCGAAATTCTGGCGGCACATGCAAATGAATGAAAGTGCACTGTGGGTGAGTTAAGGAACATTTTCATTACTGAGAGTGCGCCAGACGCCATGTGGCGCGTGCGTCGATAAAACCCTTCAGCCGTGCGGTGATCTGGGTCTGAAATGTCAATAACAATACACCAACTGGTCGCCACAAGCAGCCAACACAGCTCCGCCCACTGCCGGCTCCTCCCCCTCCAAGAGAGCCAGCGATATAGAATAGGGATGGAGTGAGGGATAGAGGGAGGGGATAATAAACACTTAATCTGTTCACTCCGCTCATTTGGGTCAGCTGTCTGTCGGTGGGTCAATAAGGCAAGGTCCGTTCAGTGCAGGCATGTGATCCACTGACCTCCCTGGCCATGTGGCCATGCAGGAAACAGTGATAGATGTCAGTAACACAGTAGAACTCACTCCTTGGGCTTGTCTTATCAATGGCAGGGCAACGGGGGAAATCCGTGCACAGTTTAGCCAGAATTAATCAGCAGAATCGGGACCAGCACGCAACGGTTTTAAATCTACTAACAATATTCTCATCAGCAAGCAAATCATTAAAACACCATTATCTTCCTACCTTTATAGAGGCCCCTCAGCAGCCCTTAGCAGCAAACCCAGTGAACTCCCTGTCTTCCACACGCGCCTGCAAGAACCAAGTGAACCCGGCGAAACCACCGGCTGAGAGCACGTACGATCAGCTGTGACAGGAGGATTAGGCATCGCCTTAATGCTCGAGCTGCAACGCCACAGTTCCGCCTGCATGCGAGCAGATGTGGCGCTCCCTAAATCACACAGTAGACCTAATGACCTAGATTGCTGCGCGGAAGCCCTGGGTGGAAGCACTGATGGCTGGTGCTCAATCTCCTTAGTGCCGTTATCTGCTGGGGATGAGTCGGTGCTGCTATATACGCTAGAAGTGCAATGCTGTAGTTGTTTAGGCAAAACACAAAAATGCAACACTTAAAAGCCTGTTTGTTCATAGAGCAGCATTCCCGTCTGCCGGCATAAGAAATCAAAATAATCTATAAGAATTAGAAAAAAAATGGAGCAGCACAGGGATTTTAAGCTTGTAAGTGTCATGGAAGAATGTGCGGTTTTGGCTTTGGCCTCCTGAATGACGAGTTGCCAACACTTAAAGTCGTCTCCCAGAGTTTCCCCTGACTGTGGCAGCGACAGCCGCTTCTCACTTCCGCGGCTTCTCGGATCAAGAGATTAAAACCCTTTCGGCAGGGTGTCCGATTAAATGGACCTGATATGCTCTCTGGGCTTTCCCTTCAGAACTCCACCAACCGCATGCATGCCAGCACTTGAGGTAAAACAGAAGGTGCTCTTACACTGTCCACTACGATTGCGCCTACTGAAAAAATATAAATGTGAAAACTGCCAAAAAAAACCAAAAACATAACATAGAATATGAGTGACACAATGTCAGGTTAATAAAGAATAAAAAATGTAATATTTAGTGCGTGACCTATCCGCAACTAGCAACAATTTCTACCTGATTTATTATCCGAGCCCTGCGAGACTAGAACCATTGGGACACAGGTCCTCAGTACACAGCAATTAATTGAATAAAACGTTCGCAGACAAGGAGACGGCCTTCACAGCCGCGCAATTGCCAAAAGATAAAGTCATAAACATCCATCATAAGCCAATATATCAACATGAATTGTACTGCGATGTCCCTGCCTGCAGTAAAGATAAAATGCAGCCATAAGGATAAAACTCACGAGTCTCCAGAGGAACGAGAAGCAATTAGGGAATTAAACATCTCGCGGCCAATGGTCATAAGCCTACGGTAGGGATGTCATTACCGTAATAAGATCTGGTGGCTGTTATTGACTCTACTCTTGGTGGTCTACCCACCGGGATGAAGGAATATTTACACAGGCCTACATCCGTATGCTAAAAAAAAACTAGATACCAAAAATTAAATGAAGGGTGCGGAGGCCCGGAGGAAACATGAGGGCGAATAAAAGGGAGCTGGACGTGAAAAAATAAGCAAACTCATCTCTGAGCAAAGGGCCGTGTTGAGCTGTTTGTTTGATCATGCTAATGACAGCGCTTTAATTATGACTATGTCCTACGCACAAGAGCCTCCAAATTAAAGCAGCGAGCCCCAGAACATTTTAAAGATATCTCAAATTTGAATCTTAGGCTGGATAACAAAGAAAATGGACACTGTTCGACAGCATGGGGCTAATAAAATTATACATACATACAGACTATACACGTGTTGCACGGGGAAAGTGTAATTTCAAAATTTAAAATGTAATTTCATATTTGGCATTGAGTACACTGAGTCTGTGCTGTAATCAGATAATGGAACAAACCCCAACTGAAGCTGAACTGAAACAGTAATAGGAAATAAATGTGTACAAATTGTCAAATTAACAATGTTGCAATGTCTGGAGACAATAAAAATATGTTATGCAAGCCAAAAAGTTGTCTGCATGCTCGCCAATCTTAACTGGGTAAACTGGATGGAATAGATCATCGACTATGTCACATGTGTTACTCTCTGCTTTCCAGACATGGTCTGCCAGAGTGACGTACAGCCCTGCCTCCCTGCATGCGTGTGCGTGTGTGTGGTCCCCGGTGTGCGAGCGATACCAGCAGCGCTGACAGCCGATCAATCCGTTTACCATTCAAGTGCAGATCAGCTCGGACCTCCGAGTGTCTGCTGGCGCTGCCTGGGCTTCGTCCAGCACCACGGACAGCGCCGCTACCGCTATAGCAGCAGCAGCAGCAGCAGCAGCAGAAGCAGCAGCAGGAGGAGGGCCAGACTAAACACTGGACATCCATCACAGTGCGGTCAGGAGCAGCACTGACACGTATTTACTGTAGATTATGGATTGGAAGGTTCACGTCATGACGCAAAAAAAATAAATAAATAAAAAAAACTCGTCGAAATTTAGGGCAGTGTCCTGACAGCAGGCATGACATCACTCCCACCGAAACACCCCGATTTATCTTGGGCATTTTTTATGTCCTGTTCAAATGACACCCGGCGTGCTAATTTCATGGGCCTACAATCTAATGTTGTCACCTCAGACCGTCGTAAAACATAATGAGGGGGCGAGCCACGTCGCTCGTTAAACACACACACACACACACACACACACACACACACACACACACACATGTGTGCATGCGCGTTTGCTTCACGCAGGGCAAAATTAATAAATAAACACACACGGTCTTGTTCCAGCTTATAAACGAGAACCGACGCCGCAACCATTACTCAAAAGCAGAGACGACGTAAAGGTAATAGAAGTCGCTTCGAGTGATAAGATGGTTACGTGCGATGGTTGTAACGTCAACAGGGGCCCTTTTATTATTCACGTGAGCGTGCGTGCGTTTGGCGGCGCGCGCGAGCGAGCGAGTGACAGCGAGCACATGGCCGCCGTTTCGAGTACAACACACACTGACACACACACACACACACACACACACACACACACACACACACACACACACACACACACACACCGGAGCCTCGACCATCGGGGGACCGTCAGCCTCTGGCCGCCGCGTCCGCGGCCCCGTCCCCCACCCCGGCGTTCATTCATCTCGGACGGACATCCTCACCCCCTCGACGGAAATCCGATGCACGCCCATTACGGAGCCGGTAATCACATCTCGGCGGGGTCATAAACTAGGGGAGCGGGGTGGGTGCGTGTGGGGGGAGAAATTTGGAGAACGACGCGCGTCAATTGGACACTTACCGGGGTTTTATCTTGCTGGCTTGGGACTCCATTGCTGTCTGATGCTGCTAATGGTTTCATAATGGAGGAAAAAAAAAGAATGATGTGCGCCGAGCTAGAAATCTAACATCCCGGAGCTTCTCTAGGCAGAGGCGCGGACCCCCATCTCCCAGCCTGCCCTCTCTCTCCTCCTCCCCTCCTCGCCCCCCGGCTGGCTGCGCCGTCTCTCTGAAGGGAGGCGGCGGCGGCTGTATAATACAGGGAGGAACCGTCACTCGGTCGTACTCCTCGGTTGCTCCGTCGCGGCGCCCCGCTGCTTCCCGCAGGGGAAAAAACCCTCTTCAATCCACGGAAGAAGAGAAACGCGAGGGGGGGGAAGGAAATGGATATATCCGTTCAATCCGTTCAAGCGCCGGCTTCTGCTCTCAGCGAGCTGGGCAACGACATCTTCGGTCGGAGCGTCGCGTCACGTCACGTCACGTCACGACGATGTAAAAATAAAATAAAAACATAAATATATATATATAAACGAAGAGGAAATCAAAAAACGGGATGTAAAAAAAAATGTTGAAAAAAATGGCTGACACTTTCACTCACGTTCGCTTCCCTCCGCCTTCCCTCTTCTCTATCCGCCTCTCTTCTGCCTGCCCTCCCTCCCTCCACCCGGGGAGAGGAGGAGGAGAGGAGAGGAGAGGGAAGGGTGGTGGTGGGGGTGGTGGGGGAAGCTACGGGCGCGCGCGGACGCACGCGCGCACGCAAACGCCTTCATGCACCATTACGTTATTTGAAGACCGAGACGCCTGCAGCCTCCGCCGAGGTACTGTACGTCGCAAGGCAGCGGTTTGTTTGGGGGGGGAGGAGGAGGGAGGAGGAGGAGGAGGCGGAGGAGGAGAAAGAAGTGTGTATGTGTGTCAAGGGTGGAGGAGGGGAGTGGGGGTGGATGAGGCAGGGGTTGGGGGGCGTTAGGACCTCCTCCTCCCCTGCCAGACAGTGATGCTGTAAGAGCAGCCACTATACAGCAGCCTGCAGGGACTTCCAACAAGGCCCCCACCCCCGCATCAGCCAGGGTGCAGATAGAGGGGTTGAAAGAGGAGAAGAAGAGAGACGGACGAGTAACGCAGCGGGAGTGACGCCGTTATCCACGCTACCGTCGGCACAAGAGAGCCTCTTCCCTTCCTGCCCGTGCATGCAGGGCTTGCAGGAGAGAGTCGCAAAAAGAAAAAAATAGGAAGAAGGAGAAGAAGAAATAGTAAAAGTGTGGAATGAAGGGGTGAAATGGGGGAGGATTTAAGAGAGGAGGGTGGCGGTGGGGTTTGAAAAGTGCAGGGAGGAACCATCGCACGCCGGCTGCCATCCGTGATGTCACACCGACACTGTCACTCAGCTGGAATAGCCATGGCAACCGGGTGAGCTCACAAGCGCACGCACACGCACACGCACACACACACACACACACACACACCGCTGCCACCACCCAGCCCCCGCTACACACCCTCAGGGCTTTCAGTTGCTGTGGCGACGGAGGCAGCGAGACCAAATGGAGGAGGGAGAGGTGGAGGAGGAGGTGGAGGAGGAGGAGGAGATGAGAGAGAGAGAGTGTGTAAAACAGACTTCATCTTCAGCTGTACTACAATGAGCAGCTGCGTCACCGCCGTACACGCGGCTCAAACAGCAGCATCTGCCTTGTGATGTGCATGCCGTCTATACATATGTACGTGTATAAAATAAAGAGGGTGCGTGTTGAGGTGGCAGGACGAACCTCGAGGGACGGCGAGCGCGGCAGAGGGGGATTCAGATATTGAGATGCGAAGACGGCACTCGAGACGACAAAAAAAGACAAACGGCGAGACAATGGGAGTTCAGGGGCCGACGACAACAGTGACGACAACAGAGCAGCTTGCATCCACATCCCAGAATGATCAGTCGTCAGTACGCACGCTCACAACCAAACCAGGAAGCCGTGGGTTATTTTTGATGCAGCAAAATTTCACTTTTCACCCCCGTAAAATGCATTCCATATTCTGTAAAGAGTATTTTTGAATGTTCAGTTAAAATAATAAAGTAAGAAAATGAGTGATTGAAAATAATTTTTAAACAGTGGCCAGTATGCACCTCACAACTGAAAATCAAAACAAGACTAATTATTAAAATGTCTAAAACGATACAGAATTTCCATTGGTGTTCTGCGTTAAAAGAATATAATTGGTTGATAATTGACGACGGCCACCAAACTGACTGACAGAATCTGGAGTTTGACAATTCAAACAATACCTCAATAAAATACCTGATACCGAATGAGTTCAGCAGCAACATCCAGATTCACAACGACAACAGTGGTGCTAAAACCTCAGCTTCATCCTAAATAAATAAATAAAATCAGCCAGATATGCGTATTTTAAAAGGCCAGACTCGCCTGCTTTGACTCGCCTGCGCTAAAGAGAAGCAGCCAATGACTGCACGGCAAGTCAAAGTGGTGGGGAGCCGAGTGGGAGGCAGTGTGGGGGAGGGAAGCTGGAGACCTGGGATGACATCACCTCTCCTGCCCCCAGCCATGATGTAATGTATCACAACAAGGAAAAAGCTCAGGTGCTGCGCTCGCACGGCCCGATAATTAGTGTCTGTAACAGTCGCCGAGGGGGGAGGAAGGGGCAAGAGCGGGGCATCATTACATCACCGAGGCAATGCCGGGTCCCGTCTGGGGAATGAACTCGGCACCGAAGACCTTCCTGCCCAACCCCCCCTTCCTTTATTTAAAGCTTTCTAGGAACAAACGAGCCAATTAATCATTTTTTTCCCTCCTCACCGGCTAATCGCAGGCACGACGTGAAAGCGAAGGAGTCGGGGGAACATCGATCTTCCGGGACTGCGACAGAGACGTTAAAACGCCACTTAAGGATCGCAGTAATGCACTCACATTCAATTCCAGCGCATGCTAAATGCATAGGGTGGAGTGGTGGGGGAGGGGCGGCTGTCTGGCTCTGGTAAACAGACTGTGAACCCTGGTTCCACGCGGTCACGGGGCCACGTGGTGGCGTTCTGCTCGCTGATGCGTGGCGCCGCAGCCGTGAAATCCTAGACACACTGCTGGAGAGAGCGCAGCCGTGGACTAACGCAGGCTACACACACACACACACACACACACACACACACACACATCTGCGTTGCTGAGATTTGTTATCTCAGCAACGCAGGCTCATTACCATGGAAAATAAATGTCAGCCGTCAAACTGCTTTGAAAATACTCAACTTTCAAAAAGGTCTTTGAATGTCAAAACTGACATGAAAAGCACATCAAATGTCAGCGAGCTCGTGAGCTCCGTAACGACGGCTGCGAAACGAAGCGCAGACGCCTGCGAACGAGTCGCCGATTTCTCTCAACGGCAGGACGCCAAAATTCAGCTGTGTTACAAAGTGCGAGCCAACGATGCCAGGAAACGAGAAACGAACATATACAGTCAACGTTACACATGCAGCTGAAAATATAATAGACTTTTTTTCATTTTACATGTATTTCTTGGGACCAAATCAATCATCTCAATCATGACAATCAACACTGCAGCCTAAAAATTGCTACAGCCTAAGCTGTGGCCATGAAACCCATCCACCATTTCTTTTTAAAACCGCTGCAGCCCCCCCCACCCCCCCACCACCCTCCCCCCAGCTTCCCCAAACGGCGTCTGTTGAAAACGGAGGCTTTTGTATGGCTGCGCCGCTGGAGCAGAGCGCCTTGTCACAAAGGACGGCTCTAAAAATAGGCGGCGGGGCTTTTTCTGCAGCCAAGTGTGGCAGGTCTGTTCTCCGGGCTCTGGCGTTCCTCGCCAGGTCCGACCGCTTCGACACCTGCACCACTGATCTCATTAAACCTCTTCCCAGAATCGAAATCGGGGATTCTCGCTCGTGCACTCGTCCTGAGACCGTGATTGCACGTCGCAGTCGGAGATGATGATGCAGGACCCGGAAGAGCCACGCCCCCCTGAGGTTGATGATGATAATAATGACAACAATAATAATAATAATAATCCATACAGCCTGAAGGCAGTCAATACCATTATCAAGCGCATCAGCGGAGGGGCCGCGGCTCTTGAGATCAATCAGCGAAATTATTGTCATTATCTCAGCTCACAGGCCCATAATCACAGCCGGAGTGATGTTTATCATTCCTCTGTCATGGTGCTGCAAAAAAGCAGGATAATGCAGCAAAATGACGCGCATGAATCCCCCCCCTCATCGCTATTAGCCACCAGAGCCAGCAGCAAATGGAAGGCTTCTATTAAGGGAGTCTACCAGGCGCTACAGCTACGACAAACGGGGAACAGACGCAGATAAAAAATCCACCAGCAGAGAGACAAACACCAGACACCTGGGTGGGTATGAAGAGCTGCAGCACGCAGATGTGCACACACACACACACAGCACAAACACACACACAGGGAGCACAACAGACGACATCATTAATACAGTACCTGGGGTTTATTGCATTCCTGGAGGCCGGGTTAGAGGAGAGAGCGCCGTGGAGAAGAAGAAGGAGAGGAGGAGGACGAGGAGGAAGAAGAAGATGTTATCAAACGTGCCACTTGCCTGAGAGAACTTGTGTGTAGGGGAGAAGAAGAAGCTGCGCCGACATGTTAAAATGCAAATTTCAACACAGAAACGCAGAGAGAAACAATCCATAACAGACACAGAGCAAGTGTGGCAGTGTATGAAAACCAAAAAAAGAAACTCTCAGCCAGCAGATTCTTTTAATCTACATGCCTTTCTCGTATAACAAAACTTGCACTGTGTATCAACCATTGAACTCTTCAAAGTCCACTTTTTATCGTTTTGGGAATTTTTGCCGCTTAAAAGTTTCAAGGTGAAAACGCAAGTGTCTTCATGTAGTCATCCAAGGACAGGGAGGAAAAACACAGACACACATCAATATTCTGGCTTTGACATTGAATTATTATTAGCATTCAGTCTTGGGGTTCTTGAAGGCACCCTTTAACTCCTGAAACACATTATCACAACTGCAGGACATTTTCAACCTCTTGAACAAAGAAAAAGACCCCAATTTCAAAAGTTCACACGTAGACAGCCTCTTTTCAAGGGGGAAAAAAGCAGGAACACCTTCATCAATTAGCTTTCTAACCTTTGACACAAACAGTTCAAACAGTGATCCCAGCGGTGGCAGTTTGTAGTCAGTGCACTCAGGACTGCAGGTTGCACCGCTGGTCTTCCGTCTCTTAACATGCACGGAATGTGAAATTGGTTAATAAATACATGTGGTCAAAGAGGGCAGTAAAGATTTGAAATAATAGAATATAAACCGAAGACACCATCCAGCCTAATGTTGGTGGACAGTAATTATACTCTAGTATGAGATTCATTTCTTAAAGGTCCCATATTAGACCCATTTTCAAATATTTTTTTTCTATTACCCAGAGTCCAGTGGATGATAAATTATCTTTAACAAAAAAAAGCTCCCAGCAGTAAAAGTAGCTTCTAGCTGTGCGAAAAGGCCAAAAGTGGAGCAAGCAGAAGAAGCACAAGACGGACTCTTGTGTTGATGTTAATGGTGGGGACACAGTGTTGTTGGAACACACTGACCCGGTGAACTCTGCAAAATGTGACTTTCAGCACTGTATGCATGTGCACACTCTCGTCGACTGAGAGATCTCAGGCATGAGCGCTTTCCACAGTAAGTGGCAAAAGAGGACTCGACCCCCTTTTTTTTCTGCAAAAGCTCCATCTTCCAGCAATTATGGAGCCGTCGGTGCAGGAGCCAGCGATGCCACCGCCGTCAAGGACGCCGCAACCCCGCGCGCGGGCACAATCGCTGATGGACAATTTGGCTGCGTCGGGCAGAGGGGTGAGGCAGGAGTGAGGGGGGGGATTAAAACCGGCGACCTTCAGAGCGGCAGAGGCAGCCCCCACTAACCACCGGGCAGCCCGGGTGAGAGGCACATCGATTGTCTGCCTCCTGCTGCTTGTTTTAATTATAGAAGCAGCTGTACGGGGCCTTGGATGTCCGGCGGAGACGGTTGAGTGTGAAGCCCGATGAGGAATACGGAAGCGGGCGGCGGAGGACGAGGAGAGGGAGTGAGATCAGCGATGAAGGGCCAGATTAGAGGTGGTGATAAAGAATTGAGAAATGACTGCGACTCCTTAGAGTTGTGAGCGTGAGACTTTGTTCACTTTTTGGCTGAAGCCGAGTTGCGGACGTTGACTGAGTGGTACTGTAGGGAGAGTGTATGTGTGTATGTGCTGTAAGCCATCGGTTGGCGGTGCAAATCGCTGTTGATATTAGCGGAAAAGATGGAGAGAGTGAGATAAAGTGCAAAGTGGAGTGCCGGTGGGGAGGAATGGAGATTATGAGCCTTTTCGCATGAGAGAATGTGGGAAAGATTAAGTGCATCAGTGTGTGTGTGTGTGTGTGTGTGTGTGTGTGAGAGAGAGACACATAAGAGATGATGGAAATCACTGATGTGTCCATTGCTGATGATATGTTTAAGTGTTAACCCACTGATATGAGCAGACAGGACACGTGTGCTGAATGTAAAACAAGCTCCTCCATGTATGTGGTATCAATGTTTTGTTTTGTTTTTTTTAACATATTATATATATTTAACATGGACATATACTCTGTGAGTCTTTGTTTCCAATGATGGTAAAATCTGACAAATCAATGAGTCAGAGTCACAGCTGCGAGTCTTTACAGGCAATTTAAATGAGAGGCCGACCGCTCGCGTGAAATGTGCCAATATTTCACATGCAGGCCGCAATTTGAATGCAGCAAGAACATTACGTCCTTCAGACACATGTAAATAAGAACTAATGATGGAAAAAAAAAAGTTGGCACATAGTTGGTCGCAGAGGAAAGACGATGGTCTTACCTCATCCCCTAAATCAAGGCAGGTTTTAGTGTTCGGCGGGAGGTGTGGTCTTTAAACCCAGCGGTAAATCTGAGCAAAGAGTAGGAAGTGAAACCAAATGACCGTCTTTTGCCCTTAGAAATACCGCAAAGGGTCGGCGCGGCTGAAGTAGTGAACTTCCACTCCGGCTGTGGCACATCCAGCGAGTGAGTGAGCAGGGAAAAGATCCAGCAAGAAGCTCAAAGATCCCAGATGAATCCGGGTTTTGGGAGGGGGTTGCGCTTATTAATATTCACATCTCCAAAAATAACTATTAAAAAAACAAAACATCACAGCTCTCTAGGAAGGATCCAAGACTCTGCCAACTTCCAGCGCTAGAGTCAGAATAACACTGTCTGGTGGCATAAAACAAGAAGAATCAACTTTCAACCAAAGACTCACCCCCCAAAAAAGATTCTTGTAGCCTTGACAGGTTTCCGAATTTCTAGAAAAGTGGTCAGAGCTTCCGGAAGAGGGGATCCAAATCTTTGAAGCCATTGTTTACTTTTTTCTTGTTTCTTCTGTGGTAGCGGTCGCTCCAAGCTACCAGCTGACTCGCTATTTTTAGCACCTCCCACCTCTTCATCCATAGAGGAAGATAATTGGTTATGGAATCTGCAGAAACTTTAAGAGCGGCTGAAAGCAGCGTCTGTTCCGAGCTAAAATTTCAGGGTTGGAATCCGAGCGATCCGGCTGCCGTGCAAATTTGGAATTCTTAACAAATGAGTCAATCAGCCTGACAACGGGCCACAGTCCTCGAGGTAAATAGGATACAAACACAAGTACACAAAGAACAGGTTTACTCCCAGCGAACCACACGGCACTGACCTACGCAGACCCGGTAAATCCAGATTGATGCCGTTTAAAAACAACACTGCTTATTTTTTGCCTATTCTAAAAGGGGTCATTATCTAAGAACCTGAAAAACAGAATAAACATAATTTGTACTTCACTGCGGAGGGCGAGGACTGAGAGTGCCTCTCCCAGTGGGAGTGCCACCACTGGGTTAGCAGTACATTTTTAGGCTAAAATGACTGGGCACGCTCACGGTGTTGTTCAGGCACAACAGCTGCTCTCCGACTCCTGCGCCCACAGCGGGGGATTAAACCTGTGACCCGCGTGTTAGAGGCCGATCGCAGCAGAACGACGGCCATCCCGTGGCTGGCAAAGCGCTAGCTCAGATTGGGGCTGACGGGTCAATGTCGGCTCAGTAGAACTGATCCAATTGACCGCGCAAACTACTTACCGCAACGCTTTTCGAAAGTTTTAGTCGTCTCACGAAGGCAGGAAACATTTTTCCCCAAAAGACACTGGCCAATGAAACATTTGACCAGCAATTTAAAGAAATAGATGTACACTACCAGTCAATAGGTTGGACACATTCTCATGCAATTTGCTTTTATCTTCAACTTTCTACACTGCAGATAGATACTGAAGACATCAAATATATGAGCAAGATATATGTAGTTATGCAGCAAAGAAAAAACACCTTAAATAAGTGAATATGCTTTTATGAAAGGTGGCTATTTTGAAGAATTTAAATATAAAACGTGGTTGAGTTATTTTACACTTTTATTGTTTCCTACATAATTCCATGTGTGTTCATGCGTAGTTTTGATGCTTTCAGTGAGAAACTGCAATGTCAATAGTCATGAATATGAAAGAAAAGACATTCAATTCAGAGGGTGTGTCCAAACTTTTGACTGGTAGTGCACATATGTTTGAAGAATCAATGAAATGGGTTGAAGTGAGACTGAATATACGTAATACAGCACATAACAACAGCAATAGCGCGTCTGCTGACGTTGCCTAGCACGCGCGTGCTCATCTCGGATGACTAAGCTGAAACAATAAAAAAAAAAAGAAAAGGGGAAAAAAAGAGGCTGCCTTGCCTGTCGGGGGAGATTTCCGTTCCTCAATCCCAAGTTTCTCCTCGGTGCATGTCTCAGCTCGCTAAATACGCCTCGTGGATAAGCGGGACGGACAAGTGAGCAGCGCCAGCCCGCCAGCCAGCCACTCTGAGAACGCTGGAGATTAGCCTGCTGTGTCAGCTTAGCATCCGGCGAGCTGCGCGGCTCCTCCGTCGCTGCGCTGTTCCCCTCCACCCCTCCGTTCCGTCAGCAGCAGCAGCAGCAGCAGCAGCAGCAGCAGCAGCGTTACCGCACTCCTGCTAACTTCGCTCCCTTCCGCACTGTAACGCAGCGGCGGCGGTGGTGTGTGCTGCACTCCAGCAGAGCCCATTCGGGACGAGCGGTTGCCATGGCGCCCGCTCCATCCTTCCCACAGGAGCGGCGCTGCTCCGGTGCAGGGAAGCGGAGTGTGTGACGGGTTTGGGAGGGGGGGAGGAGGGGAGAGGGCGGGGACGTCAGGCCATGAGAAAGTTCAGCATTCAGCCTTTTGAATGTAAAAACACAACTGGGGCTAAATTTAGCCCGGAGTGCGTGGACAGAGTGGGGTTGGTGGGGGCATGAAGTTTGCCGCATTTCTCCCCTTTTTAAGTGGAGGGGGGGGCGGAGGGTTGTTTCATAATGTTTCGGGAGGAAACGGCGTTACTCCTGTGGGAGCAGTAGGGAATGCAGGGAACGCTGCGAAACAGCGCAGAACGGGTGGAAAAAAGATAGTGTGCGTGACCGCTGCATGCTGGGATAGTTGGATCATTAGTGTGAACGAGTTTAGGTTCCCCTTCCCAGGCTGCTGCAGAGTTCCAGCCTGGGTGGCGCACAATGGGCCAACAGACTGCATCTGCCGGAGTCGAAATCCCTCCGCACTGGCTCCAGTCAATAGAGTCCCGCGATAAATACCAGAATGAGCAGAATTCCGACTCAATGGGTCTCGTTCAAGCATCCTGAGGAAACAAAACTCTTGTTGTGCTTCAATGGCGCGACGTCGGCCAAATTCTTTCTCAGATAAAAATGCGCCGCTTTGGCCAATTCGTCCAGTTGAACCGGCGGCCAAACCGATATGAGCAAAGTTATACGAGGGTTGTGTGCAAATGATCACGTGTGAGGATGTTGGGCTTCACTATCACAAAGATAACATCCAGGAAAATGACCAACATGACCAACATCTTTTGCTTGGTTTAGTGACATCTTAAACAATATATTCCATTATCGTCGACTCACAAACATCCTTCCATGTTAATTCTCTCATTCCAACACAAACATACACTTGTTAACAGAGAAAGGCGTCATTCTCTTGGCAGTCGTGCCGCAGAGAAACTAGCAACTCGTAAACGCCGGTGCGAAAACAACTAATGACTAGTTGTTAGAGGACAGCAGAGTCACACAACAGTGATACGCAAATAGCACAAAAGAGGCGTTTGCAGGAGTCTCGGCGAGCGTGAAGGGCGCTCAGGGAACTCAAAGCAGTCAGTCAACAACAAGTATCACACAAACAAGCAACAACAGCTCAACACAATGGGGTAAAAGTGCAAAACAAACCACAAAAAAAACCACCACAGGCGCTCCGTGTGAAGACACGGGTTCCCTCGAACCAGGACAACCAGGACATCAAAACACAGCAGCTCTGGGTCGGCAAAGTCCGACAAGGATCTGGAACTCTCGATTGAGGGTCTGAAGCCAAAAAAAAGTGCACAACAGCTTCTGGGGAAGCAGCAACCACAGCGAAACAGAGCAGAGCCCAGCCGTGGCTCTGCTCCTCCCAGCAGCAGCAGTGGAGGGAGGGAGGGAGGAAGAGGCGGGAACAGCCAAGACTCACCGTGTGGTAGCCTCGAGCCGCAGGGGGCTTGCCG
This sequence comes from Thamnaconus septentrionalis, assembly GCA_009823395.1. NCBI lineage: Eukaryota > Metazoa > Chordata > Actinopteri > Tetraodontiformes > Monacanthidae > Thamnaconus > Thamnaconus septentrionalis. The sequence goes on from CM020509.1 coordinate 5,425,625, forward strand.
GTGGGGTACGGGTCCACCGTGTCGATGATGGTCTGCCTCTCGCCCTTCTGGTTGATCTTCCGGAAGCGGCGGCGGGACTGCCGGTGCGAGGCTTGTCGCTGGAAGTACTCCTCATTCTCGTCCATATAGTCCACCTGGAGGAGAGGAGGAGGGCAGGAGGAAGAACACAGGGAGGGGAGAGGTGGGAGTGAGCGTTTTCATCTTTCATTCAGGCCCGTACTCTCCCAGCCCCTCCCAGCAAAGACATCGCACACTCCCAGAAACCTCCTGTACTCCTGTCATCTACTCTCCCTCCCTCCCCCTCCTCCTCCTCCTCCTCCTCCTCCTCCTCCTGCTCCCCCGCCTCCCTATCTTTGCTAAAATAGAAATTGCGTGTGGGCTGCATGGTTTGCGTGTCTATGTTAACAAAAAAAAAAAACAAGAAAAGAAAAGGAACAGGGTTCTCAAAATACAAAGAGGAGCCGAAGACGACAGAAACAAAATCGCAAAAAAAGGTGAGAGACGAGGGGTGAGAGAAGAGAGGAGGGGTGAGGGAGGAAGGGGGCCGTGAGGGGTTGAGACGACCGACTGAAAGACAGACGTGACTGATGTGCCATCCGCTGCCTCTCCTGTCTGAATTGTCATTTGCAGGTAAAATCTACATTCTGGTTTCCAGACAATTCAAAAGATCAGAGTGGAATCAGAGCAAGAGTGAAAAAATAACCAACAAACTTTTTAAAGTGAATTTGTTCTACAATTAGTATTTACATTTTATTTAAAGATCCCATATAATAATATTAATAAAAGTAGTAGTAGTAGCAGTAGTATGTGTCCATCACGCTTATTCACTTGCCTTGACTTAAAAAATAAATATTTTCTGCTACAACCTGAGGAGGTCGCACTTAATGACCCAGGCCCATTTCCTTCCTTTCTTTCTTTCCTTTTTTTTCTTAACAGCCATTTCAATTATTTCAGCCATCTACTTTGATTTCGGCAGCAGCTACGTGCCGCCGCGCCGTGATTGCAATCAGTCCTGCCGGGCCGGCGGGCGGCACTGCCCTGAGCAGAGAAGCTGGCAACCGGAGTCAGAAGCGTAGATGCGAGTCGAGCGAAGCCACGACGGCTGAACTATGTCAGATGGACTAGATAGCGGCCACCGGGCCAATAAGAACGCTGATGTAAGAATTAACGATGGAGAAAGGAGCGACGCCTCATGACTTTTTTTTTTCTACTGCTCGGAAACAGAGAAATCCATCCTCAGTTTCATAACTGCAGGGCTAAAATTATTTTATTTTTTTCAATTCAGAGGGTGTGTCCAAACTTTTGACTGGTAGTGCACATATGTTTGAAGAATCAATGAAATGGGTTGAAGTGAGACTGAATATCGTAATACAGCACATAACAACAGCAATAAGCGCGTCTGCTGACGTTGCCTATGCAGCGTGCTCATCTCGGATGACTAAGCTGAAACAATAAAAAAAAAAAAAAAAAAAAGGGGGAAAAAAGAGGCTGCCTTGCTGTCGGGGAGATTTCCGTTCCTCAATCCCAAGTTTCTCCTCGGTGCATGTCTCAGCTCGCTCATCGCCTCGTGGATAAGCGGGGACGGACAAGTGAGCAGCGCCAGCCCGCCAGCCAGCCACTCTGAGAACGCTGGAGATTAGCCTGCTGTGTCAGCTTAGCATCCGGCGAGCTGCGGCGGCTCCTCCGTCGCTGCGCTGTTCCCTCCACCCTCCGTTCCGTCAGCAGCAGCAGCAGCAGCAGCAGCAGCAGCAGCAGCGTTACCGCACCCTGCTAACCGCTCCCTTCCGCACTGTAACGCAGCGGCGGCGGTGGTGTGTGCTGCACTCCAGCAGAGCCCATTCGGGACGAAGCGGTTGCCATGGCGCCGCTCCATCCTTCCCACAGGAGCGGCGCTGCTCCGGTGCAGGGAAGCGGAGTGTGGACGGGTTTGGGAGGGGGAGGAGGGAGGGGGGGACGTCAGGCCATGAGAAAGTTCAGCATTCAGCCTTTTGAATGTAAAAACACAACTGGGGCTAAATTTAGCCCGGGTGCGTGGACAGAGTGGGGTTGGTGGGGGCATGAAGTTTGCCGCATTTCTCCCCTTTTTAAGTGGAGGGGGGCGGAGGGTTGTTTCATAATGTTTCGGGAGAAGCAAGGCGTTACTCCTGTGGGAGCAGTAGGGAATGCAGGGAACTGCGAAACAGCGCAGAACGGGTGGAAAAAGATAGTGTGCGTGACCGCTGCATGCTGGGATAGTTGGATCATTAGTGTGAGCAGTTTAGGTTCCCCTTCCCAGGCTGCTGCAGAGTTCCAGCCTGGGTGGCGCACAATGGGCCAACAGACTGCATCTGCGGAGTCGAAATCCCTCCGCACTGGCTCCAGTCAATAGAGTCCCGCGATAAATACCAGAATGAGCAGAATTCCGACTCAATGGGTCTCGTTCAAGCATCCTGAGGAAACAAAACTCTTGTTGTGCTTCAATGGCGCGACGTCGGCCAAATTCTTTCTCAGATAAAAATGCGCCGCTTTGGCCAATTCGTCCAGTTGAACCGGCGGCCAAACCGATATGAGCAAAGTTATACGAGGGTTGTGTGCAAATGATCACGTGTGAGGATGTTGGGCTTCACTATCACAAAGATAACATCCAGGAAAATGACCAACATGACCAACATCTTTTGCTTGGTTTAGTGACATCTTAAACAATATATTCCATTATCGTCGACTCACAAACATCCTTCCATGTTAATTCTCTCATTCCAACACAAACATACACTTGTTAACAGAGAAAGGCGTCATTCTCTTGGCAGTCGTGCCGCAGAGAAACTAGCAACTAAGTAACGCCCGGTCGCGAAAACAACTAATGACTAGTTGTTAGAGGACAGCAGAGTCACACAACAGTGATACGCAAATAGCACAAAGAGGCGTTTGCAGGAGTCTCGGCGAGCGTGAAGGGCGCTCAGGAACTCAAAGCAGTCAGTCAACAACAAGTATCACACAAACAAGCAACAACAGCTCAACACAATGGGGTAAAAGTGCAAAATAAACCACAAAAAAAACCACCACAGGCGCTCCGTGTGAAGACACGGGTTCCCTCGAACCAGGACAACCAGGACATCAAAACACAGCAGCTCTGGGTCGGCAAAGTCCGACAAGGATCTGGAACTCTCGATTGAGGGTCTGAAGCCAAAAAAAAGTGCACAACAGCTTCTGGGGAAGCAGCAACCACAGCGAAACAGAGCAGAGCCCAGCCGTGGCTCTGCTCCTCCCAGCAGCAGCAGTGGAGGGAGGGAGGGAGGAAGAGGCGGGAACAGCCAAGACTCACCGTGTGGTAGCCTCGAGCCGCAGGGGGCTTGCCGGTGGGGTACGGGTCCACCGTGTCGATGATGGTCTGCCTCTCGCCCTTCTGGTTGATCTTCCGGAAGCGGCGGCGGGACTGCCGGTGCGAGGCTTGTCGCTGGAAGTACTCCTCATTCTCGTCCATATAGTCCACCTGGAGGAGAGGAGGAGGGCAGGAGGAAGAACACAGGGAGGGGAGAGGTGGGAGTGAGCGTTTTCATCTTTCATTCAGGCCCGTACTCTCCCAGCCCCTCCCAGCAAAGACATCGCACACTCCCAGAAACCTCCTGTACTCCTGTCATCTACTCTCCCTCCCTCCCCCTCCTCCTCCTCCTGCTCCTGCTCCCCCGCCTCCCTATCTTTGCAAAAATAGAAATTGCGTGTGGGCTGCATGGTTTGCGTGTCTATGTTAACAAAAAAAAAAAACAAGAAAAGAAAAGGAACAGGGTTCTCAAAATACAAAGAGGAGCCGAAGACGACAGAAACAAAATCGCAAAAAAAGGTGAGAGACGAGGGGTGAGAGAAGAGAGGAGGGGTGAGGGAGGAAGGGGGGCCGCAGGGGTTGAGACGACCGACTGAAAGACAGACGTGACTGATGTGCCATCCGCTGCCTCTCCTGTCTGAATTGTCATTTGCAGGTAAAAATCTACATTCTGGTTTCCAGACAATTCAAAAGATCAGAGTGGAATCAGAGCAAGAGTGAAAAAATAACCAACAAACTTTTTAAAGTGTATTTGTTCTACAATTAGTATTTACATTTTATTTAAAGATCCCATATAATAATATTAATAAAAGTAGTAGTAGTAGTAGCAGTAGTATAATGTGTCCATCACGCTTATTCACTTGCCTTGACTTAAAAAATAAATATTTTCTGCTACAACCTGAGGAGGTCGCACTTAATGACCCAGGCCCATTTCCTTCCTTTCTTTCTTTCCTTTTTTTTTTCTTAACAGCCATTTCAATTATTTCAGCCATCTACTTCTGATTTCCGGCAGCAGCTACGTGCCGCCGCGCCGTGATTGCAATCAGTCCTGCCGGGCCGGCGGGCGGCACTGCCCTGAGCAGAGAAGCTGGCAAATCGGAGTCAGAAGCGAGATGCGAGTCGAGCGAAGCCACGACGGCTGAACTATGTCAGATGGACTAGATAGCGGCGCGACCCGGGCTAATATGAACGCTGATGTAAGAATTAACGATGGAGAAAGGAGCGACGCCTCATGACTTTTGCCTACTGCTCGGAAACAGAGAAATCCATCCTCAGTTTCATAACTGCAGGGCTAAAATTATTTTATTTTTTTTCCAAATTGCTATTTTACAAGACGCTGAGGAGAGACAGTTGACAGGTCACACGGCTGCTGATTCATTCAGTCAGTCATTTTCGGAAAAGCAAGACGCTGCCGGGGTTGTTGCGCTTCATGGTTTTGACTGTTAAATGAAATGAACCACCAACACACGTGACAGTGGGCAGCAATAGGCTTCCCCAACATTGGTTCTGGGCCTCTGTTAGCTCCGCCCCCTGACAACGCCCAGGCTTTCGCCTTGCTGTAGCCACACGTACAGCAGCAGGAAGCTGAAGCCTCGACTTTTTAAATCGATTAAATCAGAAGGCTGCACATAAAATAAAATAAATATTTTGATGAGTTTCTTTTAGTTGAAATTTTATTTTGCATGTGTGCAATATTAAGTCAGTTATTGTATAGTATTAATCTTTGCTTGTTCCATATGCTTCCACTGGTTTGAGTCCATATAAAAAGGTTCAGTTATATCAGGAGGAAGATTCTTTTTTCAATAATGTCGGCCCCCAATTTTGTCCTAAGTTTTAAATTTTGGCCCACTGTGTATTTGAGTTTGACAACCCTGCTGTAAGCAGAGGGCTAAACGTGCAGCTTAGGGACGACTCGTTTTAAGTTTCCTCCGTTTCCTCTCGACGATTTATTTGGACCGATTCCTTCTCTCCCTCCCTCGCTCTGCTCGCCCGCCCATCTCAACGCTTCTCGCTGCGGCGTCGCATTTCACAGCACTCAGCCGTTGGGATTACACCGCTCAAATCTCTCCCTGCCGTACCGAGCGCTGCCATGACAACAGCACGGGATCTGCATGCGGGCGTGCGTGTGCGTGCGTGCAGCAGGGCGGGAGATGCGATCGTGTGTCTAATTGCAAATCTTGGAGCTGCGTTTGTTGCTGCTGTTTTGCGCGACTTGTGCCGTCCTCGCGCTGACGCGTCGCATCTTCGCGTGCTTCCCCCGAGTGCCGAAAGGTTCGGCCGTGTGCATTTCAGCAGCAGGAAAGCGTCCGCGGTGATTGCAGGGTGGCCCTGGCACCTACTCTGGCAGCAGGGGAAGAAGGCCAGAGGAGTGTCTGCAGCGAGCCGAGCACATGGTGTTATTACAGAAGGGGTTGGTTGGCGTGTGTGGCCTGGCCCGCACTGTCGGCATCTACCGATATTGCCGAAGCAAATCACTCCCCACTGTGTGTGTGTGTGTGTGTGTGTGAAGGTGTGAAGGAATACGCAGCGTAGGGAGAAATGATTCTTACTTGAAAGTGAAAAGGCAGGAAGGGGGGTTTGTTTGATGTCTTACTAGGTGAGGAAAGGCAGAGCCAGCGCAAGATGGCAATTGGGGATTTTTTTTTTTAGGCATCTCGCTTGATAAAAAGCTCCTTGAAATCGACGTTTCAAAAGCAACAGCTGCAGTTCACAGCTGCAGCGCAGCCCAGAGGAGGGAGGTAGGTACTGCGGTTACCGTGGTGTGGATTTTTTGAGAAAAGGTGGCAAAAGAGAATGCAGGGAGAGTGCTAGACTGTTAGTTTATGATATATGTTTTATGATACACACTACCAGTCAAAAGTTTGGACAAATACTTCTGATTTAATGGTTTTTCTTTCATTTTCATGACTATTTACGTTGTAGATATTAAACAAAAAAAAGTGTGAAATAACTCAATATATATATATTATATATATTTCATAATAATTTTTTTCATTTTTCATTTTAAGCCCAGTTTTGTAAATCCATGGGGGGGGGGGTTAATTCGACTCAATGACGCAGTTATGATGAGGAGGAGACGAGTTTTGCCCGATTTCTGCACGTTAATGACTTCCAAAGACTTGTGCTGCAAAGTTCAGCTGGAGCTCACAGCGAGCTCGTTCCGTCCATTTCGTCCAGCTGTGATGCTCAAACTGTCCTGATTCCTCCTCCTCCTCCTTAACGACAGCTGCTGCCGAATGTTTGCATGGATTTCATCTCAGTTCTGGCTCCCTTTTGGCGCATAATGATTAGCGGGAAAAAAAAAGACCGCATCTGTTCTGATGTGCGGGCCTCTCACAAGGGCCTCTGTTGTTCAACAGATGCGCCGCTACCTCCTGCTTCCGACGCTCCTCCGAGACGCCGGCGACGTTCACTCAGCGCACTCTTTGCGAACGCCAACATTTGATTTGGTGCAAAAAAAATAAAAAATAAAAAAAAAAAACTGGGTCAGAGTCTCTACAAGGCAATGACTCTGGAGGGGGGTTGAAAAAGAAAAACAGCCCACATGACTTCAACTCCAGAGAGGACATGGTTAAATAAGGCAGTGATGAAACTTCAGTGGGAGGCTTTTCATATATATACACTGGTGCAGAAATATCACAGCACCAGCTGTGAGGAAGGGAATGTCAAACTATGGCGAGGGAAAGTAATATATACATATATATATATATATATATATATATATATATATATATATATATATATATATATATATATATACATTTATATGTACGTGTATATATATATATACACACACACACACACACACACACACACACACACACACACACACACACACACACACACACAGAGTCGGCCAAAAAAAAAGAAGGAAAACCTGCATTAATATTTAATTTGTATAAGTACTTATATACATAGATACTTCTTTCAAAGTTTGATGAAATTACGATAACACTACTGCTGTACTGTTGTACAATGTTTTCCCAACAGGTGACGTTACCCTTATGACTGTAGCATCGACAAGTGTTGAGGTAACAAACAGAACCTAAGCAGTAGTTTGCTGTACACGTAAATGTCAAGAAGCCAATGGCAACCACTTTGAGCACCTCTTGTAATAGTGTAGGTGAGGTAACTTGTATTAATGTCATCATGTCCAAATAAATTTGGTATTGAAATATTTAGCTAAGTTTTTCTTTTCTTGACACGTCCATACGTTATTCTGGATGACTGTGTATATATGCAAATATAACATCTGCCTCAAAAACCCCAAGGGGAGACAAATTGTGTTACACACACGATGTTCATCTCTCGTCACTCTAATGGCAGATTAGATGCTGGGAGCAAAAAGTCAAAATAGAGCTTTGTGTAACACTCCCTGAAATTTGTAAAGCTGTGACAGGCAAAAGCCTCGTGTGTGTGTGTGTGTGTGTGTGTGTGTGTGTGTGTGTGTGTGAACAAGTGTGACTCACCACAATCATCTCGGAGGGCTCCAGTACGATGCACTCACATCCGCGCCGGAGGCTGCCTGCAGATCGCTTCCCAAAACTGAGCGGAAAAAGGAAAAAGAATCCGATTTAGATTTAGGGAAAAAAAGGAAACTCATGCGCGCTCGCACACACACACACACACACACACAAAAGAGATCGGCGCTCATCAAATAAAAGCGGCATCTACTTATTTGTTGTTAAAAATCTATCTGGGGGACAACCAGGTCACCCAGTGCATGTGTGACGACTTCTCAACCTATGCGGGGAAAAACGTCACGGGCGGCAGCACTGAATGGACAGTTCCCTCCTTTCAGTCCAAACCGCTGGCGACGCAGGAGGAGCGCCCGCCTCTGGAAAAGTCCGCTCTCATGACGTCACAAGCTTTTTTACAGTGTGCCTCGCTCTAAGCGAGGGGGAGAACCGCAGGGTATTAAAAGGAGCAGCAGCAGCAGCCGTGGAAAGACTGAGCGCCAGGAGGCCCGACCGCTGGGCTGGAGGAAGAATGCAGCCTTTGTCCCAACGCCGCGATCAAGGCGGCGACACAAGGTCGTCCTTGTTTTGTTATTTCTAATATCTTCCCATTGAGAACGTGACCCACATTTTGGTGGGTCGGCTGTTCCGCCGGTTGGTTGGTTGGTTTCGCTGATCCTCCAGCGAGATAAACTCGAGAACCTCCAGAAGGAGGCGGGCGCTGCTGCCGGGGACGGCGTTGTTGCATTATTTACATTCTCCAGTCGGGAGTCTTTCCGGGGGAAAAGTGGGACGTTTATCTTTAAACTTGTCGAGGCATCCTGATACTTGAGATGATGGGGCTTTGGTATTTTTAGTGAGTAAAGTCTTTTTTAATTCTAACGGCCGAGCGGGGGGACGCCTGCGATCACAAAGCCTGTTAGGAAAAAGGTTGTGCACAAATTTTTATTTCATTGGTAAAAACAGCCTTTGACATTTTCATCTGATTAAAGAAAGAGTTCTGTGATTTAAATCAGGGACAAACACTTTTCTGTGTCTACAACTGGTCAGTAAATGTTCACTGAACAGCTTTGTACCCTCAACCATTGTTGATATCGAACCTGATGCTGAAGCACTTTTTTTAATAAATTCTCTACATTCTTGTATGCGTTGCTCTCATTTGTCATTCTACTGTAAGATTGTCCTACGATGCTGTATGGTGAATGTTATTTTACTGTCTGTACATCAAATTCACTGTCAGGTACAAATAAAGAAACATTGAACCTTTAACCTTGAAGTTAATTAAACTGACACATTATATCTGCATTATATATCAGCACTCTGCCAACCTGCTTTCTAAGAACACACAGCACTCGCACACTATTTTATGCAGGCTTCTGTTGTAATTTGCAGTGACTTTCTTTGTGTTACTTGCAGCTTTTCAACCCAAATCTTGAATTCATCAGATTCTCTTGTTCCATCATCATTTAAAACCACGCAGGTGGTCGTCCTCATCCATCACGCCTACGTGCTCAGACCTCAGGGCACAGTGCGACCTAAATGCTCTGCAGCCTGCAGCGACATTTTGTGGGTTCTGCCTGGTCGGTCTGTCTGCAGAGAAAATACCTGTCGCTGCAGCTCACCAATACTCCAGCAGCCACTAATGATTTTTTTTTTTCTCCATGGTGCTTTTTTAAATTTTCTAAAAGCAGATTCAGCTTGCTCTGCCCCTCCCCCGTTTCACAGGCGGGCCTTTGTTGGGTTTTTGTGTTGTTTTCTTTTTTCCTCTTTTGTCAGCCGTTCTGTTGTTTCTCAGCTTGTGCTGCAGTTTTACTGGATTGAACGCGTCAACTTCCCCCGATGCCTCTTCAAACAATGGCCTGTCAAAGCAGACCAAAGTGATGCACGCAGTGTGGCGGTGAAGTGGGAGCGCGGGAACAAAGCGCCACGACTATCTGACCCCGATGAGCCGAGCGGCAGTCGGACCATTAACGCCAATTTGCATCGCATGAGCCGCCGTTCTAATTGGCTGCTGCCTCGCAAATATCAAACAAGTGAAAACTTGCCCGCGGACCCGACAGCTGCAGTATGGAAAGATTATCAGATTTTTTTTTCTCTCTCTCTTTCTTTTCGCTCACATTCTCACAATAAAGAAAAAAAAATGCTCTAATTCTTCCAGCGGGGATGAATCGTCGGCTGGGCAGCGGCTTCAGAGAGACGGAGCGCTGGTTTTGATCTGGTTTCCACTGAAATCTGGAGTCCGTGCTCGCTCTGATCTGTTGAGCTCCCCTTGGCTCGTCCCGCTGCGGGCAAAGGAAAAAAAAGAAACCCGCAGCAGCGATTCCGCCCCAACGCACTGCACCGAAAAACCCGCCGGGCCACCAGAGCGCGGGGGAGAAAAGTGACGTGCTCAGTCATGTTGCCGTGTTCCGTTCCAAGCCTTTGTAATTTAATGCGCTGTTCTGCAGGAGGCCAACGCCACTGGCAACGTGAGACGTTAAGGAGCGGGATTATTATGGGAGCTGCAGGCTTTTTTTTTTTTTTTTTGAACACAAAAGTGTCTTGTTTGGAGATTAAAGCCCTTACTGCTGTACGACTGGTGCGAAGCAAATATGAAATGCGGCATGGCGTGCAAGCCAACACAGGGTGCATGACGCAGCAAGCGTAAAATGTCAAATGCAAAATAAACTTTTCAGATTTCATGCAGGGCGTTGTGTTCATGGGCAGTTGGCCAGATTGACGAGCCCCACTGTCTCCAGTTCCAGCTTGTGCTACTGCCTTTACAAGATTTGCCGTGTGATAAGGCCGACAGATGTTCAAAGGAATGAGGGACGAGACAGTTTGCTTTGTTTCGTGCTGAATTGTCGTTGTCCTCAAGTGAAAGTTGTGCATCCAGCTGCACTCGAGTTTAAACACAGACGATGGTGAAGTGAGGAAAAACAGCACTTGTTGTCTCATCAAAGGGGATTCAACATGGAGAGAGCATGAAATATTCAACACAGAGCATACAGCCCGTGAATATAGAAAGTAAATACTGTATACATGGACAAAACCACCCGAGAACTTGTCTTGTTCAGATGATTAAAGCGTATAAATCATTAATAGAGCAATTAGGAGAACGCTGCAACGCGGACTGGAAGAAAGGCCTCACACGCATCCCGATTACGGCGATGAAACACGATTCGAATCAGACATGCTTGGATTGGTTCACGTTTTTTCTAAGACTCTTGTCTGCTTCTTGTCTCCTTTAATGCAATTAAATCTCAAATTCAACAAAGCTGTTGATCAATATCAATTGCTGTTCCATTTCTCAAGGCTCTGATCCCTCTTCACATCCACCCAGTGCAACAAGAAAGCATAAACAACGTTCGGTTTGACCCAAATGTAGGAGTGTGGAGGTTTGCGTAGACATACTGACAAAATTCTAGACTCTGCTTCCATGTTTTGACTCATTTACTGGTCGCACAGCATTCATAAGATGTTTGTTTCAGATGGGAAAGCACCGATACCGGGGTTGAGTACTCCACTCACACTCATAAAATGTGCGCCGATACCACGACACCGATACCACTTGTATAGTATGTATATGGCAATTTTTGTTACATTTGTGTGAAACTTGTGACAGTCACCCTATGTTCTCAAAAAAAACCACATTTTGCAACGCAGGCTGACTTCTAGAAGAACAAAAGCACGAGAAACCGACACTCTTTTAAGAACTAAACCATACAGTCAAGATCATAAACACGGCGCCATCAGAGATGTCGAGTCGGATTCAGACAGGCGACCAGTGTCTCCATCCTTTCAAAGTAAACCCTCAAGATCAGACCCCTGTCGACGGATTGGACATCTCGCCGGCCTCGGTGGCCTCGCATTCCAGCCGCCACTCGCGACGCAGCCGGCTCGGGGGTCTGGAATGTCAGCCCGCGTGCATCGCCAGCCTCTCGGCCCACAGCCCAAGTCCACCCCGATCCACTCCACAGTCAGACTTAACCGGCGTGTTGGCTAATCTGCAGCCGGCGGGCCGATCGTGTCAGCGGCGACAACGCTTGGCTAAGCTGTTTAGCAGCGAGCGGCGAGGAGGCATGCTGGCTTTTCCAACCCAGCAGCAGGCCCCTAAGAAGGACAAAGATTAAACTCCTCGGTTATGCAAGACTTGAGACCCTTGTGCAGAGAAGAGAGGGAGGCGGAGGTCAGAGGAAGGAGGACTGCAAGTCTCGAGAGACCCTGCTGTTGATACAACCAAACCCCTCGGGTTTAAAAGAGAAGGAGCAGGAGTCTAATTCTGAGAGACACCCAGAATTCCACAAATATTGTTTTTTTCGGGGGGATGTTGGGCCATAAAGCCAAGCGGCACTCCACCTGCCACTCCTTTAGTTAGCAGCGTTGGAATGGAAGTGCTTTGTAGGCAAGACAGAGGAACATCTATGAAATCCGCAGTCTTTGATTTGCACATAGTAAACGGTCCAGAAGGTAGTTACACATTTATGTTAACATCCGGCCCAGTATTCCACCCTCCTTTACACTTCCACACACCCACCCTGGTTGTTTTATTACTAGTGTGCAGCCTCCAGTCTCTCCTGGAGATTGGTGGAAGTAGAACGTGCATAAGGTTAAAAACTGAAAACTTGCAATGAATATGTTTCATCCCAATGGTCAAGCCAACAGTTTGGTCACACAAAAATATGCCAAGTTCAAGTCCAGCGTCCACCACTAACGACCATTTAACCACACGGCACCTTGCAAACAAACGGTATTGGAGCAGCGCTGCCATGCCTGTCCTGCTTGGGGAAAACGGAGGATGACAACCGTGACTTGTGACTTTTGTTTCCCGAAATACTACCACGATGAAACTGTCATGTCAGAGAGAAAAGGGCACCGACGGCGAGAGTCGGGGGAGACGGCAGCAACGAGCGACTCCTCCAAACTTTGCCCGGGTCCCATCAATCACCCGTCATCTGATCCATTGTGCCTTTTCAACACCTTCGCCCCTCAGCTCAAAGCAGCCCGCGTTGTTTGCAACACCGAAGTCACGTCTCAAGCCGCAAACGCGACAAACGAACGCACGCACGCGGGCGGCCCCCTCGGCACCCTCGGCAGCCAAATCCAAAATAACATCAAAGCCATGTTTCGCATTCCACACTCGAAGGGTTTACTGCAGCCGGCTCCCGCTCTTGGAGACAGGCAGACTTTTAAATTACAACCCAAAACATGGGAGGTCCTTGGCAGGGCTTTGGTGAGTCATATGCGGCAGTCACTCTTTGCTGGAGTCTGGAAACTCACCCCCGACACTCCAAACGTCTCCCGGAGTGACGCCGCCACCTGATAAGATAAGAAGGCTTCTGCCTTAAAACATCCGAGCCCAGTTAGTCCACCGTTAGTCCCAGATCGGCGATGGAAATCCCGACGAGTTGGTCCGGCTGCCACATATCGTCCTGCACGAGTCCTGCTGCTGCTGTGTGTGTGCGTGTGCGTGTCTGTGTGCGGACCAGCCTCTGCCCAGTGGCTCTGCCCCTTTTCTCTCTCCTGCTCTCTCCCTCGCCCTCCCTAGTGTGGTGTGTTGACTGCACACAGCATTCCAGTGTAAGACTCACTTCCTGTTACCGAGTTACACATGACTGAGGGAGTGGGGTGTGTCCATGCGTGTCCGTGCCTGTGTGCGTGTGTAGGATGGAGAATCTAGAACAAAAAGTGATTTTGGAAAAGAATGAATTCAGAATAATTACATTTTTATCTTATCATTGGCGCCAACAATGAAAAATTTGATTTTGGTGAAATTTTGCATATTGCAAAAGTAGTTAAGAATCTTTCTCACTTACTTGAATCTGTTTCATTTGAAAAAATACAAATCTATAAAATCTATACAAATCTGGCATAAAAGCCCATTAAAGGTCCCATATGATGGTAAACGACAACTTTTAGCAATGATATACATCTTTACTCGACCAAATCTCCCTTAAAGTGGCACAAACGCAAGTCCTCTGTCGCAGACTACGAAATTAAATTGTGTGCAAAAACACACAGGTAAGGACATCAGCCCATAGTGATGTCACAAAGAGCCCTGACACCAGCAGTCACGTCTTCGTTCTGTCCTTTGAAACTGCTCTATGCTCATTGCGTTTCTGGTGCCCTTCGATACATGGGAAGAAATTCTGGATATATTATGACTTTTGAGCTGAACGTCTTTTGGGACAATGCGCCATGTGAGGCTGGGAAGGAAAATATACTCTGAAATCTGGGGATTCTTCTCACCAGACAAATGTACGAGCAAAGATCAACCCACGTGTTGGAGCTGGAGGTGCAAATTAAAGGAATAAATAAGTGATGAGCTGATCCGTCAGAGCTGAGTCCGCCTCGACTCCTGCTGAATGTCAAGAAACAGTTTGCCTGCCACTGACCTTTCCACTCCGTCCAAACCATTTGGTCACCGGCTGCTGATATGACCCGATTTACTGACTAAACAAGCTGACGAGCGGCAGTAGACTGTTGGTGATGAACGACAACAGCGGCAAGAGGAAGTGGAAGCGAGAACAGTTTGGGGTCAGTACTGGGAAGTCATCGCGTGTTGTCAATGGCGAACCACCTCGGCAAATAACACGAAGGGTAAAAACATAAAAGAAAGCAAAATGTAACTATTTATTTTTGAGCAAACACACTCTCATGTTCTGTCTCGGCCATCAAATATGAGAATCTCCTTTGAGTCTCTTTCTAGACCTTTTGGGTCTTAAAATATGATGTTATTTCTTTTTCATAGATTCTCATATTAGAGTTCACACTGGCCTCTGGCTTTTAATTCAGCTCCGTGCACTCCGGAGTCTTGGACTTAATGACTGACTCATTCCTCTTCCTCTGGATCATATCTCACAACGGCTGCAGCCGAGCACTGATGCATATCAGGTTTTTAACCTTGCTGCCAGTCTGGATGCGAGCTGTCCCTTTCGGGGGCAGAGCCCGCCTGAAATCCAACTCCACTACACCTCTAAGAGCTTCAGGAAGTCCTGCCGGACTCCCTTCGCTTCCTCCTGTCAAAAGTCATTTGGCCTGCGAGTCATTTTGCCCTTGTTACATTGATGCTTATTTTTCCTAAAGTAAATCCATAAGGTAAAGTAACAGGAGGGAAAAGGCTGGGAAGACAACGGGGGAAATTGTGATAAACTGAAAGTGACGTCTGGCTAGAAATTTGTCACTGTGATGAAATGATGAAAAACACGATCATGAAAAATTAAATGTTATTGTATGCGTGTTTGTGCGTCACACAGTGTCAAACTAGTTCCATTTATTTTTTGAGAAACAAACACGCACACAAAAAATGACAGTTAAAAATGACAAAGCCTGGCTGTCCCAAAAAAATCATAACATTTTTTTTTATGAAGACGATAATTCAGAAAGTCCATTTAAAAATGTCATTCCCACATCATGCTCTCACCACCGGGGAAATATGTCCCATTTTATTTCACCCCCAAGGCAGCAACACAGCACTTGGTGTGTCACAGGTCAGGCTTTGGTAATAAATACGTAATTGCAATTCCACAAACCCAACCCTACGGCAGCAAGCAGGGGTCACATGCTTTAACGTCATATGCTTGGATGCGTTATGTGTGTATTTTGAAGCAATTAACAGTTAAAGGGATTACCTGGATTACTTCAGAAAGGCAGTAATCAGGCAGTTAGACTGTTACCCAAATCTTTTGGATTTCATCACGCATCCGCAGCAGAAGTGCGTTGAAAGGTGAGTCTTCCAGCCCCGAGGCTGAACAGCTTCTACTGTAGTTTGGCAAGATGGAATTGAATATTTCAGAATTGCATAACATGTCTGTCCGGTTGCCATGCAAGTTTGCCAGTACGGAGAAGATCACTTTAAGCACAGTGAGATGACCTCAAACCATCTCATGCAGCAAATTAGCCCTTACAGAAGCTTCCTGCTCGCGAATGCTTAGTAAACACTTTTTTTGAAGACCCTACTGTTTCCAAGTGGCTGCGGCCAGGCATTAGCTCGAATCTGCCAATATCTGCAAATCCCCCAACTTCCCCCCTGCAGATTCCACCAGACACACTTTCACCTTGTCAAACTAGAAAGGTTGAATTTCAGAAGGCAGCGGGCGCCGTGGCACATTTCCGATCGGGACTTAGCGCCTTTTGAAATGCGCGCTGCGTCCGCGCAAATACGGAGGGTGACCGCGGCTGAACCTCTCCGCGGAGCCCCACAAGTCTCGGAGCAGCTGTAGGTGTGCATGTTATGCAAGCCTGGCTCGCACATGAAAAAGATTCACTGTTTTCCAGACGCCCACAGAGACGGTTCACATAACAAGACCAGCCCGTGAAATCGCAGCTTTTTAACATTTGGGTCTTGGCTCAAAAAGTGTTGATCGCGGAGGAGGAGAGGAAGGCAGAGACGAAGAGAAGAGAAGAGAGGAGAGAGAGAAGTCTGAAGGTCTCCGAGGGTGACGTAGATAATTACTAACCCTTCACTCTCTCTATCACTCCTGCACCGGCAAATATGTAGCCAGTGTTTGTGTGCATACACTCAAGGTATTTGTGGATGGCATTAGTTAAGTTTTTTTTTTTTCAAATTGTGTGGTGTGATGTAACAGGTTATTAGGATCTCTGGGCAACACCCATGTGCGAACATCAGCTGCAGGCTTAGCAGAGAGCAGTGAAATGACACAGAGTGTAAGAAGGTTGAGCAGAGCTCCATTTCTAGATCGATTTGCCTTTTTTTTGGATGAACAGTAGCTGCGTTTCCATGACCCCTAGAACTGTGAAAAACCTACATATGGCAATAAAAAAACTGCGAATGGAAACACCTAAACTTCAAAGAACCTCTCAAATATGGCTAAAAGGTTTTGACGCTCTCATGAGGTGGTTTTTCAGATGTATTGATAAAGAGGTGTATCGCAAAAGTTTACACATTAGCGGGCACCTGGCGTACTGTCAGTGAACTGGTCACGTGACCAGTTCACTTCAAGTGAAAAACCGCGCATTATGCTTGGACGGAGGAGGAGACAGAATACATTTTAAAGTAATCAAAGAGAAAAATATAACAGCCATTCTTGACAGCAAAAAAATGGAAACAAACAAAAGCAAACTTAATTTTAAGAGAATTACATCCCACAGGAATTACGAGAATTACGGCTTTTGCTTGTCACACCATTCAATGGAAACACAATTGCAAATCGCAATTTTACTTGGTTGAAATTTTTGAAATATCGCTTTTGTTTTGCGAAAAACTGTAATGGAAATACAACTAGTGTGGAAGGTTGTACTACTCTGAGCTTAAAGGAAAAGCATGTTGTGTGCCGTTACTCACAAACTACAAAGTAAACAGAGAAGTCCAACAGCTCCTTTTGTGTTACGCTCCAGTTTTCAGATAGTGAGCGCCAACAGAAAAGAATTCTGGGACTCGCCCCTTAATGATGTCACGCATCTTTGCCTGAGACCATCAAGCAGCCACCCTGTTTTTGTCCCCTTCCAAACATGTGGAGAGCCGAGCGGAGGATCCACTTTAACCCAGCGTGTTTGTCCAAGGGTTGTAAACAGGGGGCTAAACACGCTGCTTTCCGTTTAGCCCCAGAGGTTTGCGGATGGTTTACCGTGCAAAGCTCATCGCCCGCTGGGATAAAAAACAAAACAGAGCTAAAAATGGGGAGAACGAGGAACCTTTGATTTAAAGAAGAAAAAAACATCTGATCCTACCTGCTTCTGGGCAGAAACATGGATTCCTTGATGAAGACGGAGCCGGACAACAGGATGTACCAGCAGCTCCCAATGTCATCGGGGCTGAAAGAGAAGAAAGCAGCAGCGGTTACAAAGTGCAAGGGTTTAGAACTCTTCTAAAGAGTGAATGGAACAGAAGGGAAATTAAAGCCCTCCTGGATCTCTGACACAAACAGAGTTTTCACCAATCAGACACAATATGAGCTGAGAATATATTTGAAAATCTCGTCCTCGTGCAGGACAGTGAGGAGTGATTTCTCCCTGTGGTTTTCATGTCTGTTTGCTGAGATCTAAAGCAGTGGCGGCGCAAAGACTCCTCTTAGTGCCGAGCAGAGATCGCTGCATTTTTCTTTTTTAATTATCATTTAAAAAGAGAGACAACAAGAGAGGCAGCGCCGGGCGCCGAGGGGAGAGAGAGAGAGAGGGAGACCTGTGAGTGAACCGACAGTCACGTCTCATCCTCCCACACCCACGGCACCGGGCGGAACACGCAGACGAGGAAATTGGGCATCGCAGACGAGCTAAACTCAGTCTGACCCTGGTACAACGCAGCTGGCTGTCACAGCGTCTCACCACACGGCCAGTAAACAACCGGGAAAAAACAAAAAAAAAATCCCCATTTGCAATCCAGCGCGTCTCGACGTGCACTTCTGGCCGGCGAGTTACAGTCGCAGACGCGTCTTTGGGGCTTTCGCTTAATACGGCGGCGGTGACGAGCAGAAGCCGGGCCTCATTACGCAACATCAAAGTGGCGAGCGAAGAGGTTCTGCACTCCGATAAACAACTCGCCGCGTAATGTATTCGGAAATTAATCTGAACAGACAGCGGTAATGAGGGATTCTGTTTTCTTGATTATTTTTTTAAGGGATGACACAGTTTTTATTTCATTTTAAATGCTTCAGTTTTGTTTGCTGATCTCACCAGTTCTAAGGCAACCAGAGGGATTTTCGAGAGATGATCTCCGAAGGCCGAATCCGCCCACTCTCTGTAAATGCGGGATCATCAAAAAACGGACGATGCTTTACCGAGAATGTAAACAACGCAACGTAGACGGATAAGAACTCCAACGATGCGTGACTGGCTTTTTATGCACAGCCAGCGGGACGGATGTTATATAAGCGGTGCAGGTCAGTTGCGGCTGCATAATCTGCAGTCCAGCAATCTCGAGAATTATGATTAACACAAGAGTTCACTAATTGCTTCAACAACACACGGAGGCTCAAACTGGTCACACAGAAGCCCTGCAGCCAAAGAGGAACAAGTAATGCACAGAAGGAAGTGCTTCGGTGACAAACACACTGCTTATTATCACCCGCGAGTGCTGGGAATCGGACAAGAGAGCTGTAGTTCAGGCACGACGTATCGTGTCACTTGCGAGAATCTGGATTAGTTTACCACATGATGAGTAAAAGCTGGATGAAAGCTTGATGCTCTGACGTCATCATGCTGCTAACTTTGTTTTACCAAATTTAATGACAAAAATAGGAGTATGACACGAACAACAAATGGCAAACAGCAATTCTCAACTACTGAACTACAAATAAACAACATGTGCGACTGCAGCCGAACTCAACTGATTACGTAGAAGAGTATTTTCTAAACATGGAAAAGAAAATTTGTTCAATAAAGTAGTAACAGACTTGGAATCCCCTGAAACTGGCACACATTTGCACGCTTGCAGAAATGAGGCCTATTATATCTTTTATTACTCATCATAGTAACACAAGAATCAGCTGAGATGATGTCAGAATGCCAAGAATCATCTTGACTAATTCCACAGAACATTCGTTAAAAGGGTCTTTTTTTTTTTTTTCATATGATCAACGTAAAACTGACGCTAACCTGACCCTCGTCAGTCCCGGGTGAGGCTGCAGCCTGTTAATCCACCGATGAGGCTTCTCTCCTCAACGACACTGACATGGACTTTGTTTGTTGTTACATTTCTGCATAAGAATTAGATTTTGCAGCTTTGAGATTTCTTTGCAGACTGGGAGCGATGCTCATCTTACAGCCCTGTCACAAAAAATAAAAACATCCATAACAGATTCCGCCCCAAGTGGAATGTTTGCCCCTATTAGCAGTAGTGCAACTATCCCTTATCCTGAGCCTCCATTCCAGGTGTGATCATCACTTTCATGTATGCGCAGCATCAACCGAGCCAGATATTCACACAGGATTCTCTCCATCTAAACGGCTCCATCTGTCTGTTTACTATTTGGCAAAAGAAAGGAAAAATGAAGGGGGAAAAATGTGAGCTCATGAAATACAAAATCCAAGCAGGTGCTTTAAGTCGCTCGGGAGCTCGTATTTTTATTTGCACCAAATATTTCCACCAGGTCTGAGTGAGACGGAGTGATCGAAACCCCAGAGGAGTCGGGACACAGGAAGGGTGGGAAAAAAAGACAAAGCTTCCGTGAAGGATAGGTATGATGCAGCAGCCCCACCCAGACACACTCACAGCCCTCATCACTGTGCTGACCAAGGCTTCCTTTTTTTATTTCTCTTTTTTGTATCGCACCTCCTTCATCCTCCCCGCCGCACCTTCCTCGCGGAACTAATGAGGCTGCAGACAGCGCGCCGCCGCCGCAAAAAAAAATCTGTTGGAAAGCATCTGTTCGCCTCTCCCCCGACTGATCTCCACCGGCTTCCCTTCAGACTCGCTTCAGAAGACGACACGGGCGAGATGCTAAATTATTAATTTGCCGGCGAAGAGATTTTTTCGGAGCGAGGGCGGAGGTGGTGTAGGTGTGGGAGGTGGGTGGGGGGGTCTCGCAGAGGAGGACGAGCATGAAGAACCAGAAGAGGGTGTGGAGGAAAGCGGTAAGGAGAGGGCGGGGGAGGTGGTCGAGGACCGTTATGCACCAAGACAGCTTGACTGAACTGGGTCACTCTTACTGGAAGCCGTCGTCAAAACGCGTCAAAGCCTCCAGGGAGCCTTGAAGTGGGGAAAACCCACGATAGATACCCAGCGGCTCGGAGCGTCACGCCGGGGAGACGCTAAACCACGCGGGACGGCAGAAAATTGGGCTTTACAATCAATCGAGAGGCTGCTTTGAAGTTTCGACAACGAGTCAAATTCTGGTTGTCGCCAAAGCCTGACGCTGGCGAGATCAGCGCCTCGTCTTATTATTTCAGCACAGCAACGTTGCGAGATTATTGGACAGCTGTTGACTTGATTACACACAGTTGGCGCCCAACAAACTGTTCCTTTTTATTTTTTTTCTCTCCAAAAAATACCATTTTCATTGTATAAAAGCACCCAAATACACCTGCATTATGAAAAACGACACTTTGGCAGTGCAAGCAGTGCCTTTGCATCTTTTGACTCCAATTCTCAGTGAGCAATTTTGGATAATCGGCCCTTTGTGATGTCACAAATCAAGCGTTGGTTCGTACTCAATTCATCCCATACTCACAGCGTTTCCCTTGAAGAGCGGCAAAAGAAGCACCGAGCCCAGTTTGTCCTGCCCTCTGCTACATTTAGCGCCGCCGAGTACGACTGAGGAAAATCCAAAGGTTTCGATGCAAGTTTGTCGAGAGGAGTGAGAATTAAAAAAAAAAAAAAGCAGTGCGGGTGGGCGGGCTGGGCGTGCGAGGAAAGCTGCTGACCCTCTTCAGCCACGGCGCAAAGTGCCTGGTCAGCCTCTGTCGCAGGAGGGACTTTAGCACTCTAATCTCTTGATGGTAAATCCTGAGAGGGTTCAGGCTTTCGCAGTATGGGATGTTTTCATGAGATATGGAGCGAACGCTAGTGTGTGTGTGTGTGTGTGTGTGCACGCATGTGTCAGCAATCCAAAGCCCCCAAGCAGGGGGAAAAAAAAACATGAGTACTTTTATGAATATAACCCTTATCCCCCAATCATTACGCCAGGATTGCCAACTAATACGAGCAGTGGAGGAGCGTATGAGTCATTAACCCGCTCGTTTGGTGGAATCGCCGCACTTTTATCCACCATTAAGGCCGTTTGACGAGAAAGAGTTAAAACACGAGCGTGTGTCAAAGACTTGGATCCGTCTGAGCAGCTTCTCGCGCACAACTACAACGACAACAACGCTCTTGTGTTGCTAGTGAGACATCAACGCATGATTTGTGTTGAAGTATTACACATAAAGTGCGCAAACTGTCCCCGTTTCCTCAGTCGAAGGGTCCTCAGGAAGCCTCCTTCAAGCGGAACGAGCCGCCGCCACCGTCGCTATCCAGCTACGTCGTGACGCAGCAGCCGCAGCGCAACTTTTACGACTTGATATAGACGCCGTGGCAATTAAGCCTCCCTCCGACTTTTACAGGCATCTCGCTCCCCCGGCGGATGATTTGATTCTGTTCTAAGCGGAGCGGGGGAATGCAGGCGGGCTGTTTAAAAGCTGGTGGCGTTCGCAACAAGAGAGGGTTGATTAGGATCTGGCGCAGGAGAGGAGTCAATCTAATCTGCCGCGGCTCTTATCAGCCGCAGTTCTACTACTTCACACATGGCTGCGCGACACACACACACACAAACACCAAAAACAACAGAGACACAACGGCTAATAGGGATGTAACTGGGTACTGCATCGATCGCTTCTTTCAGTCCAATATTCTATCCGTTATCCTACCAATTCATAAAGAAATTGTTTTAGAGAAACTAAACCAACCCCAGATGACTTTTAACTATTTCACCTAAACACTTGGTGGCGTAAATGAAAAAACCTAAATTACTTCTTCATTTCAATTTTTTATTTTCAACAGTCGATGGGAAATTATCTCGATAATGGAGCTGCGACTCTGCTGTTTAATGCAGATCAACACGCCCCACGGATAAGCCAGAAAATGAAACAAAATTATATGACATCATTACAAAAATTGCCAAACAGATTCATCACCCTCAGTCTACTTATCGCCATTTCTTTGTGTAATCATTCTCAATGCAATTTGCATATTTTCCATCATTACTGCTCCAGCTTTGCCATTTTCAAGATGTAGATTGAATGATGTTTATCGTTTAATCACAATCATTTCTCAAGAGGCCTCTTTTTCTGTATGGAAACCAATATATTCATTGTTGAGTAGGCTGGCGTCCAACCTTCAAGACTGCTCTTTGTGAGGCGAGCTGCTAAAAATGCAGATTAGGTGTTATCTATTGTGTGTGTGTGTGTGTGTGAGTGTGTGTGTGTAACTGGTGGTGAAGGACTGAGGGATTCTTACTTAAACTGGACTTTATCTGCATTCCTTTTGTTTAATCAGCAGCCATTCCACCGAATCCACACACACACACACACACACACACACACACACACACACACACACACACACACACACACACACACACACAAACGGAGGTGCAAACAGAGCCACACAGGGGACAACGTGCCCTCTCTGTAGCCCCCTGTGAGGCCAACTTAATGAGTTAATTAACGGCCTTAATTCCCACCACGGGTGTTCGAAGGACGTCAAGCATGTGACAGCTGTCAAACTCTGTGCATGTGTGCTTTTTTTAAATTTTTTTTTTGAGAGGCAGAGCAGCCTCATAAAAAAACAAAACGCTGTCCTAAAGATTCCCGATACGACTCGGCAATCATGCCAAAGGTCCTGCATTAGGTAAACCAATTATTTCATCAATGTGTCTGCGTCTAGCATCAATGTTAGTCTGGCGGAAGTTTCAGTCATTTTTTTTGTTGCTGGTGCTGATCTCGATCGGTACCAGAGGACCTGCAGGCTCTTGGACCAACTGCAACCCTGTGGGTATTTATCCTTGTTTACGTGCTGCTGTTTTATCTCCTTGTTCTCCGCCGGTGCTAAAGGCCGACTCAAAGCCGTCGCTTGACATTTTTAAACCGGCACTGGCGCCCGACGTCACGTGGCCGATATGCAGCATGTGTTCCGTGTGCATGTGCGCCGGCGAGTTCAAGTATTGAATAGACATACTTGACCTCAGCCTCATTTAACGACCTTCACAGTTAAGCTGTAGCTCCCGCAGTTGCCGGCCACACGTGCGACTGAATGTTTTTGCGTTAAAGGGCAGCGGCGACGCCCGGCACATCTGAAGCCCCCGACCTGGCAAACCAGAGGCCTTAGACGCAGGGCACTGGAAACATAGGGCTAATAAATGCAAACTCGACAAGACCTACAGGGTCTTTTAGATGGAGATAAAAATCTGAAGATGGGTGAAATACGGGGCCACTTTTCTCAGTAGCTGGCTGAAAGCAGTAAGAATCTGCAGTTTTACCACGAGTGACAAGCTTTGCTTCTTTATAATCTAAAATTTAAATAAAATGCTTGAAGGGGTTATTACAGCTACTTCTTCTTTTTTCAGATCGCCATGGTGACTTAACTTAATTAAGCTTAATCTGGAGCGGAAACATTATCCAAGGCTGTTTTTTTTTTTTCATGCCGCTTTGTGAAACGAAGCGGCGTGTCGAACATACCCTCGCATAAAGGTTCGGCTCGGCTGTCTCTGTGTTTTATGGACATTTGTTCTCACCGAATTCACCCGCCGCGTTGACTCGCACGCCTCGGCCCATCAATAACTGTGAGTAACGGCCGAGGCCCGAGAGCGCTGTGATCACACGGGGTTGATATATCGTCCCGCCGGCCTTCCCACCCGTTGTTTTACACGCGGCTATCAGACAAAACACCATCAATATCCATCCAAACGTCCCAGGCAGGTCAAGGCACCGGGGGCACTTACTAGTAGAGCACTTCATTGGCCTCGTGTCTCTCATAGCGCACCGTCTCACACATGATCCTGCAGAGGAGAGAGAGAAGAGTGGGGAAAGACAACAGAGGACAAGAGAACTTATGAGCATAATCACAGAGGAAAAAAAAGTGTGATGAATAATTTAATTGTTTTGTTTTCCTACTGGGACATTTGTAAATGTGCCAAAGTAACTTCCTGTTTATCCGGTTTTGCTTTGTGGGGATTCTTATCTTTGAGGCGTGATTGATCATCGGGAGCACAGTGAGTAGAGTCAGTGTCCTCCAGTGTCTCACTTTAACTTGTTTGGCAAAATGTTACAACAGAATGTGGGTGATTCTTGTTTCATGTAAACAAATGGAGACTTTTCTTTGCAAAACAGATATCTAGGGCACCAAAACTAGAGCGTTTTCAAGGTTTCTATTTATCTATTTATTTATTTTTTCCAGAAAGCTCTTCTGTTACTTTGCACACAGGAAATTAATGGAACTTCAGCTCGTCTCGCTGGCTGGGCGTCATCTTTTGTGTGCAGACGTTTCCACCCAAAGCGACAGCAGATAAATCAGTCTCCTCTGAGAATGACAAGATGTCGGAGCTCATCTTGTCTTTCATTCATCTTATATCCTGTTGTAATATTGAGGATCAACATTACTCCACTTGTCAGTCAAGACATCTGAAATGCCCTTTCTCTTTTTAATTGGCTGACATCTCTACACCCTGAGAGGTTACATCACTACCTCTTGCTCTTGTGCGTGTGGCAAAGACTTCTTTGCATGCGTTTTAAAGCACCCATGCGAAAGCAAAGGCGAAAAGTGCTTGTTTAGCTGTGAGCTCTTTCTCTTTGATGGCATATCTTGTTTTTCTTGCAAAGCTCAAAAAATATCAGCTCACGTCACAGACAAACAAGTGCATTCTTGGAAAGAAATCTGCCTTGTTTAAAATCCCCAAGTGTGAAGTTTGAAGGAGCGTCTTTTGCGTCAGACATTCCCCATGATTTCTCCAGTGAAAAACAGGGTGTTTCAGTGCTACAGACAGGCAACAGTAGTAAACACTACAGTGGCTGATCAAAATACAAAGGGCTTCAAAAATAGCTGGGGGCAGCGGCGGCGGCCGCCGTATTCCCCTGTTACACAACGATGAGGAAAAACAGTTCCTGCGAAACGACAGAGGGGAAAAAAAGTCCAACAAATTCCTCCTCAGATGATATGAAAAGAAGTTATAACATAATCCTGCAGTTCGAGGAGTGTCTGGCTGCCTGGGACGTGTTTTTTTTCTTAATGCTGAAGGGAGGGGGGGGGGCTTAGTTGGCAGCTAGCAGCGGTTCACTCTGTGGGACCACGGGGACATTCCACAGGATCCAAACAGGGATGGAGGGTTTTTCTGTGGGGTGGGGGGCCTCCGCAGGGTCACACAGTGGAATGTTCCAGCTCACGGGTCATGTACTGCCACATTGTTCTGTCGGCGCCATAATCCACATGTATGCATACAAGGCATGCTGGGAACAGGCTTCGGACATTCGGCGTGTGGAAATACATGGCAGGCGGGGGAGACTCGGTGACGGGAAGCGGGGAATTTAAAGGTCCCGTATTGAGTTTATTTTTTGGATCTTTATTTGTCACCTTGGACAATTTGCATATCTCAGTGATTCAGCAAACACTTGCTGAAAAGCACAGAGAGTACAAGAAGTAGAGGCTGCATTTTATTTTGTCTATTCTGTGGAAATGACTGACGGTTTAGCCACATTTGATCATCAGAACAAATCGGTTGAGGGAATTTTTGCACAATATGGGACCTTCCAGTTTACTAAGAATTTCACAGCAGATGCAGTTCAGGAAGCAAGCGGCTTCGACTCATATTCACATTGGTGCAATAACTGCCAAAAACCCTGCACGCACGGATCAACTGTGGTGATGGAAAAGCTGAGCTGATGTCAAACTGGCATGAGTTCTTAACACTGACCTCAGCTGATGCTCCCGCAGGTTCGACAAGGCCTCCATCCCATGCAGATAAGAGTAGACAATCTCCAGGTCCTGGGGAGAGAAAAGGAAGGGAAAAATATGTTAGACAAATGGAGCTTGCAACTACAGAGTTCTTGGTTGATAAAATCCATAATTTATTGTTTTGTCAACAGCAAAACGGAGAAAGAAATTCAAGTTTCACTAGAAACTGGCAGCCTTTATGCGAGTTCTACTGAATTTTGGTTGAAAGATTTCCCACTTTGATTTAGTATTCGAGCTGTTTTCCAGACATTTCTGTTAAGTGGACATGTTTAAAAACCTGCTGCTCATATTTCATTATTAACAAATACAAAAAATTGTTGCATATTAATCACGGGCAAGTCTGTTCAGAATTTTAAATCAACTAAATAAACTAAGACCATATAAATATATCAGCTTCCCCGGCCAACAGTTTTAACACGGCGATAAAGTTTCAAAATAACCCTCTAACGGGAAGAAATGATGCCGTCTCACTGCCGTGTAAAATACTGACGGTTCATTGGCTGGCGTGTGCGACGCAGGCGACGCGTTTAACACAAGGCCTCTTACAAGGACGGCGACATTGATTTGTGTGAATGGGCAGCGAGATAGAAAACCATAAAGTACCTTACAGGGGAGGAGGGGGGGTATAAAATGAAGTACGCTACACAACTATAAACTCCCCATTCAATTACTTCATTAAGTGACCAGGCGAGCGACTCTGGGATTGTTTGGACTCGCTCCAAACCAGAGGTGAAACAAAGTGGCCCTCACTGGGTGCTGGCAGCCTGCACAGCCACTCTCTGTCTGTTGGTACACACTGGGCCACTGACACTGCGTGTGTGTGTGTGTGTGTGTGTGTGTGTGTGTGTGTGAGTGTATGTGTGAGTGTATGTGCGTGCGTGCATGTGTTTGCGTGTGTGGGTTGTGCTGGTGGCAGCAACTAGAAGGCCTCTGTCAGTGGAGGTAAATGTGGTGACAGCAGAGCAACAGGAAACAGAGACTGAGTGTTCAGGCCCGGTCACACACACACACACACACACACACACACGCAACGCACAACAGTCACTCTGTGTGTTGGCAATGGGAGCTACAATCGTACGCTTATAAAAAAAAAAGTTGTGAAAAGTGCTTTGCCAGTGACACACTGGAGGGGAAGCTGCAGATTCTCACTGGTGTGAGAAAAGGAAATACTAAACTATTAAAGGCGAGTGACAAAATAGTAGAATCTCGACATCACTATTTTGGATGTAGTTAAGATATTTTGATGTAGAAAAAAAATAACACCAAAAGTAAGCGCAGGAACATTTTAGCCAATCAGATGGCTGATGAAAAGCGGAAACGGACACAGCGCGAGTGGAAGGCACGTGTCGGACCTGATGAAGAAGTCAGAAACAGAATGAGAGAACATACAACGAAATTTGAGGTGCTCATCCTGCTTGGTGTTTTAAAAAGTTTAAAATATAAAGATGAAAAAGTGTATAGTACATTTGAAATAGATTTTTTTTTTTTTTTAAATAGGGCAAGAATAAAGTAACCGTCGATTTTCTTTTATACAGGCGTGATATAAAACCGCGATACTGTCCTTCCCTCCCTCCGACCCTTTTGTTTGTTTGTGTTCGCCCTGAATGAAGCGGACGCACAAAGTGTTACGTCGCCGAGAAACCTCCTGACCGACCGACAAACTACGCTCCAAAAAAAAAACGGCCCCATGTTGCCGGTGCGGCGGGGAAGAGCGGGAGCTCGGACACATGCTGCCACCTACCGAGCGACTGCGGAGCTGCAGTGTTAACATGAAGCCTGAGCTAATGAAGACTTTGCGTTCAGACAGAGGGAGTAACTGTTTGTGGATATGATGTACATGGTTATGTATTGGTGAAAAATATGTAAACTTTAATAAAGAGCACGTCAGTTTCTTGTTTTTAACACTTCAAGGTAATTTTCTGACATTAATGTGCTTCAAACATTTCCTAATAAGGAGAGCATGATAATCAACACTTGATCTACTGTCACAATTCAAAAACCCTCTAAACTGGCGGCCCTCGCCTTCCTTCCAATGACTTGCATGAAGACTAGCAAGAATTGGTGTCCAATTATCTGGACAGAGAATCACCGCTAGGTGGCAGTGTTGCTGGTTTTCTTTTCCCTCTCTGTTCCAACAGTGACATCACTGAAACAAACAGCTTCACGGGGTGAAATATGCTCAACCATCAATTGTGGCTTGAGTCTGAAATATTTCACGTTTGACTGTATGGAAAGAATGTAAAGGACCCCGTTTGTTTCCACTCCCCGGGCCCCGAATGATCCAGTCCCACTCCTGTTCCTCATTGCCGTCTGCTCGCTGTAGACCGAGCCAAACGCAATCACAAACGGAACAGCTTGAGGACACGGACGGAGCCGTCAAATTGCAGCAAGACTGGGTGCTCACAGTTTCAATTCTGGTTCGAATTTGTCTTTGCATGTGAACTATCTGCTTTATAAACCATTCAACTTTTTTATTGACTTTCATCCCCTGTTCAAAAGGTCTAAAAAAGAGGCTGGCAGAGACACTAACTCCAACCCTGCATGTTTTTGTTGATATATTTAGCCGAACACAGGGCCACTAGATACTCTTGCGAGAACAGAACCAGGAAGAAGGAGCTGCTGCGAGAAGCGGTGACAGGAAAAGGGGCCCGAGAGCAAGAAAAGATTTGCTCATTACGCATGCTGAGTGAAGACTGAATATGTTAACACTTGCTCACCGCTAGTGGAATCTTAAAACTCTACTACACTTCCCCCCAACCTCTCTGAAATGACTTCCCTTCCAGGAACAGAGACGGATTTGACCCAAGGAAGAAGATGCTTTCGATGATAAAACTTTTGCGCTAACTTTAAAAGCTTGTTTTGCGCCAATGGCATTCCTCGCGCTCCACTGCCAAAACACTCAGCCGAGGGCCTCTCGACGTAACGTCGCGTTCTCGTTTAGCACCTTCATTTGTCACAGCGCGCGTTGCAGTGAAATGCAGCCAAACGGGTCAAGGCATTTCCTCGCTTTGCGTACAAATTAAACAATAGCAGGCCTTGTCCTGGCCGCCGCGGTGCCCTGCGACACACACACGCATACAATGACCAAGACATTGTCCATTTTCCACCTATTATGTTGGGGCCCCAGAAGGGCAGGGCGCAGTGTTGGACCACTTCCAGCCTCTTGAGTGGCAAAGCCATGTTTGGGCAGTGTGCAGGTCAAGGAAGTGGTGATGTTTTGCCTGCATTGTGTTCAGTGAGACTTCCCACAAAAAGAGAGAAAAAAAAAATGCAGGCCCTCAGGTTGCAGTGAAAACTAAAACTTGTTTCGTTTAGAAAAAAAAAAAAAGGTACTGTTCAGAGAAACAGGTCAGCAACCTTACGAAAGAGGATGTGAACGTGTTCACAAGAGAAGTAAAAGCGTTTGTGTCTTGAATTCCTGTAATCTGAGGGAAAAACTGTAAACACTGTCTGGGAACGTCCTGGCCGATAACATCGGCCACTGTTGATTTTTTTTTTTTTTGCTTCTTTTGAGCCAATGAAATAATGAGAGTCAATAACTTTTTGTGATAGGCCGATTTCTTGGGACATTTTGTGGCATTTGGATAAAATCAGAAACAGCTGGTACCTGCACTCAGAAAGAAAATTTAGAACATTGGAAATACTAATAAACAGTCATCAAGACCAATGTAAAGCAGTGGTGATCCCTGTTAACCAGAGTTACACTACCAGTCAAAAGTTTGGACACACCTGTTTCTTCTTTATCTTTACTACTTTCTACACAGCAGATACATACTGAAGACATCAAATATATGACCAAGATAATGTGGATTAATATGGCAAAAGAAAAATGTTATGTTGTATATTTTATATGAAGGGTGGCTATTCTAGATCATCCAAAATAATAAAAAAAAACTTGCTTGGGTTATTTCACACTTTTTGTTTAATACATATTCCATATGTGTTCATTCATAGTTTTGATGCCTTGAGTGACAATCTACAATGTAAATAGCCATGAAAATGAAAGAAAAACCATGAAAGCAGAAGTATGTGTCCAAACTTTTGACTGGCAGTGTATAGTTAATAGCCTCAAACGATCGCATTGGAGAGGGAAGAAAACGCACCATCATCTCAAAAGTGGCAGCAAATCTTTGCAACATTTGCACATTACTGTCATTTCCAGTGTTTGCAGATAAGTTCCAAGGGCCTCCCCGGGTCACCCGGCCCCTCCAGCTATAGTTAGAACGCGTCACTGCTTCTCTTATCTCGTCACACCCCCGTGTCTGCGCGCCAGATCGGAGGCTTTCCTCTAATCAGGGCCCTTTTTTGACTGCAGCCCAAACCAGCCGACACAATTTACTCGTTGGGCTCTGGCTGGGTGCAGATAGCAGAATGCCCTCCCCAACCCCCACGCATGTATCCGTCACCCGCCGGAGACGAGCGACATCAAAAGAGGGAGGAGAAGGAAGGGAGCTTTCACCTGCAGAGAACAATGGTGAGCCTCGCAGGGAGACACACAAAGGGCTCCGTGGTGCAGGGTTGAAGGACAAGACAGACGTCCAGCAGTCGCTGAGCAACAGTCAGTCTCCCTCCCTGCTGGTCTCAGCAAGCTTAATGAGGCAATTTTATTTATTAACAGAAGTTTTATTGTTCGGTTTATCTTGAACCTGTAGTCGCTGAGAATTGAGACTTGCTTGAAAAGTTCAAATTTAAAAACCACGCTACTCAAACTGTATTCTGAAAATTGCCTGATTATTAACACGCTGTGCACCGTATCAGTTTTTGAACAGAGAATCATTTGAATTGCGAATTGTTTGAATCGAGAATCGATTTTGAATCAAATTGTGATCTCAAGAATTGGAATCGAATAGTGTGACGACCAAAGACTCACAGCCCTGCCAACACTCCAACACTTTAACCCGCCACCCGGTTCACATCATGACATCAACTGCCTTGAGACGAATGTGCGCTGCCTCCGCAGAGAGGCCGCCGCGGCTGGGAGACGGATAGGCCGCGCATCAGGGGACTGATGGGGCCGTTTGCGAGCGCCGCCATGACATTTTCCCTTCTTAGCTTGCGGAGAAAATGACAGATTAAGTGTGAAAAAGCTGTGAAAAGGAGACACATGGCGGCCGTTTCACTGCCTCCTCACTGAGTCAGCCGGCAGAGCAGATCAATAGTTGTGGCTCCTCTTTGTAACAACCCTGCCCCCCCCTCCCCCTCCCCCAGCTCCAGGAAAACATTCGTAATGGGAAGGAAATCCTTCTGGCAAGTGATCCCAGCGGCGTGTTGTTTGTCTCTTTCTGGTCAAAGTGGGCAGGACGCTCGGGGTTTGTTTGGTAAAATATACCGTGAGCCGGATACAAAGGGGAGGTTTCTGAGTGGTGGAGGGTATGGGTTTGGAGGGGTGGGGGGTATTGAGGAACATTTTGTGGCTCCAGCAGTGCAAGCAGGCAGCAAACCACTGCCGGTAGCTGTACGTGACGGTTATCAACACGTGATATCACTGGTAGGTCAGCGACTAATGACTGGTTGCAACGGAAACAGCAGACCACTCTTTTTTGTTCATAAATGACTTTCTTTAGAAGCTAGAATGCCAAAGAAGAGTTCTGAGTTCACGATGAGGTTTCACTGGATTTCTACGACAGTGGTTTTCCAAGTGCGGGCCGGAAGGGGCGCTAGCAGGGACGCAGAAAATTGGAGAGAAGATAAATAAATAATAGAATTATCAGATATAACTGAATTATTGTTAAATCGTTATGACGAAATACATTTTGTAATAATACATCACATGTTGCCTGCCAGTTTTGCACCATTTATCAAGGATGAGTTGCTCCTCAAGCGAGCTGATGGTGGAAAACGGACAGGTTTGTGATTAAGAGACCGAAGGAACAGACAGACAGCCCAGCTGTTGAAGACACTGCTGCCAAAAACCCATGAAAAGCAAACAGCAGAAGATCTGTCTGCTGTCGCCAAGGTTTGCTGCAACGGTCGAGTCAAAGGACGGCGGGGAAAGCGGGAGAAGCCGACTGGGAGTCATATGTACTTCCTGTCGGCGCTGCCAGGGCGCTTGATGGAAATGAATGAGCTTTTACGCAGTGTTGCGCCTCACCAGCCAACAGCGGGGCTGGCAGGACGAGCACACATTGTGACCCCTCCTTCTGTGGCTGCGGGCGTCCTCACTCACTTCCCTCCAGGCTGGTCTGAGTCAGACCTATTGAGAATCACGCCGCCATCCACGATACCGACTCTCGCACCTCCGTGCGCCCTGCACCCTTCTTTTTCGCCCCCGGCAGCTCACTGCGCCCACTCCTGTCTAAGACGCTTACCGACTTCATCCCCGGCAGCCGGAGGGGGAACGGCCGCGCTAATCGCAGCGCAAAGTGCGGCGAGGATTTGTTGTTGTTGTTCTGATTTCTGAAAAAAAAAGCTGCGAAAAGCACAAATTAATCCTCGGAAACTTGGGGAGCGAGAGGAGGGGGGACGACCTAGTTTTTTGGAACTACTTGCCCACGAGTCACCGTGAGGGGGGAGCTTTTAAAGTCGGCACCTTCACCTTTCTGAACTTAACGACGGCCGCGAGGCTGGAATAGGAACAAAACAGCTGACGATGCAAAGAATGGGGGCAAAAAAAAGCTCAGAATGCACAGGCACGACCGACATGCCGGCTAGAACGACTGTTTGTACTTGTCAAGCGGAAGAAGAAATGCAAAATTCAATTCCGGCATTTCCATGACCGTGGGAGCCATGCAGGTAAAATAAGGACACGTCTGTTGTCTGAGACAATTTGTCCATCCGTTTTACTGCAGCTCTGTGCGGATGAATCCTGCTTTGAAGCCGACGCCTTTCCTTTTCCTGCGTCTCGCCTTTGAAATCCCAGCGACGCCCGGCCAGCGACGCTCAGCCAGCGACGCCAGGTATTCCTGGTTCCAGTGGACCGTGACGGCGAGGGGCCGTCTTGTGTGTCAGCGCAGGGAGTGAGGCTCGCATTCCTCGGATGACACCAGCGACTGTCTCACTGTCCACACACATACCCACACACACACACACACACACACGGCCTAAGGGGCCATCTGAGTTGTTCCTCTCACCCCCTGCTGTGTTCTAACCTATAGCGGGTAATATATGGCGCACCATGTGCCACAACCGGGTCAACTATTAAGGCCGTGCATGCACGCAGGGAGGGTTTCAAGGAATTTGCCTTATTTGCGTTGAGCACTGGGTTATTTTTTTTTTTCTTAAGAGATTAATGGCTAAAAAAAATTATTTTAAAATTCTTCTGCAATTCTCCTACAATCCAAAAAAGGGTAAATTTCGCCGCGTGTTCTCAAGTACGTTCACAGACGTTTACACCCGACGCCAAAGGTTAACCATAATAAATGACGGCACAACGTCAATAACTCAATAGGCGACTGACAGAAAAGAAGAAACGCCTCTCCCTCGTGCGTTTCAGCTTTTCTCAGAATTCAGAGCTGCGAATTTCATTGCGTTCCGGGTACGAGTAAGTAGCGGCGAGCGGCCAGACACCTGCATATATCACATCGCTAATGCAATTGTTTGAGGGTGAAATCGCAGCAACAGACCATTAGAGGCTGTGCCATGCTTCTCCGGACGACCTTTCAGTGACAGTGAAGACGGAATGAATGGAGCAGCAGAGCAGCCAGACCCCAGTCACAGACTCAGGGTGGGGGGGGGGGGGCTGCACTGACCCGGGGATGGGCTGGTGGGTCACATGATGACCTGACATTCCAACTTCGGAGGATAATGGAACCTTCAGAGCTATCAGCGCTGTAGTCCTTGTAATTAGGCAAAGTGAGCAAATAATGTAGAGTATTTGCTGTACAGGCCAGTTTACTTTAAAGGGGCATTTCACCTCTAGGAACTGTGTGCCTAATTTTCACTTTATCAATCATTAAGCACGAATCACAAATATCTAAACGCTAAAGCAAGTGGTTTGGAAACGGTCTGGGCAGTCGGGGATTTTGCGGTGGACGAATGTCACAATGTAGAAAAATGTCTCTTTCACGAAACTGATGAAAAATTAGCTGTCATAAACTCAGTATAGGATATATAAGATAAATCTTGGCCCTGAAGTCCAATTTACCTGACAGCTCACAGCAACACGCACTTCCTCCCCTCCCCTCTCGCCTTTCCTCCTTCCCTCAGGCCTCACTGTAGCTCATTAAAACACAGAGGGACGCTTAAATGTCACTTTCATTAAAAACAACCGGGACGGTCACACGCGCTGTATGGATCCAAAGATTCTCCTTTCTACTTTAAATGCGACCTTGCAGTAAAAAATAAAGAAATAAATACACGGCAGACTGGTCGAGGTTTGAACGAAGAGGACGGAGAAGGTAAGGCGGCCCCGGAGGCGGTGCAACGAGGTAAACAGACCGGCGGGAGTCGAGACGGCCGTCGCTGAAGGTCGGGAGGTCACACTGCCTACGACGCAGAATCCGCTAATGGAAATGTATTGCGTTGTACTGTCTCCTCAGCAGAAACGCCGCAGCGCGTCTGTGTCAGTGTGCCAAGTGAGAGCGGGGGAGGGAGGGAAGGAAGAGACCCCTCCACCCCCCTACCAGCCCCTCCCAGGCAGACAAAACAGCAGTGGCGGCAGTTTATCCCACAGCTGCACATAGAGCTCTTCATACACCTGGGGGTGGGGGTGGGGTGAGTGGTGGTGAGCGGTGTGGGGGGGCGGTTGGCAGAGGTATGACGGTCGACTGGTGCACAAGTTTGTGCGTGTTTGCGTTGACGTGCGTGTGAGCGCCCTCTCTGCTCGTCTTTGTTTGTACATTCCCACCCGCCTGCTAACAGGGCGGCTGGCAGCTGTCCTTGAGTCTCTATTGACAGAGAGTCCGTGGGATCTGCCGGGTATTTTTACCCATTAGCCCGTGTGAGAGAGCAGGTGGAGGCTTTGCAGGGGCTGCGGCAAGGTCACGC
Source organism: Thamnaconus septentrionalis (assembly GCA_009823395.1). Taxonomy (NCBI): domain Eukaryota; kingdom Metazoa; phylum Chordata; class Actinopteri; order Tetraodontiformes; family Monacanthidae; genus Thamnaconus; species Thamnaconus septentrionalis. The sequence continues at coordinate 5,460,663 of CM020509.1, forward strand.
GGCGGCGTTGGCGGGAGCGGCAAAGCAGAGGACGCTATCTGTGGCCGCTTTGGCCAAACGTCAAGGACCGAGCGAGCGCCCGCCCGCCGGTACAGAGACGTGTGACGTCCAGAGAGCAAAGGGCGTCGCTGGCAGGGCCAGAGCGCAGCATTCGACCTGCTGCGGGCGAACAAATGCAAAGTGGGTCCAACAAATTACATCAAGGCCGTTTGTTATGGAAGATTTTGAGACTTAAGTGGCCATTTCACCTTCTTTATTTGGTCTGCTAGGACAGTGTTTTCCTACAAGTCAACAGTTTTAAACCAAATAATTTATTTTAAACCCTGCAAAAGTACTTTAAGGCCGTCAAAAGTGTCAAAACAATTAGATTAAACTACAAAACAGCAAAACACACGAGTCCAGAGACACGGAGAGCACAGCAGACGTCAGGGGACTTTCGCTCCACCCACACTGAGTTGGTACTGAGTTGCAATGGAACACAAGAAATGTGGATGGATACACACCCTTAAGTTGGACTTCAAGTGGATGTGTGTGTACATTGAGAGAGCAAAGGGCATTGCGGGCAAAGCCAAAGCACATTTAATCTCCTGCTGGTAGATGAATGCAAAGTCAGTCCCAAAAAAATGTATCGAAATTTTGTTCAACAAAAATCCAAGTTTTCCTGTTCTAAACATATGTTGTGTTTCCAGGGTGTCATTGAGTACCAAAGGAAGGAGAGAAGCCCAACATTTGAATGGTTAAGTCATCAGAAAATGTGTGACTCTGAAAGCAGCCTTTAACTAAGAGGCTGTAACCAGAAGGCTGCTGTAAATGGAACACTTTCTACAATCTAAAGGAAGTTGTTTAATTTTTCAAAAAAAATCGAAAGAAAGTTCTGGATAAATGTGCTGCAGCAGCTAGGACTGAAAACGGGCACAGTGCGAGATCTGTTTATAAAACAGTGCCGGGAATAATCCGCGCTTGTTTGACCAGGAAAGAAATAAAGCACTGCAGCGGTGGCCATGTTCCGCGCTAGGCCGATAAGAACGCGTGTCTGAACCTTGCGCCATCTGAATGAAGCTGGCGCGCGCTAAATAAAGCTAATTAGGAGTCTTATTAAGGCGGAGCACGAAGTGTTAACTCAACGAGCTAAGCTGGCAGATCACGTGGCCCTTCCTCAGGGGCTCGGAAGGATGAACTAAGCACCGGGCAGGCACTTCCGTCACCACCTGTTTCACAACGTCCCTGATGGAGAAGGTGGGACTTTTGTCCGAAAAAGGAAGGAAGGAAGGAAGGAAGGAAGGAAGGAAGGATGGAAATTAGGAAATAAGGAAGAAAGGATGGATAGTTCTGTGACGCATAGTTGATATAAAGTAATTGGATAGTTTATATGGGTTATGTATAGTTATATGGGTAAAATGCATGAATATATTTTAATACATACATGTATATGTAATGTACAAACATAATATATACATATCAGGGGACTGTGTATGAAGATATGCGATTATATGATATACATTTATATATCACAGGATGACACATTTTTTGTGAAACTGTTTATGTGGAGCATGATTATTATATAATTAAAGGGGTTGGAGTAAATAAGTATTTACGTCTTCCTACACCTCTTTGAACGCCTTTAAGAGGACCAATATCGCATTTTTATTGTTATTATTGTTTTTCGTTTTATATACTGTGGCTTTCATTAATGTTATTTTGTCTGATTTTTAAGTTCAAAATAAAGATTTTCATTTCATTTCAAGGAAGGAAGGCACCGTGCCAGTCCCGCCATCGCTCCTGGAGTAAATCAGCTTCGATTACACCCTCCTCCCCCGAGTGACGGTGGGTGGCTGAAGCTGGACTCTGCAGTTCCCGGCCCGGCCTGGCCGATGTTTAAAAGGTACTTGGGAACTACTGTTTATTTCCCACCGTGGCCCGGGGTGGGTGGAGGGTAGGGGGGGGCTGGTGGACACGGTGAATGGCTGCGAGAGGAATCAAGCGGGACGCATGTGAATGAGCTTAGAAGCGCCTACTTGAGAGCCTGCCAGAGCAGAGCCCTCGAGAAGCGAAAACGCACCGGGCCCTTAGAACCAACTGCCCGCTGGACTCCACAAGGAGGCAGAGAGTGATTTTTTTTTTAAGCTGATTTTTTTTTTTTTTTTTTAAATAGGGGAGGGTATAATTTCGGGGGTGGGAGGGACAGGAATTCCGGGTAGAGTTAGCGAGGAAAACAAATGTTAAGGGATCAACAGACCTCTGCAGTCATTGGCTTTGATCCGAACGGCAGCCGACTGACACTAATGTAGGTCCTGAAGTGCTCCGTGTGTGTGTGTGTGTGTGTGTGAGTGTAGGTTTTAGGCTAAGGAGCGTATTAGGGGGCAGGTGGGGGGTTTCTGTGCAACCGAACCACCAGTGACCTCGGCTCAAGATAAAGCCCCATGTTATAAAACAAGAGCGGAGCCAGCTTGAGTGTCACTGTTGCGTGTTGATACACATCTTCCTGCATGGAGACCGGACTGATAGCAGTCCAGTGCCTCCGTCTGGTGGCTGCAGGCGGGCTTAAGAGCGACCGAAGAACCAACGACTTTTTCAAGGCGTCTAAGCAGTTGCACATTTAAAAAGAAAAAAGCTGTAACCAAATTGGTGCCCTTGAGGGTAAAAAAAAAAGAAACAACAAAAAACAGTCGCGCAGGAGCTCAGAACTTTCTCTGAATCACTCACTGGTGCCGCCGTCTGCGTCATCCACTAAGGATTAGTCAAGCCGCACAGACACACACGATCTCGCGGTGATCTCATTAGCGCAGAGTGACTCAACTGCAACCCGTAATACCGCAGCGCACTGGGGTTAAGCGCTAAAAACACGACTATCCACCGAGCTGAAAAAAGCAGCGCTGGAAAACACAGCGGATGTCGTTTATTGTTGCCATTTTACGGCACACGCGACCACGATGGTTGAAAAAAAAGAAGAAAGAAAAACACCTGGGCTGACTCATCAGCCTCCGAGTGCTTTACTGCGCTCGCCAGGTCGGTCCCCGGGTGTGTTTACACACTGTGCGATGCTGAGCAAATGTTGTTAACGCAGCTTTTAGAGCCTTGGAGATGATAAGCGACGCTACCAGACCGGACGAGAGCAATTTTCTTTGCGGGCGAGGGGATCACGGGGGTTGAGGGAGCTCAGCAATTAGTCTGCGCTCTTCAGAGGGCCCCATGTGAATCGGGGGAGAGCCGGCGTGCATTTGCATTTGAATGTGAAGAAGCGAACGGCGCTCTTGGCGCGACGCAGAGTGATGGAGACGCTCGGCCGCAGTTTCCATCCGCACGACCGACTCATTTTTTTATTACTATCAGCAAACAGCTTCCAGCCTGCAGCCGCTGCACATGCCACACTGGCACTGCACCGACAGGCTCCACCACAGGCTCGTTCAGAGTCAACCACCGTGCCCGACCATAAACACAGCTTGGGCGTGCGGCCGCATCTACTTGAGGTCAGCACTATTAATTATAATCCTGCCCGATTAATTCCTGAAATGGCGAGCGGACTGTGATTTGCTCGCATTCTAACGCGTTTAAATGCACATCCTAATACGGTGAAACAGCATAGCAATCCATCGGGTCAAATATCTAATATAAGATATATTAAGATACGATTCAATGTCCCGACATGTTTGATTCCGACTCTTGAAGTCGTGATTCGATTCAAAATCGATTCTTGATTCCAACGATTCTCCATTCTAATGATTCTTGATTCAAAAAAAAACGACAAGTGCAAAAAAAAAAATTATGGCATCAAAACAGAATACAATTTGTATAATGTGATTTTAAATTTGAAAGACATATCAAGTGATTCCAATGATGCAAAAAAGAACTGCTGCATAATTAAAGAGCTAACGGAAAAGGTCACGTCAGGTCCACTCAGACCCACCACCAAACACGACCTCCTTCACAGTGCCAACAGCGATATATGTTCGCTGTAGCTCAACTAGCTTAACATAGCATGGTGTGTACGGAAGCCTGTGAGGGAGGGCAGAGTGACGGAGGAATAAAAAAATCGATCTTCCAAGTTTATGAACCGATCCATAATCGTTGAGGATAAGAATAGCAAATTCTTTCAAAGATTTTCCTCCTGCCGCTCATTTAATTAAATGATTGTTTAAGGCAATTGTTATTTTTAGCCTTGCGACACCATGCCCACTCCCAAACGACAGAAAAACGCGGGCGTTCTTTCAGGTCCGACCCCCGGCGCTCGGCGGTGGAAACGTGGGACACAATGAGATCTCTCAGGCCCGTCGCTGAACCTCATCGTAGCAGGGCCGCGGCCGGGAACAAAGCCAACTGTCCGGCCGAATGAAAGCCGCTCCATCTCGCTCAAACAAAGGCCCCAAAGAGGTGCAGCCCCAATCACCGCCCGAGTTACGCAACATTACATAAAGATCAATTCATGAGGGCTCAGAGGGGGAAAAAGGGGAGAAAAGAGAAGGCTGGGGTAAAAAAAAAAAAAAAAAAAACGGGCCAGAGAGATGCTCTTTCATCTTGGCGGGACGAGCGGCTGTGGCTGTGTGGAACTGAATGAACCAAAAACGGTGGGTTCCAGCTCCCCTCTCTCCCCCTCCCACCACCACCACCACCAACCCCACTTTCTTCTGTCCAATTAACTTGACACAAATAGAAGCCAAAGGCTGGCGGAGACTTAGTAATGAAATCCCCCAGAGCTCCACACTGGGAGAAAAACAACACCCGAGTCCCCCGACCCGGGCCCGGGTTTCAATGCGCTGCTGACTGACTGCAGCCGGTTGGCTTCGGTTTCCTGGACTGTGGAGCCATTGACGCCGTTGAAATATTCACGACATTTATCAATTAATCTTTTGCATCTCTGCAGCACTCCGCCGTGGCTATTTTACAAAGAATTCCAAGCATTGTCAGGCCCCCACCCTGTCTTCCTTGTTGCTAGGGAACCACCGGAGAAACTCTTTCTACAGTGAGGAGCCTCCCCCCCCCCCCCCACAAGCGCAGTTTCTTTTTTAATGGGGTCACAGTCCAGAAACACTGCAGATTATACCGTAAGATTTCTGAGGCTGCTCTATTTCAAAGAATAACAATGTCACGTAAAATTTACCTTTCAGTTGTTTCCATATGTTTTGTTTTTTGTTCTGTTGTAACACAGATGTTAAATTTGTGTGATTTCTATAATTAATAAATATCTCACAGATGCAGCTGCACTCCACGCAATAGAAAAAAAAAACCCAAGTGCAGTTTCGGTGCACAATTGCAAAACTTCTCATGTTAGGAAACATCTGGTGTCTTCCGAGCTCTAGCGACTGAGGCTGCCAGGACCGATCGCTGGGTTATTCTGCAATCATTGACCTTTTTTTCGACCTGCAGTTGACCTAAAGTGGCGACCGGATGGACCCGAAGCGTGTCAACAACACATAGTTGGGTAACTTTCAAAACTGCTCCCAGACAAAAGTTTTGCAATCCCGCATTCAGGCAACAAGACTTCCTATTGCCACACTGGCGAGCAGGTCCGATTAATTCAACACTAGGTCACGAGGCTGGTCTGTAGTCCCGATCCAGAGTGTCTGTGCACTACCAGCACACTAGGTCTGATTTGGTTGCCAGGACCTTTGTCATGGATGACAATGACTTTACATTTCACTACGTTTTTCCCATGACTTAACTCTAACTGTCATCTATTGTACCATCTAGCAGCGCAATAGGTCTGGTTTGGTTGCCAGCCAGCTGATGCTCTTTCATGGGTGACAGTGGTCCAGCACCAGCAGGCTGTGTCAGGTGTGACTCCTCGCCTTTTCATTTCAAAAGGCCCCGATTGTCACTCAGCAAACCTTCCAACACAAAGGGGAAAGAGTGCCGCTTTCATCGAGGTGTGAAAGATTTCACTTCGGTTAACGCGAGCCGGCAGCGGCGGATCCAGCCGAGCTCCTCCGTGGGCCTCATTAGCCCACAAGAGGCCAAACCTCTGGATGAGAGACACGCGTGAAGTGAGAAAGGAACTTCCTCGCTGTGCAAGCGTGCGTGCATGCATTCCTGCTGTCAAACGCGCGCTGTGCAGAAACGACCCTTCAGGAGACGTTAGAGTTGCACCAGATTGGTGGTGCGTGTCGCTCATGTCGTCTTGAATGGAAGCTTCCTGTTTACAGAGCTCCTCTCCTTTCTCTTAAGGCCGACAAAAATACCTCCCCGCACCGGAGGACGGGAGGGGATTCTATATCCTGAGGATGTTTTACCGAAGAAACTCTCCCATCCCAAACCATTCTGCTCCCTCGCCATACGTGTCAAAGGTTTGGGTTTTGTTTTTTTGTTTTTTTTTGTTTTTCTCTTTACTCGGTTGCTCAAAATAAAATCAGGTGTTTTCCGAATATAGCAAAAAATTCTCACTTCTGTTGTACGCCTACGTGCATTTTTAAATGTTACCTTGACGCAATTTGAAGAAACTGCAAGTTGAACGTGTTTCCCTCAGACGTCCATTCATCAATGTGTCTTATGTGTTGTGCATTTTGGATGTAATCAGTGAACAAATACAACATCCTTCCAGTCTGTCTTGGTCTCTAGTCGCACTTGCAAAGCCTTTTTTAATGCACAATTGGAATAAAAACTAACCGCTCTGGCTATAATGCAAGTCTTTGTTCAAGTCTGTAGTGGCTACAATTAAGCTTAAAAACAGCTTCTCCCCGGTGAGGCAACAAAATAATTGCTCTGATTCAAACCGTTTGTGACAAGCAGAAGCTGGCTCGAACAGGGAGTCTTTGTTGCCGGCCTCGCAGCGTGCAGGCTAGTAAATCCCGAGCACTTGAACATACAGGGGAACGAACAGGCTTGATTGAAGAGCATCCTCCCCTCTAATCACAATCATATACGTCTTCACCTGGCTGCGATACCGAGGCAGCAGCCGGCCTGACCCAAACAAAATGTCAAGACAGTCAGCAGAGGACAGGTTTGCAATTTGAATCTTTTTTTTATATACATATATATATATATATATTCTGGAGATAAATATACACCAGAAAGCAGGAGAACAACCTGGGTTGCACCTCAGCAATCAAATCATCATTTGACGACCTGATGATTAATAATCCAAACAAACTCCACTGAGCTCCAGAACAGCATGCGCACGCAAAAACACTGGGTTTCAGCGCAGTGTTAACACTTTCTTGGACACTCTACACAGAAGGGGATGAAAACAATCTGGCTGCAGCTGCTAGTGCAACGCAGTTCATGACATCATAAAGGGCTGATGTCCAGAAACATGATTTGCGGCGTTCATTTTCTGAAGTGAAGTAAAGTGAAGCACGCAGAAGTAGTGGTCAAAGACGGGGTTCGCTGTCGGGCTGGAGACACCACACGTGTTGTTGGAAAACCACTGGAGCTGGGAAGTTTGTAAAATGAGGGACCTTTACAGCACAAACAACTTAAAGAACGTTTAACAAACTCCATTATCGTCCTAGTTGGCACGATTTGCAGCCAAAAACAACTGAAACTACAAAACTACAGTTTTCTCGGCGACTTAAATTCTAACTGTCGTCTATTGTTCCTGCGCAGAGGTGGAAAGTACCAAAATACTTCAACGCAGATTATTCTGGTATCTGTACTTTACTTATAGTATTTCTTGACATATGTCCGTTTTCGTGGATTTTCTACTTCTCTCTCGCGCAGAAACGTCCGACTGATCGGCAAAGTGCTGTGCGGAGCCGCAATGCGGCTCGCTCTTGACCTAGAATCGTATGTAGCACAATGGAGCTGTTAAAAAATGCGTTATGAGGACCTTGGCTTTACATTAACAGCGCTTGTGCAATCGGCACACAGTGATTTGGACAGACTGACGGAGAGGCTCATTCCATGATGCCGGTCACAGTCAGGCCCCGTGCTTGACGGAGTCGCCGTGTGCAGCCCAGCCCTCTGCGAGTGTTTGTTCAGAGCCGAGCGGCGACGCTAAGCACGTTAGTCAATCACAAACAAGCAAATATAAGAAGATTCCGCGGGCATTAGCCCGCCTGAGGAGCGGCGTTACGCAACCTCGTCCCTGACACTTGAGTCTTTTCTCCGTCAGGCTGCAAAACACATAAGGAGATCTGCACATTATTCACGGCCTGTTTGATTAATGAGCCGGGTCGCTCGCAGCGGGCGGGCACGATAGAATTATAGCGCCGTGTTGGGAAATCGCCTGGCGGCGGACGGAGGGCCGTCTCGGGGTCAACCGAGGCAAGTGTCAATTAGCGGAGGTCAAGTCTGGTGTGCAGATGAAACGACGCCGTGCCGTAAATAAAGCTAAGTTGTAATTCACGTTGCAGCGTTAAGCAGGGAGAATGGTAAGAATGTGAGCGCAGGAAAAGCAGGACGATTTATCACAGCGAGGTCAGGAACCGGACGAGAGGTCCAATTCAGCATCTCAGCAACCAATCAATCTGCATTTACCCTCCCCCCAAAACTCAGCAATCTCACTGAACAGCCCCACAGACACACCACTGCATGATCGCTTTTTTACCTCAAATTTTTATTTAATTATTATTTTTACTTCTTTATTTGAATGGCTCTTTTACTCTCTATGTACTTTTTCTGAACTGATTGCTGATGACTGATTGTGCAGCTGGAAAACTGAATTACCTTTGGGATAAATAAAGTATTTATCTATCCATCTATCTATCCATCCATCCATCCATCCATCTATCCATCCATCCATCTGCCACCAAGACATCAAGAAACTCTTTGTGTTTCAGGAGCGCGGCTACTCCCAGACTGGCACCAGAGCAATTTGTACATTAGAACGAAGAACATAATCAGCGGTTGGAGGGTTTTGAGCTGGCTGAGATAATGATGCCGCCTCCAAGCCCAAAGAGCAGGAAACGGGCAAAGAAACTGTCAAACATTCCAGTAGGAATCTGATTATGCCGAGGGCCTCGGTGATGAACGGAGCCCGGACAACCAGGTGGAGGGACTGCGGAGTTCCAAAAAAGAAACAAGAAAAAAACGTGACAATCAACAGGTCGGGCGAACCCTGAGGGGCCAATTACAGAGATAAGGTTTCCACAAGAAAGACGTTGCACACCGGAGCGCTCGGCTGCGCGCAGGAAGTGGAACAACCGTATTCCTAATCGCCGCTTTTAAAAATGAGGAAAACAATGTTAAGTGGATGACTTATCCCTCCATTCTCCCCCCACATTCTTATTTTTGGTTGCGCAGGGCTACTTTCCCTTTTTTTCACGTCCTTTAAGCTCTCCTCTAATCCTCCTGTTCCCACTGGCAGGACTCGGGGGTTGCTGCTGCAGCACTTTTGGCAAAAAGCATCCATTAGGAGAGACGGCAGATTTTTTTTGGTTTGTTTTTTGCCCTCACCGGCATTGCAGTTAATCACCATTTTTTCCGTCCCGCGCGGCGAGGAAACGACCTGCGTTCCGCTGTCACGGCTACTCGTAAAAATCAGCAGATGGGTGAAGCGTGACGAGGGTGGGGGGGCACCGCAGGTTTAGAAGCACATCCAGAAAACAACCTCATGGCTCCAATCTAGGTGTGAAATTAGCCATTTGGTCAAAAACATCTGGGGAGGAAAAAAAAAACAAAAACGAAGCTCTTCAAATATAATTACCCGGCACGCCATTGCCGCCCGAGCACCTGCCTTCTAATCTGTTGCCCGTCTTTGTTTGCACTGGAAGATAATGAATTTCCTCAGGCTGTAATGTATCAACACAGACATTATCGTCCGGATGGTCGGCTGTAAAAACCTAACTGCACTTGCCTTGATTACAGTACTGGAGCCATTAAATTCGTAATAAAAAAATAAGAGATTTTGATTTTGATTTTTTTTTTTTTTTTGCATTCAGTTAGTAACTTGCACAGCATTACATCCGCTTACAATAAGTTACGTAATGTTATGTAATTTAACCTTTTTGATTTTGCTATTGCACTATGAAACAAAACCAGCCAGTCGAGTCCAGTCCGAAAGCTCAAAGCTCACTTTTAATATTTGTATTTATTCAACGACAATGAGGAATTTAATCCAACCCAACAACACAAAGACGTGAAGAGCGCAGGTCATTTTGTGGTTTCTCGTTCAAGAGCGGCGTATTCTCTTATTTTCCCCCTCCCGCTGCTGCACGAAAAAATGTTTTGGACAGTTGGGTCGCATCAACGGCGGCCACGCTGATCGTTTCAAACAGCGGTGCTGCAGCGCACGTCAGTGAGTCAGCGGGCAGCCGGAGACCCCACCGAGCCACACACACAACTGCAACTGGCTGCGGCAGCTTCTGGCCTGCAGATACGTCACGAGTGGGTTCAGCACCGGGCCCGTTCGTGCAAGTCAACTGATGGCCCTTTTCCACCCAGCAGGAACCGGATTTGGCACCGGTACCTTGTGTTTCCACCGCGTGAGCGCCGGCTGCGGATGCTCGAACCCGGTGCTTTCCTGGCACCATTTCTATTGTAGGGCTGCCTAGCGAAGTAAGCACCAATTACATCAGGGGCCGTGGGTTAGGGTCATTGTGACACGCCATGTTTAGGACTGCAGAGCGATATTTGATAAACTTATCAGAGGAAAAAAAAATGCACTGGTGGTCTAATGTGGAGAAACACATTGATATTACCATTGGCTTTAAATGTGACCAACGCAAGCCCACTCGAGGTTACGTAGCCAAGCAAAGGCTAAGACTGACGCACTCGTTGTTTGGAATCAAAACATCGTTGATAATTATTTGCTGACAACATAAATTCGTTGACGCTAAAATTGACACGTCAACACTTCAATATATTGTAATATTATATTGGAAATTGCTGAATGATTAAATCACACTGCGGCCGCTACATGCTCATTTGTACCTGCAGTGCAGTACTGAGCCCTGATGGTGGCAATGTCGCTCGTTGAGCGTGAGAATAAAGAAGATAATCGTGACTAAACGACTAATCGAAAAAATGATGGAGAGATTAGCTTGCAGTCCTTACTTGCAGTTCTAAACGTTACGTTTAGAACTGCAAGTAAGGATTGTTCTTGTTGTCGACTAATCTATCCATCATTTTTTCGATTAGTCGTTTAGTCACGATTATCTTCTTTATTTTCACCACCTATTTTGGACATCTGTTTAACCTAACTTGCGTAAATCTTAAAAGTTCTTCTTCTCTTTTGTTTTAAACAACGAGCGACATTGCCACCATCAGGGCACAGTACTGCACTGCAGGTACAAATGAGCATGTAGCGGCCGCAGTGTGATAAGTTCTGCGAGGACTTCCTGCGAGGAGCTATGCATGTTCTCCTGGCGTCTGCGTGGCTTCTCCGCAGGTCCTCGGACTTCCTACCACTGTCCACAGTCACGCACATCGGGCAACTCTAGACTGACTGGAGGTGTGAATGAATGCAAGCGCAGCCGGTAATTTGTCCCTCTGTGTGGCCCGGAGAGGAACCATCAAGGGCCGGGTTCTTTTCCTGTGTGCAGGGTTTTCCCCAGCAAGGCGCCATTTTTAGCGATGACCCCCCTCCGCCCGAAAGACGGTTTAGCCGAGCGTGAAGGAAAATCACCCACAACAAAACGATGACTATAAAAAGATGTTGGCATCAGATGTGCCACAGACAAGCAACTGCTTTGCGATACATTTTTCACATACTCGTCTTTTGCCAAGCAACTACCTACTGGCACATCTTTCAGGCAGACCATCCAGAAGACAAAAAAAATGACACAAAAAAACCTCCTACATCAGATGTTATTAGACGGAAACTAAAACAACCAAGGCATGTCCTGATCTTGACCCACTTTTTTACGCGGACGGGGGGGCCCCACCGTCTTCGATTTGCCTTTGTTGCGAATACTGTAAACAAGCGTAAGCCGTGCGAGCGAGGCCGTGTACTGGGATTTGGAGATCTCTAATCACACAAATTAATCAGCTCTCCATCTGATCCACTTCATGTCTGAGCAGTTCACCAGGAGAGGGATTATACAGCTGATTATACACCAGAGTGAGCCTGCTGGGCGTGGGACAGGAGCCATCGTGGAAACTCCATCGTGGAGGGGGAGAGAAAAAAACTTGTTTACAGCAGTCTCATCAGCAAAAAACGCACAAAAAAATTCCAGCCGATGATGCGTTTGCCTTCTAGTGTCACACTCACGTTGTGTAGTCGAACTTTGGGTTACGATTTACAAAAAAATGCACAAAGTTCTTATGGGGTGTCACGTTTTTTCCCCACTCGATTGTTGGAATTTTAAAAATCCCATTTAGGAATGACGCTCTTAATGACGGCCGTGGCAAGTAGTCATTCACGGCGGGGACGACTTCATCCTCTGGGCTGCCGACTGGGTCTCAGGCTGAGCTATGCGAGGATTGCGGCAGTTTCTGCGGCGTGAGGCGTATTGCCTGCTGCTGTAACGGCTGATGGAATTTCTCAGAGTCTCGATTCCACATGGGCTCTCTTTTTGTTGTTTTAAAAATATCTTCAGGAATGCAAATATAAAGGAACCCAAACGGGACTCTGACATTGTAAAAGTGCGAGACTCAGGTGTACCGCATTCTTAGCGGAACATTATGGGACGCGTCACCCCACAAACCCTCCTCCCAGGACTGCAACAGGGTGAAATTGTTCACCCGGCACATCATAGACAGAGGTCAGTGTGTTTCTTTTACAAACAGGCTGGAAATCTCCAAAATACTGTGACATCGTGGTCAAACTAACTGTGGACACGCGTACAAACTGCTACTAGATGTTTGCCTGAAACTGATGTTGATCATCTTACGATGTAAAATCGTCAGCCGAAGTTAACCAGGCAGTTAGCCTGTTAGCACAGTCAGACTCAGACAGGCTTCCTTAAAAATTTTACACATTGTACCTTTAAAGAAATCAGTGGCCGGAAATTTGAAATGATCGAAAACGTCCCGGCGTAATAATTGCGCTATAAAGGTTCATGCTATAGTATCAGAATATCGCTTCCAATATTTTCCAAACAACGAAGAGATAAAAGTGTTCATTAAAAAAACAGCTGAACACCGAACATGACGCTAGGTGCTGCGAAGTGCCGCGTGTGTCTTAACGCCTCTCAATACACCAACTTAATAAGTAAGTTGTGTTCTTTATTTCTTTATTATAAAAATGTCAAAAATGAGGACACAGGTGCATTTCAGACGCTTCGTGGAAGACAACCAAGGTCACAGAGAAGACTTGAGAGACGAGTTCAGACAAAAAAAAGCTCCACGCAGACGTTTTAAACGTGTCCCGGGGTGTCGTCACTCGTCACGTCAGCTGGAAAACACTGCCGGGAGCGGATTTATTTCAGTGGGCCCTGTTTCGGCCTCGCACTCCCCAAGCGAACGGCTGCTCACTGAACCCGTTCGAGCCTCCGCGGTGCATTTTGAATGCAAACCCACGTGGCCCTTTTTTTTCCACTGTTAGTTTTAAGGGAGTTGCAGGCAACGCAAGACGCCACCAACATCCTGATGCATTCCAGGCGGGAATGACTTCTGGAGTGCGTTTGTGTTCGGGCCGGTAGCCAGCCATGATATCACTCGTGCAGGCAATCCAACTGGAAGGCCACACAATAAAACCATAAACACAGCCATAAATGCTTTCTTCCCCCCAGTAAAGGTTATGTTACAAATGACTTGAGATGCAGCTTCTTTTGTTTTTTTTAATCAGCCGCTCCTCTTGCAACCAGAACACTCTTGCAACAACAGTTTTAACTGGGGATGCACCGATACCAATATCAGGTATCTGTACCGATACCTATCCCACTAACAGGTATCGGTACCGATACCGGGTTTGAGTAGTCTACACCGATACCAGTTGTGTATGTATGTATTTACGTATGTATGTAATGACAATTTTGTTAAATTTATCTTTGTACCACAGTGAAACCTGTGACAGTGGCCCATGTTCTAGAGAGACACGCTGAGGAATGTTGCTCAAATAAAACAGCTGAAAAAAAAAAAAAAAAAAAAAATCATAATTTCTATAATGTGCTATGACCTTATTAAGCACTCCCTATCGGTATTGGATAGTACCAAAAGTGCAAGTACTCATACTCTTCTTGTACTTGTGGCATTGGTGCATCCCTAGTTTTAACAGCAGAGATCAATGTCTTTATGGGTCTCCTGTGCAGGAGGCAGAGCAGTGGTTTACTGACATTACAACGCCATGAAAAAGAGAAAAATCGAACGCATGGTTCTGATAAACCAGCCAGAAGCTCCGAGTGCCGCACGTGGGCTCCGCCAGTTTGTTTCTTTCGCCCCTACCCTGCAGCGAACCCCTGTGTTTAACCTGGGAGAAGTGCGTCAGCGCGGCCGCGGTGCGTGTAACCGCTCTCTGCCTGCGCTCGACCTCCGCTTTCGATGCTGGAATAACATGACATCACCTCGCGGAGAGCCGACCACTGCAAACTGCGAGCAGAGACGCCGAGAGAGGAAAGTGTGCATAGATTTGCAGGAGGGACGGGCGGGCATTCAGAAGCAGGCACTGTGATGAAAAAAACAAAACTGCGTTGCACAGGAGAACTAATCGCTTGTGCCTCGGTTCCGAGCACTCTTGCGAGTCGGTCCATTTTTTCTAGACAGGAATCTGGAGGGTCTTAAATAGTTGTTGACGAAACCCTGACGTGCCGACAGAAAAAGTGAGGCAGTCGCAGAACAACAGGCTTCAGAAAATAAAAAAAACAGCTCTGCTTCGTCAAAACTTCTTCCGTCCTGCGGTCTAAAAAAAAGAAAAACAGCATCCTCGACACTCTTCCTCTCGCTATTGTTTCGACAGGACAGGAAGCGAAGACGAGGCAGCAGAACACTCTCCATTCCCTTTACAACCTGCAGCAACTACTTCCTCTGCAGGGTTTTTCTGTTCTACTTATTGTTGCTGCGAAGGAAAGTGCAGCCGTGCCGTTGTCGTAGCTGGAATGCTAAATTCTTAATTTGAAGGACGACCACGCGCCCCTGAGGCTACGCTTGTTTTTCTCTGACTTTGCAAGTCTCCCCATCGACATTTCAGAGTGAAGTCGGGCGGCTTGTCCCTTTAGCTGCAAGATGAGGCCACGGCCGCAGAGGGCAGCTGGCTGCTGGCCTCTGGCGCTGCCACCTGGCTGCACCAGGGAGAGACGTCGCTCTTCCTGAATCCAAGTTTATCACTAACTGCGGTTCTATTACCCCTAGAATTGTGCAAAACCTAAATATCGCAATAAAAAAAACTGGTAATGGAAACACCTAAACTTCAAAAAAAAAAAACTCAAATGTCACTAAAAGGTTTTGACACTCTCATGGGGTGGTTTTTCAGACGTATTGAGATAGAGGTATATCACAAAAGTGTCGACACTTTTTCCGCGTTTACACGTCAGCGGACGTGACGTACGGGGTCAAGTGACCAGTTCACATCAAGTAAAAATGGCACATTATGTTTGGACGGAGGAGGAGGAGGAGAGGGAATATTTTTTTTTACAAGAAAGCAAAGAAAATAACCCTAACCTTAATGAGAATTACGGCTTATGCGCTTCACACCATTCAATGGAAACACCTGCTAATCACAATTGTACTTTGTTGAAATTTTAGAAATATCGCTTTTATTTTGCGAAAAACTGAAATAGAAATGCAGCTTGTGATGTACTGGTGTCCCCTCGACCGAAAAGCTTGCCAGGATGTGATACTTGTGACATGACCGCCATCATCACTCGTGCCGGGCATCATTCATGATGTTCTGCTACAATTTTTCAATTCCGTTTCCTTGGTTGCGATACCGGTTTCAGAATGAAATAATTTTTTCTATGATGTTTTTAAAACCAATTTGGAAAACAACAACGAAAATACAAAAGTACAAAAATTTTCTTTACCATTTTACTGGTGATTCAAAACAGTACTTCCTCCAAATCAAGTCCTGTCCTGCCACTACGCCTTTATCACAAATGTTGCATCTTGCTGTATTTTGATCCACCTTCATAAAGCCACACTTGAGACTTTTTTTGGTCTGATGCTAATTTTCTATGTGTCTATAGTTCACACCTCTATAATGTGAAAGCCACTTACCAGTGACTTTTGACCTTGACACTCAAATGCCAAATGATTATTTGCTCGCAGACGCCGATTTTCTTTTTTCGGATATCAGAATTTGTCACCGAAGGATGATTGATTTTTTGGTATTTGAAAGGATCAAAGCATTTCAGTCGGTGCTACAAAAGTATCGGAGGTCAGCACCCTGCCCTAATCATCACTTTCCTGACAGCTTTGATAAACGACTGATGCATGTTTTACTCACTTCAGTGATCCACCTTTGGGCAGACACTGGGAAAATAATGGATTCTTAGCAGCAGGCGCTTTTCTGGGTGACTGTAAAAGCGCAAGAGTGCACGGCGTCCCGGAATATCGACTGCCCCATCCAATTAAAGTAACAGGCTTTAGTGAATCTAATAGACATGCTATATCAGACATGTTTGGCCTATGGGGCTTAATAGAAGTGCTGCTGAGGCGGCTCCGCGGTCATTGTGTTGTCTGGGGGGTGGATCTGCCAGCGCGCCCGTCCTGGTCTGCCATCTGTGGGAGAATCTTCTCCCCGAGATAAAACTGTGACTTCTGATTATACGTCGAAATCCGTTATCTCAGCGAGCCAGTGAGGGCTGGATCGGGGGTATGGAAAAGGGTGGCTGGATTGGGTGAAAAAAAAACAATTTGGAATGTGTGGCCTCAAGGACATTATGTAACTGGAAGGCTGCCCTAAATAAAAGCCTGCAAGAAAAAGAAAAATATATCTGCCATTCGCCACACTGCACGTCGAAGAAATCCCGCTGTGTTCAAAAAGGACTGAATGTTCCTTCCATTTCTGTTCAGACATTAAAAATGGACAAGGGAGTGAAAACTGCCGTGTTGTACATGTTCAAATCTGAAACTACGTCTTGCTGTATTGCCCGCTTGCATACCGGAACACTGGAAAATGAGCCAGGAGGAGTTGCAGCGCACGATTTGAGCTCACGGAAGCGACAAAAGCCGCTGCGAGGGCTACCGGCGTCAGGCAGGCGGTTATTTAACCTGCCATGTGACAATAAGGGTGAGGCGGAGGGTCAAATCGCAGCCCCGGCCGGCCCCGTCTTGACTCGGATCCCTCCAGCCGTTAGCTAATCCCGACAGAGCGACCCTGCCAACGCCATTAGGGATAAAGTGTGTCGGCTGGGAAAGAACAGCGGGAGAGAGGTGGCGCTAACGAGGAGTTGCAGAGGGGAGCGGAGCAGCGCGGTCACGTGGTATTATTCACTGTCGTGGAGAGGACTTTATAAACAAGCCTCCTCGCCTCTTCTGCAGGATAATGACGGGTTTTCTATCAGCGTTTACCGCTGGTGAGAGGAAAATATGTGGCGCTCGCCCACGCCACTGCAAGATGACATGAATGCAGCGTTCGCACAGAGCGTCGGGACATCGCACCGATGCATCTGACTAAATAATTCCCAAACGCTGTCATTTAGTCATTGTTCGACGTGTGACGGTTCATCTAGCCTTCTGAGTCCACTGATTCAGAGCAACTTTGCTCAATAGGTCCATTTCTTCCTCGGTTTGTACCAGAGAGGACAACCAGTAATGTCCAATCCTCACTGCTATTTTATTTGAGAATTACTTGCATAGAAAGGGTGTAATTTCCTAATACAGATGTTGAGAGGCTCAAGAGAAGAAGAAGCCATCCAATATTGAAACACATGACAGGATAATAAACAGCTACAAAATGATATGGTGATTAATGATGAGTCAATCAACGAAATAAGAAAATATCAACCAATAAAAGCACTGCTCCTTCAGTACACAGTGACATCATCACATGATGTCACTGTCTATCAGCAATAGAAAACTGACTTCAGACTAAAACGTCTGACATTTGCACTCAAAAATGTGACAAGAGTTAAACACAAACCCTGAAAATGACAACAACTAGCCAGGATAACAAATGACAGATTGCTGCTGCAGCCAAAATATAAACCTGCTAATATTCTAAATGAACCTAAACACCACCTTGTGTCTTTGTTTCCGTGTTGATAACGCCACTGGTCAGACCGACAAATGAAAGCCTGAAGACTGGTGGTCTTGTACAATTAACAGGTCGTCAATGACACCGTAATCATTTCCTCATTGTCAGATAAACAGGCAGGCGACTGAGCCACTGCCTGCAGCGCTGTGGTTAAAGTGCTATCGATTGGCCATTGTGTGTGTGTGGAGGCTTCGCTGAAGCAGCATCCAGCCCGAAAGTGCTGCTCCAATGAAACGTAGCTCTCATCCTCACAGCCAAATTGGAACCGTCTGCAAGGGGGCGACGTGCTCGTTCTCTGGCTGCGGGACGTGCTCGTTCTCTGGCTGCGGGCACGGTTTGGACAGCAGACAATGTGGGAACATTGATCAGACTCCTCGTCTTCCTCACAATAAATGGAAGTGGTGCACAATGCCCCCCACGTTTGTCCACCATCAGCGCAAGAAACCATACAAAAATCAAACCTGCACATGGTCATAAGGAGGGCAATGACATCACAACTACTACTAGTCGTACCAAATTATGCCTTAAATCAAAATGAAGGAGAAAAGCTGAGATCTAATGAGTGCAGACAGAGATGTGCAGGGGCGAAACGATGGGAAGGAAGGATGTGTTTCGATTGGCTTGAAGCTGGGTTGGGATTAGCTGCAGCGTATGTGCAGCACATGATCATCAACAAACAAAAAACATTAATTTCCTGTGCAAAATCTGTTTCCCCTGCAGAAGAAGACTTGGAACAGGGAGTGGGATGTGGGGGCGCACAAGTGTCGGATGCAAACATTTAAAAAGGAGTTGGTTGGGTGATTCGATTCCCACCAAAGGCTCTGGCTCCCGTTATGTTAAGTAGCCTCGATTATCTGCGCTGATAAGCGGGGGCTTAGCGGGCTGTGTAAAGCTGCAACACGCTGAATGGCAACAGTTGCACACGGGAACAAACCGCTAACATGTTGCACCGCCGAGGCTGGGTCGGTGGGAGGCTGGGTGGGTGTGGGGGGGTGACACACAAATGAAAAGGAATGCGAGCGACAAACGCCGCCCGGAAGCGGCTGCTATTGTCCACAAACGAAATGCATGCAATCAATTGGAGTTGTTGTTTTTTTTCCCGACCTGTTGCGTCCTTTCGGCCGGATTCATCATCACCGCCTGCCGAAAGCTGTTATCCACATAAGACGCCATTGTTTTGGAAGACGCCGTCCGCAGGATGTCGGCTTTCCTATCCGCGCAGAATTGTTTATAAATATCCGAACGCGGCGGATATGGACGAAGGGAAGGCTCCTCCTGGCCGCTGTCTCGCCGTGCTTCTGGTCGCCCTGCTGCGGCTTCCCCGATGCTAGTAGCGGATGAAGCCTGGGAGTGCCCCGGAGCCAGGCCACGACTGGAGCCAGACAGCCGAGCGCTCTCCTCGGGGGTGTCTGCCTGCTGCTGCCGCCGCCACCGGGAGGGAAAACTTTCGTTAAAAAGAAATAAAAAAAAATAAAAAAATAAAATAGCAGGGAAAATTTAAATCGCAGCTCAACGTTGCTCCCTGGAAGGTTATTTCGCCAGCGTGGAGAATCCTCCTTTCTTCACGTTCATTAGAGCCGTTCCTTGTCTCCTCGGCATTCTGCTAGCGACGGAAAGAAAATCCATGTAGAGTTGCGGGGGGAAGCCGTCAAGCGAACAGCAACACACACAAAAAAGTCAGCTAGCGGCTCACGGTTAGCCCGCCGTCAGCAACCGGGCGTCCATGGCGAGAGGTAGAGTTGGAAACGCTCGCCGAGAACGACTTTGGCGTTAGAACATGTTTAACGAGTTTAAAAGTGGTTACAGGCTCCGCCGCCACTCTGTTCTGTTGTATGCCACCATGGTGACTGACACAGCGCGGTGAAGTTAGCCGAGGATAGCGGCGCGGCTTCCGCGGCGTACCCTTTCGAAATAAAGGCTTCGGGGCGGAAGCAACGTGCTCGCCATTCATCCGCAACACTCGGGAGGGGACAATGGCGAGAGGCGGCGTGTTTAGGGAGGAGTCGGCGGTCAGCAATTTATGCGCTTTGCAGAGGCTATGCTTTCTCAGAATGCCGTGAATAAAGACTCGCGCAATTATGCGAAGTGGCACATTAAAGACAAATAGGAATAGTCAAAAGGGAGTGGGGGTTGCGCACAACCGCGTTGACTCACTAAATGTCCTCGTATTAATATGAACAATATTGAAATTACTTTTTAAAAAAAGGTCAATACCCCATGCAAAAGATACCAAAATTCTGTTTCATTTGACCGCTAAAGGTGACTATTTTTGCCGCGGCGTGTCAGATCATCAGTACTCGCTCCTGCTAACTTATTTTGAAGATGTGATCATGTCCGTTTCCGGTTTGTCTGTCGCTATATCTGTCATGATGACGGCGTTTCGGTCCCATGGGGCGGCTAATGGGCGAGTCCATTTAACAAAAAATGGACGCAGGGAGTGGAAGGACTCGTCCATAAAAAGTGCTATGTCTCCATCTAGTGGCTTTATGTAGTATGACTTGGCAGAAACTGTCATACAGCCTTCGAAGCGTATAAGAAAAGCAGCAAGACAGATAAAGACTGATAACTTGGAATTATGTGTGTACATATACAATGATTAACTTGTTATGTGTGACACAACTGATTTTGAAATATAAACGTTGAATTATGATGATGTAACGCAGTTCATGCTTGAAGAGATAACTTGTTTGTTTTTATATGACTTGGCCACTATGATTTTGGTTCGATTGGTTTAATTATTTATTTTACACGTGGCGCTATATTTTCTGAGGGTGGGAACGGACAAGGTTTACTACAACAACAACAATAATCTTATATGACGAGGGTACGAACCACTGACGCCATGGCAACCACCAGCCTTCATGTCAACCAGCCGTGACCTCACGGACAGAGCAGTGTGCCGGGCTCGAGTTGTCACCCAGCGACACCTGCTGCGCTGGTGCACCCGGTGTGTTGCTCATTCAGCGTGTGTGGAGAAAAAGATGCTAACAAGTGAAGCAGCTGCTGGAGGGCCTCAGCGTGGGCAGAGGATGATTTTTACAGGTACGAACAAGAGGATGGGGAGAATACGCTGACATGCTGTCATGCATACACTCAAGGGTAGCTGGAGGATTTGAGGTTAGGTAGGAAGGAAAACCAACACGAGAGAGAGATTAGTAAGTAGCTGATTAGTGGGGAACTATGTGAGTGTGTTTTTGTTTGTAATGTATTTTCTATTGGTAATTGTTTATCATCTATCTTGTTTAATAGGAATTAGAGAATAATTAAATGCAATCATTAGTCAAGCATCTGTGCTTCTGTTTCTGTGCCCTGCAGGCTTCAAGGTTTCCACAATGCATTTAATTCCTATAAAAGTCAGATTTAAAGTAGCCATAGAAAATTGACTTGATCTAAAACCTGCCTGACGGTGTAAGTCTTGCCACACACCTCCGTCAGTCTTCACAGAGAAGCTAATGTAACAAGAATAATACATAAACGTTCTCAACACTTGAGCTAGAGAGATTCGGCCTACATTTTTCCTCCCCCTTTTCCTAACAAGGTCCAGATGGAATCGGAGACTACAGGCCGAGGTCGGACTATTTCCCGCATTACATCGGCGTGGGCTCCCCATCGCCCGAGGCCACGGGTGACCTCGGCTACTTGTGGCGAGCTGCCCCCTGCGGCCCCGCACCTCTGCCCAGGCGGAGCTACGTGGGTGAGGTTGGTTGGTGCTGGCAGCACAACCAGCTGTTGAACAGTGGGACGCTGCTCAGCAATGTGCAAATTAAGGTAGACGTTAAAAAAAAAAGCACCTGGTGCATGCAAATCATGCTAATTAGCAGGTGGATGCATGATCCTTGTGCTCGATGTTTCCCAAAGTTACACTTGAGACTGACTTTGAGAAGCAGATATGATGCATTATGCAACAAACTCATCAGCCATTGGACAAAAAGTGGCACAAGCAGCGAGTTCTGCTTCAAAATCTCATTCATTCAAAATGAAAATGCAACATGTTTTTAAAGAAGCCTGATAATTAGACAACTTTGCAACATAGATTTAAACAGCATTTTTAAAAACAAATCCTTAAAAAAAAAAATTTGTTAATATTAGTAGGTGTAGGAGAATAAACCTGATTTTTTATTTATTTATTTATTTATTTTTAAATTCCAAATAGTCATCTCCTTTGTCCTACATTCTCAATATTTCATTCAGGAAGCACACGCCATTAATTTTTACATGGGTAATTTGGTCGTGTTGCCTCCTGGAATCATAAATACTTTACTAGCATCCTGTATAAACAGGTTGTGCACTCTTCACAGGAAGGTGCAATCCAACTGGAACACGAACATCTTTTTTTCCCCCCCTCCTTTCTCGACCAGAAGACAGAATTCCGGGCGGCGCTTGAGGACAGAGCGGCTCACAGGTTCCAGAGCGAACAGTAATTTGGCTGATGTGAGCTTCCTGGTAAATGAATGACACACTGAACGCATTTGATTTCCCCCTGCTTCTCCCTCTCTCTGCGTGAGTCACGTTACGTTTGAGAGCGCTCAGTTGAATGAGTGCAATGAGAGCCTTCTCGTGTTCGGCCCGAGTGAGCGCCGTCTGCATTGCAGCTGATCCGCCTCTCCATTCATTATGCAGTGCCTCTGGTTTTTTGCAGGAGCACAAAAAGCCTCTGGTTGCACGCGCACCCGCAAACAAACACGCGTGCACACAGTTAAATCAGCCAGTCACATATTTGCATACCCCCTTCACTGCACAGTTGCAACTCTTCTGAACATTAATGTGTGTGAACAGTATAGAAAAATACAGTTGTGTGAGCTCCACCTGCTGTCGAAATGGGAGATTTAGAAATATTGTCCCGAATCTTCAACAGCTGTTTTCACATGGAGACCGAAGTGATGGCATGTAATAATATTACAAGACACACAAACCACAGCCCCTTCTAATGAAGGATCGTTTTCTTGGGCTCCCTTTATACTCGGCTTTGGTGAGATCTTCAGTCCAAACGAGCTTCAAAATGCCAACCAGTTCAAGCCGCCTGTAGCCGCGTTGATGTCATTAAAATATATGGCCTTTGCCCTAAATGTTACTGTAAATGTCACGGCTGTTGTTGCTCAGTGCACCGCAAGACGCGTAAGTGAAGCAGCTGTTCCTGCCGGTCATGTGACAGCCACAGCGGCAAACCTGTCAACATGTTTGCTGGTGCATGTCTGCACATGCATGTATTTCTTTCTTTCTTTTTCATTTGTTGTTGATGTTTGATGTCCCAGTGTGCAATGCAGTCTCATAAGAATATACGGAAGAGCAAATCATTAGACATAAAATCCAGTTTTATAGAATCTCATTGTTTTAAAAAAACAAACATTTCCCATCACAGACACAAAAGACCCCTGGATAAACATCGTAAATAAATAAAAGGGAAAGGCATGAGGAGAAGCGTGCAGAAAAATGTCTTCACATCAGTAGTAAGAGTATCCTGTCTCCCTCTGGGCAGATTATGATCGATGATTACAAGTGGATGTCAGGTTTTGCTGAGGAGGGCAGAGCGAACAACAGATGGCATCCGGCTCCTCACGGTGGCTGCTGCTGGGATGCGTCATCTTTGATTAATTTCTTTTGTCGCATGCTGACTTTTCATCACTTTTATCTCTTGCATAGAACTATGACTTTTGTGTGTATGTGTGTGTGTGTGTGTGTGTGTGTGTGTGTGTGTGTGTGTGTGTGTGTGTAGTAATGATGTTGCTATACACAATTATATATCATGTAAGTGTTTATGACAGTTTATAACAGTAGTCTGTGCGGGATTACATATAAAACTGAACCTTATCGTACAAGTGTCCAGTCTGTTTTTATTTTGTTTTGGGAAAAAAATAACAAACATGTCCTTGACTCTTCAAACCAAACATCTTTACCCCAAAAATAACCGTTCTGCTCGTCCACATCATCTGTTATCTCCCGTAACACATATAGACGTTTGATTGCTGTAAGAGAAGCTTCCAGTAATCCACCCCTGCAGCAATCTCAGCCATAACTACTTTTCTGTGGTGTGAAGCTTGTTTACCACGGTGGAAACCTTCAGTTTCGAGTGAAAAACATAAATAAAAAAAAATTGGCCACACTGACTTCCATTTATCAAGGTCAGAGGCAATTTGTTGGTAATACCACCACTTAAATAGGTTCCTCTCAGTCTGACAGTCTGATATCCACATGGTTGGAAGCATTTGTGGTTGAATGCTGTTGAGACACAGCACGGCATGTCTCAATTGTGAATGCAAGTTGCATCCAGTTGAGAGTCAATGACTTTGGGCCTGATAAAGGATTACATGTCATTTAACACATTCCCAGAAGCGTTAAGGATAAAGATGAAAAAAAAAAAAAAAAACACACACACACAAAAAAAAAAACAAGCAAAAATAACACCACCAGCACCAGCAGTACATATTAAGAATAGGAGCGTCTGAAGTAGATTTATGTTGTTTTAATTTATTGTTTTTGGACACAAACGTTTAAAAACACAATAAAGAGACTCTAAACTAACATTGAATTGGCTTTTGCTGCATTAATCATTTCCACCACTGCCTCATAATCTCACCACGATATTTATTAGCTCCATAAATCAAGGGGTGATGACATCACTAGAATATACAAGGTGTTAGCAAAGCTTAGTATGATGCATTAAGAGTTATTTCAAATATGTTCACACCTGTGTAAAGTGAGTAGGTGTGGCCAGCCTGGTTTTATTTCATTTCGGGTTGTTTTTTTTAATCAATGCCTTTTATTTTGTGTGACCGGAAGTTATAATAAATCACGTAATAACAGCTTCAATACATTGTACTAAGAACAAAAAGTATTTTGGGGGAGGAAGCGATTTATGAGTATTACAAAAGTGAACGTTATTGCCACCCATTCAGTCAAGGCAACAATTACGTCAGTGGAGATGCGTTGACACTACAATTATTTTAATTTTGAAATTCTTAGATCGGAAGTTAAGGAAACTCATTCATTTGCCCCTCCAGTGCACCGGCCGGGTTTATCACGGTTAGCTGAAACAAGTGCATTACACCTCTCTGTCCTTAAAAATGTCTCACCCAACACCCATTGAGAAGCCCGCGAATCCCGAAAACCCCCGTGTCTTCTTCGACGTAGACATTGGTGGCGAAAGAGGTAAATGGCTTATTTTGTTTCCTAAACGAAATGCTAGCGGCTAGTAGAACCGTTAGCGCCGCTAGCTTAGCTTAGCCCAACTGTAGCCCCGCTTGGAGACTTCTAGAAACTTTAGCATTGGAGCTAACATGAGTGGTACACACCCGGCGTAAAAACCAAGTAGCGGACCCACGATGGAAGCATTATTTTTGAATTAAGTTGGCTTTTTCAGCTCTGGCTAATGCCCATTCATGAAGCTTCACCCGCCTTTTCCGTGTATGAACCACGTGTAGTTGTGTTGTTGTCCACTCACACAGTCAGGCACCGATCCTTACGTAGCTGAGGTGAGAAATGACGGCATAGTATTCAGCCGCTGTGCTGATTGAGTGTCCTGCCGGTGCTGTGTTCCTACTGGTTTCCAGTTTAACTGCTTTCCTTGCCGAACAGCTGCAGTTGTGTTGCGTCGCCGTCAGCAGATTCGACACAAATTCACAAACTTGCGCAACACATTACCAGCGATTTTCAAGTCGCAGCCCACATTTACCGCAGGGAATATGCTTCTGATAATAAGCACTACGTACTGGTGACATTTAAAAATTAAAATATGAAATAAACGAGCGTCGAGTTGGACTCGACCTCACTCCAACAACAATCACACTACGTATATTACCTGTTACCACCGTGAGCCACCGAGACTCACAGCAAGCACGGCTTTCCTCGGGTATTAGCAAGTGACGTCAGCAACAGGTAACATTTTGATTTGGAGCTGCTTGGAAACTAGTCGGAGTTAACTTTTTCTGCTTGAACTGACTAACTTACCGTAGATGTGTCACTCAATTGCCAATGCCAACTGTCATTTTCTCACTATATTCTTTTGTGTGTTCATCTATTTGCATATTTGTTTGTCCGTAGCTGGCCGAATAGTCCTGGAGCTTTTTGCGGACATCACTCCCAAGACTGCTGAAAACTTCCGGGCGCTGTGCACTGGAGAAAAGGGCATCGGCAAATCAACGGGGAAACCGCTGCACTTCAAGGGATGCCCATTCCATCGAAGTAAGTAAGCTGACGCCTCCTTGATGGAGTTTGTCATGCATACGTGAATTTAAATAGGGTACCTGAAACACTGGGAAGAGTCTTGCATATTTAATGGCTTATGCCAGCTGTGCACTGTGCTTTGGGGCTGCAGAAAGGGGAAAAAATGGTGTGAGATGATCGCCAAGAAGCAAGCGCGACAACATTCTTGCTCTTGGCTCTCGGAACTGTGGTCCTATGATGCAGTGTATAACAGGTTCACCCTGCATCGACTAACAGATGGTTTGCCAGTATCCATGGAGGCAAAAAGCATTGTGCAAACGCAACTCCTGCTCCAGTGTGTGTGGGGATGTTGCAGATCAAGATGAGAACCTCACGGAGGAAGTCTCTGGTCTCTCAGCCCCTGTTTCTTCTTTTTCTAGTGTCGGCATCGATGGAAATCACACATCGATGTTTCATTCTTGCACACCGTCATGCTTTAATATCAGCTGAATCTGGCTGAAAATCAGTCAAACTTCCTTGCGTAGCTAGGTTTGTTAGACCCATGCTGTGCTGTGCCACCTGCGGTGAGATTATTATTAGAATTATTTAATTGCACAGTGTCTAGCTGGCATTAAATTAGTTATTTTTTCTCTATTTGCTAAATTCCCCTGATAAAATTTACCTTAAAAGAAGAATTCCTTCATCATAAATTGAAATATTCCTTTTAACATTACAGCAGGATCCCCCAATGTTCCATAGATCATTATATTATTTATATTATACTGTACATGGGAACATTATTTAGCTATGTCAAAGTATTTAAAATACAGAATGCAAACAACTATTATTTTCTAAGTCACTTATAGTTCATGCTATTGCATTTTGAGTAGGTCAGCTTGAGTGATACTGACTGTCAGGCCGGTTGATCTTTCTGGATGTTTTATTTTTTGTTTCATTGTTTTTGCAGTCATCAAAAGTTTCATGATCCAAGGAGGTGACTTCTCCAACCAAAATGGCACTGGAGGTGAGAGCATCTACGGGGAGAAGTTTGAGGATGAAAACTTCCACTACATGGTAATTTTTTTCTTAAATAAAATAGTTAATAAGTGGTGAGGTTGCTGACGCCATGAAATATTTTATGCTCTGAGAAATGCTGTATTGACTGACAGACTTCAAGGTTTCTCATTCTGTGCATTCCTGAAAAAATTCTCCCAATGCAAATTCAACTTTTGCCTTATCTGGATAATATCACTTTTAAGTCCACTAGATGGTGCTAAGTGCTCACTATTTAGCAAGGCAGGTCAGTTTCACTTGAGTTTGCATAGGTAAATGCAACAGAAATAAATTACAATTGGCCAACAATGGCGAGTGTCTCAACACTAAATGTAAACACGCTTGCTTGTTTCTCTCCTGTTTTTGTGCTGTTTTGTTTTTTTGCTGAGTATCATACTTCACCTTCTTCACGCAGCATGACAAAGTGGGTCTCCTGAGCATGGCCAACGCCGGGCCCGACACCAACGGCTCTCAGTTCTTCATCACCACCGTTCCAACGTCGCACTTGGATGGCAAGCACGTGGTCTTCGGCCAGGTGCTAAAAGGGTTGGGAGTCGTCAAAATGCTGGAGTCCATCGAAACACAGGAGGACGTCCCAGAAAAGGTGAAAAAAATAGTTTTCAATGTGGTGTTTTTAAAAACTCAGTGACCCCAAAAAATGTGATGAATAACGGTGTCGACTCTGAGACTGGTCAGAATTTCCTGATTTCCAGATGGCAAATCAGTCTAAAGTCTGTGCCAACACCCTCCTCTGCAGCCGTGCGTCATCGCCGAGTGTGGAGAGCATAAGGACGGGGACAGCTGGGGCACAGCAACAAGCGACGGCTCAGGGGACACTCACCCCGACTTCCCCGAGGACTCGGACATCAGTTTTAAAGACGTAAGTAGCCCATGAGCTCTGCGATGCTGAAAGTCACAGATGACTCTCAGAGGATCAGACCGCTCCGTCTGATCTGCGATGAAGGACTTTCTGGGTTTCTGGGAGGAGCCGGTTTGTCATCTAATGTTAAGTGAGACCAGGGGCCTGTTTCACAGAGTGGCTTTTCTGGAAACCCAGAGTTTGTTACCCCGGAAACAAGGGAAAGTCTTGAGATCGAGTGACACTGTTGTCAGTGCCCTCTGTGACTTCACATATGACTGATTTGATCTGAA
Organism: Thamnaconus septentrionalis; assembly: GCA_009823395.1. NCBI lineage: Eukaryota > Metazoa > Chordata > Actinopteri > Tetraodontiformes > Monacanthidae > Thamnaconus > Thamnaconus septentrionalis. The sequence goes on from CM020509.1 coordinate 5,488,951, forward strand.
AAGCAATTAAAGCGCATGTCTATAATATTTGGAGATTTTTAAGAAGAAACAGCAACATCAAGTGGTTACAATTTAGATTGCGGCGCTCTTTCACTCAAGTCCCCTACGGAGGGACTATGTACCTTCCCTCTCCCGAGCTCGCCAGTGAACTACGGTGGCCTGTGAGCACAAACCGGGATACCTCCTCCACCTTCTTCTTCGTTGGTATATTTGAAGACGCGAGCGTTATGGGTTGCATGTTAAGCTTTTAGCAATATAAAAAATCATAAGTTCAGCCAAATTTGACACACTGGACCTTTAAGATCAACTGTCTGTCTCTTTACATTTAGGTCGAACAAGTTCTGACTGTTGCCGAGGACTTGAAGAACATTGGAAACACCCTGTTTAAGAATCAGGACTGGAAAGCTGCAGTCAAGAAATACGGCAAAGCCCTCAGGTAGTGCGAGCGTCTGTTTGTGTTGCATTTCTACCTATGAGTGTCGAGGAAAATCGAGACGGCGCTGCACCCTTTCAGATAAAATCATTCAGCAAAATACGCCTTCATCTCTCTATTCACACACTCACACGCCGTCTCTCTGCAATGTATAAAAGACATAAATGCAGCCCATCACAATCCCCTGAGATTACAGCCTGATGGTTATATAGAAATACTACTCAGCAATTTGTCAGCAGGAGGCTCTACACTGCCTCTAAAAGCCTCATTGTGAATTCCAAAGGCAGCCTCGCCTTTGACCGTCCACAGACGACAAACACACACACTTCCCTGGCACCTGCGACCGACTTTCACATCCAGCTGTGCACCTAAAAAGCTTTCCCCCGTCCTCCTCACAGGTACCTGGAGCTGAGCGGGGTTCAGCTGGAGGAGGAGGAGGAGGCGCAGAAGAAGCTGGAGCCCACAGTGGTCAGCTGCTACCTCAACACTGCCGCCTGCAAGCTGAAGCTGCAGCTGTGGCAGGAAGCCCTGGACAGCTGCAACGAGGTACCGGCATCGACCGAGATCCCGTTTCACTCAGTAAATCTCAGCCCTCTGCTTTCTTCAACGCTTCGGGCTCTGCGGCACTGAATCTCATCCCCACTTCGCACCCAAAGCATCTGTGGCTCCGCAGCAGACCGCGGCCATTCAAGTCATTGTGCAAGTTAACACCAGGTGCGGCGTGGGCGCGTTTCATAAGCGTCACAAAAGCGTGAAAACACAACGCTGTGGTAAAATACGCGGCCGTTCTATTTTACACGCTTCACACTTCCCGACCGTGTCAATCACAGCAGGTGTCACAGCAAGTAGGATCGTTCAGCCACGAAGTCAATGATTGGAAAACACGGTGGATCTGGTTTATTTTCATCATAATGTACAATGTGCTGGATTCTACTGTGAAACATTAACGTGACTCATCGACTTCAACACTGTTCAGTTCGGCCGTCAAATAAGCAGATTTCACTTTAAATCTGAAACAATGATGCAATAAAACGCAAGTATACTTTAAATACCTGCATTTTGTATGATACCAGCAGTTAGGTTTATTTTTAGTTCTCTTTTTTACATACAGCTATACTTGAGACACAGTTGGGACAGGCAAAAGAGTTTTGTTTCACTGTTGTTTTCTTTAAATACATGCAAATCGCGCAATCTTGCAATCCTCGCGTGAACCGATCGAGCCGCCGCACCAGACGCCCCCGCCCGCTTAGAAGCGCGATTGTTGTGAGAGGGTACAGAGCGGTTTGGCAGTCAGTATTAAGTGGAGGTGACTTTTATCCTCACCGAGTGTCTCTGTTGTGTCCTGCAGGCTCTCGATCTCAGTGAAACCAACACTAAGGCACTTTTCCGGAGGGCCCAGGCTTGGCAGGGGCTGAAGGACTACAGCCAAGCCATGGTAACATCCGCACCGGCACACCGCTCTTTTTAACCGATGCATAAACGCAGTCTGGGAGCTGGAGATGTACCGCGGCAGTTAAATGCGAAACAATTTAATGCATGTTTACACACTGCAGCAGGCAAAGTGGGTTTTATTCCAGGTGTTTTTCAAACAGCCAGTTGTTTGCAAACATTTGCACTCTGCAAGAAACAGTGTTGTTGTTGTTGTCGTGCAGGGCAGAAGCCACCATTACATCTCCCACGCAACAACTATTTATGTTTCCCCGCAGCGCAATTGCTGTTTGACAAATGATGTGAATTAAATCGGATGAATCGCTTTAACGACGGCCTAAACACGTCCAGTTTCATCTGATTCCTGAAAAGGCGTCTGTTTTTTTTTAAGACACGTTTATCACGCTACAGCACGTGATAAACGTTCTGTCGCGTGGTAACTGCAGTAGAGATTATTGGGTGTATAAGCAGGTGCACTGGTGTTGCCAGCAGTTTGACTCTGAATTCTGTCGTTTCCAGATGGACCTGAAGAAAGCGCAGGAAGTCTCTCCAGAAGATAAAGGTGGGCGTTGTCTCTCATACACCCAGATGGGCTGCAACGTTTTCCCCCCTTTTTTCACCCTACTTAAAGTTAATTGTTCAGACATTTCATGCATGATTTTTTTTTTGCCAAATCTTAATTTAACCTTGGGGGTGGAGCTGAGTCACACTCTACTTCTCAGAGGAGAACAGGATCATCAGGACGATGCCTTCAGTCTAATAAATGTTTCCTTTGCCAACTCTGGTCTTCATGTTCCGCAGCGTGAACTTCAAATCTGGCTCATTTTGATAGATTGGGGTTAAATATGCATCAGTTACACTCCGTGTATCTACATTCACAAAAAATCTACTGATAGTGACATTGCGCCTGTAGACAGACTGAAATATTCACTGGAAAACTTTGGACACAGATGGTTTTTTCCCCCGCGATTTCCTCTGAGAAATTGAAGAACAGTGTTTGACTTAAGACAAGACGTCTCTGCTTCTGAAAGTGCCTCGGCTACAAACAGATGAGATCTGACGTAACGGACTGAAAAGGATGCCACAAATGCAGCGTCTGCCCCACTTTTCAATATTTCTTTCGAGAGCACGAGCTCTTTAATCTCGTTAATGCCGAGTGTGACCAATGGGAGGGGATGAGGTTGAAAGCTGAGCGGCAGCGAGCACCTCGTCTCTTCCATCACTTTGCCACTCTTCCTTCCAAAAGAGCTTGTTCTCCCTTTATTTCCAATTGGGACATGGGACAACAGTTATTAAACGGTTATTACAGTTTAATAACTATTACAGTTATTAAATAAATATTCAACTGTATTTGTTTCTTTTTTCCGCAGCTATCATCAACGAGATGAAGAGAGTCCAGCTGAAGATTCAGGAGGAGAAAGAGAAAGAAAAGAAGATCTATGCCAAAATGTTTGCATAAACATTTCACACCCATGTAACATCTTGTTTGAAGTACCTGACAGTAACCTAAAGTCATGTTCAACAGCTGGCGGAGAGTCAGGAGTTGGTGGGAAAAAAAGCTGTCAAGTTTGGTTTGTTTTTCATGTTCACATCTGGCACCGTCTCTTACTGTGCGCACTGTAACCAGGGAAAAATAAAGGCTTCTCGTGCAAACGTATGTCTCATGCTCAGCAAAAAGAGCTCCAAAAAAACTTTGTTCACGGTTAAAACGTACCCCTCTCGATGTTCTGGAGTAGCCCTGCAACGTTTTGTATGTGGTATTGTTTCATAGCAGAGATTTTGACACGGTTCCCTCGGCTTCATACAGTACATCAGTTTATCTTCAGTTTATTTATACTTTTTTTTCCCACAAATCCAGAGAAAACGTTTATTCTTGAAATCATCTGGTGTTATGTACAATACTGTGCAGAACAAATGTTGCCGCTCAACCTGCGAGAATGCTAAAATAAACATTCATCTGAAAGCTGCTTGTTCCTAAGTGCTTTAACAATGATGGTCAGTTTAGCACCTTCACAACATCATTTGGTACTATTGTTAACTTAATGCTGTGGTTGGTGATGAAAAATGCACAACCACTAAGAGCGCAACCAGGTGTCATAATTAATTCCCTGATGTATAAATTAAAAATCCCTACGCAGGACAATACAATATTAGTAATTGTTTCAGTTTTCTTTCTTTTGCAATAATGGCAAAACTGACTACAGCCACATTTAGGCACGGTGACCGGCAGCCGGTGAGAACTGCAGCCCTTAATGCATCACACACACAGTGAAACTGGAGCCTCACATCCCGTTGTAGGCCGGACCGCCGCCCCCTTCAGGCACCACCCAGTTGATGTTCTGGCTCGGGTCCTTGATGTCGCACGTCTTGCAGTGGACGCAGTTCTGGGCGTTTATCTGCAATCTCATCCCATCCCCCGTTTCCAGGGGGACGTACTCGTAAACACCTGGGAGGAGGTTGTGGAGAGGGAACGCATGACTGCTTTTGCAAAAAAAAAAAAACACAAAACAAAACCAAACAAACGCTGTGACATTCAAGGTTTAATTGTTTATTTGATGGTGGCTTTCGTTGCATTTTTTCTGGGTATTTGTCCATTAAAAACACGCTAAAAAAATAAACAGCACTGTGGAACTTTATTGAACAGTGCCACCGTTAGATCTTTGAGTTCAGCTCATGAAAAATGGGAGCAAAAACAAAAGTGTTGCCTTTATATTTTTGTTCAGTGTATTATAGAGGACTACAGTAACCCAGTTAGGTTGTTGGAAAGGAAAATAAAGAACTTCACTCTGTCCCGACGGCCATTATTTCCGAGGTCAGAGATGTCCTCATGACTCATCCTGCACGGTGCCGCCGTACTGTTCTGAGAGTAATTGCAATTGTCTGTCGCGCTCCTTTGTCACGCGGTCTCGCCAGTGCGACAAAGGACAGCGGCTGTCGGTACGCAACTGCTGAAAACTAAAGCTTTTGAGTCAAACCGGGGAAAAGGCTTTGCGACCAGAAATCTGCCGCTCGAAACACAAACCCAACGACGACGTTTAGGAGCTTGAGGAAACAAACAAATCTTAGATCTCAGTTGTAGCCTCTTTTTTGTTTTTTGCTTGATCAGACACAATATCTTGACAGAAAAATAAGTTGTATTTTGATCTAGGCAAAGACTTCATTTTTTTTTTCAGACTTTGAAAGGAGGAATCTGTTCTGTTTATAATTCACAGTTTCTGCTTGGAATAACAACCTCAATTACTTGGTTGGATGCAAGAAAAAGATTTTCTTTTAGACAAATCCAACTGAAATTTGAAGAGACAAACTCTGAAGTTGAAAAGCCCCAAAAGCCCCCGTGATCCCGTGTCCTATCACTGACGATGTGTCCAAGAAACTGCATCACAAGATGTATGCAACAATTACAGAAAAGTATTTGCTTTCTTGCCCTACAATGTGAGTGAGCTACGTGCTATGTCTATTATCGGCACCCTGACACATTTTACATTTTTTTTCCAAAATAAAAGCGATATTACTAAAATTTCGATAAAGTACAATTGCGATTTCCATTTTGGTGTGAAGCGCATAAGCCGTAATTCTCGTAAAATGGTAAAATTTCAAAGCCCTTCTCCCTCATTTCCCTTTCTGTTTTTTTATTGCGATATTTATGTCTTGCGCAATTGTAGGGGTAATGGAAACGCAGCCATTGACTCTGTGGGTGGATGCAGCCATCACAAACTCACCCGCGGGGCAGAAGCGCTGCTCGGGCCCGTCGTATATGGCCAGGTTCCTGGCCACCGGGATGCTGTCGTCCTTCAGGGTCAGGTGGGCCGGCTGGTCTCCCTCGTGGTTGGTCCCGCTCAGGGCCACGGACGAGAGCAGGTCAAAGCTTATCTTGCCGTCGGGCTTGGGGTATTCGATTGGCGTGCAGTCTTTGGCCGGCTTCAGCTGGTGTGCATCAAGGCCTGGGAGGGAGAATAGCGCCCGGCCGGTTACGAAATGTTCATTTTCTCTGGGCTGAGATAAGGCGACCTCTGGCTGCACCTATAGAGAGGCCACTGGAAATGGAACATTGGTCCAAAGCTAGAGTGTACTGAGTGCACAGTGAAAAGAAAAAGTCTCATATATTGTATGAATACATCTAGTTTTAATCCAGTTAACCTTCTCCTTCTTCCTCCTACTAATAAGTCTCATATTACGTGAATTTCCATGAAGCAATGTTTGAAAGAAAAGTACTAATAATGTCCTCCGCCTGTCAATGAACCAGTTGCTTGGCAACATTACACGACTTGTGAACAGGCTGACAACGGCCAAACTGAGTCCACGAGACAAGGCTTGAAAACAAAATAGTTTTAACCATGCAGCAGGGACGATATTTAAATTGGACTGGTGTTTGCTAGTGTGTAAACAATAATGTGTATTTTGGTCTGTCTGTGAATTCTCCAGGAGGGAAGCGAAAAGTCAATCATTTGCTTCTTTGTCGCGCTCCACTTTTAGGAAATACGTAGAAACACACAGTTGTGGTAGGAATTCCCGTCACTGTGGGCGCTGATATGACGCCTCTCTGATAGCACTGCCGCGACGGTGAACACACCCCCAGTCGGATGATGGCTCCACCCCCTCTGAGACCGCCCTGTTCTCATCCCTTTCCAAATGTGGAAAAACATGATGATAGGAAAAAAGAGGTTTCAAGTATGTTTTAAAAGGTTTCGAGATCTTTAAAAAAAAAAAACCAAAAAAAAAACCCCAGATTCAAAAAAATAAATAAAAAATGATGGCGTTTCTGTAAAATGAATCAGTTTATGGAACAATCTGAACAAAGAAACTCAAGTACCCAAATCAATATTTACATTTAAAAGAGCAATAAAAGCCAGTATATTGAAGGAATGTGTGGGTCTCTGATTGCCAAGAAATTATTATGAATATTTGGAGATTGATTGTGCTGCTGTGGATGTTTAAGCTCTTTATAAACGTATTAAATGGAAGAATATTCTTCTCTCTGCTCCCTTTTATTCAGGAGTCGGGAATGTTTGTGTTAATGTCTAATTGTTTTGTTTTAACTAAATGATTTAAATAAAAGTACAATGTGGAAGATCCACCAGAGCACTAGGAAGCTCTGGTGGATCGTTATCAGGAGGCTGCAAGGCTAAAAGTTTTTTTATTTTATTTTATTTTTTTAACAATGTACTATGGATGGAACTCTTCTGTCACGTACATTGTAACTCATGACATAAATGAATGAGCTGTGTGACTCACCGCAGTGCTTGAGGGTCCAAGGCTCTTTCCCTCTGAAGACCCAGTAGAAGATGCCGGTGTAGACCATGCCGCCGTACAAGCCAAAGTAATTGTGGAAAGACGGCCTGATGTTTCTTACAGAGTACAACTCCTTCCACACCCACGACTTCTTCAAGTTGTCAGAATATTCAGGCACATGGAGTCCTAAGGATATATATATATATTTAAAAAAAATGAATTAGCTCCTATCTTGTTTAAAAAGCTTCATGAAAAAAAAAATCAATTTATTCACTGAGTAGTTTCTGACATTTTTAAGAAATATATGAGTTGAGGACAACGTTCTGAACTTTCTAGTAGTAAAGTGAAAACTGAACTGTATTGAAGTCAATCTTCTATTGGAAAGTACTGCAGTGAGTTTGGCTAAACCAACCCTTTAAATGTTAATACTGTCAATCAACCATATTTTCAGGCTTGAGAGTATGAAAAAAAATCCCCAGGACGCTTCAGTTGTTTCACTTTGATTTAATTGTTTTTCCCACACGACCAATTAGAATTTGACTTCATGGTCAAAACCACCCCCCCGCCCCCGCCCCCGCCCCCCCGACTGCGAGACGCCACCGTTTTATTTCTCCCACAGTGACAATTCAGCCTAACTAGGAAAACCTTAAAAGCTATGAAGCCTGCCGCCTCTGCTATTTACTCCACATGTGCTTTGATTGCATACCTGCTGTCTCGGACTGCGCCTCTTCGGCTGCGAGTTTGGGGAAGACGGCCTCGGCGGCCAACATGCCGCTCTTCATGGCCGTGTGGGTGCCTTTGATCTTGGGCACGTTCATGAAACCGGGGCTGCAGCCGATCAGCAGCCCTCCGGGGAACGTCAGCTTTGGGAGGGACTGGAGAGGGAGCACAGAGAGTTCACGCCAAGTCTTATTTTTAATTACGCCCCACTCCCACTGCCCCAAGTCTCACTCAAACTAGTTTACAGTCGTGACACTCAATGTGCCTGTTTTCCACGGCCGTCTGATCCCAAACCCAGAATGATGTCTAAACCCATTAGGCCAATTAAATTAGCCACTTTCTGAAAGTCTGCTCATGGCGTGTTGGATCCCTCATACTCATAATAATAATACTAATGACACATCTTATTTAAGCGCCTTTCTGACACTTGACAAACAAAGACAATAAAAGACAGATAAAAACTACACATGGTAAGAATTAATAAGCAAAGCGGCAAAAACTAAATGGACTTGTTGAGATCCAGGCCCTGCAGCCTGGCTTGAATCAAACTATCTCCCCACAGACAGATGAGCCAATGACTTTCCTCCTCTGTCCAGGGACTGCTGTTCTCTACTTCTTCTGTCTGCTCCATTCCATTACAGAACCACACCTCCAACGGCGCTCTCTGGTCTGGCGAAACTGACTCTTGCATCGGGTCGAGTGACGTCACGGACAGTCAAAACCGATCGCTGTGTTTGGAGCTGTTCACACTGAGACGCATCGGTCCAAATGCCATTTGAAACTACCTCCCGAAGGTGCTTTCAATCGGTTTTGCAAAAATCGGATTTCATGTGATTTGTGACTGTTCAGACTACAAAAGAGCCATCCGGTTTCAACCTGGATGGGCTGAAAATGGGATTTTGGCTGGCAGCCTGAACGTGGCTTTACAATAATCAACACGGGAGGTGATGAGACTGTGGATCAGGATGTAAGTGGTGTGAGAGAAGAGCGAGAGGGGTGGAGATGATTAATGTTGCGAAGATGAAAATATGCAGAGCGGGTTATATTATTGCTGTGTGAATGGAAAGACAGTGAGCTGTGGAGGACGACACCCAGACTCTTAACCTGAGGGGAGAGAGTCTAATCCCCGAATAGAGGTCTATCCATCCAGTAGTGCACATCTGGATGAATCTATTCTGCCACTCAAGTGTAATCTCAGCGCGTGTGTCTCACTGACACACACCTGCATGCCTCCTTCGTTCAGCGCTCTGGCCCCGTAAGCGATCCTGGTGCCTCCTTCCAGCGTGGGAGCCACGAAGGGGTGATGCTTCCAGCGCTGGAACTCCCTGAAGGGGCTGAGATACGGGTTGCTGTAGTCCAGGCCCACCTGGAGGAGCAGGGGGACAATAATGAGCCCAGTTCATTGTTGGTAAATGTTGCCATGCACCACCCCCGAGCCAGTCAGTCAGTCAGTGCATTTACTGTTTTTACTGTCGAGAGACGATTATTGGTATCGATATGGACAAGGGGAAAAAATAACAGGTGTTTTATTGCTTGCTGTTGGCAAAGAGCTTTACAGAAAGTAAAACTGAGTGCACGTCTGAAAGGACGGTCAGACCCTTGGGTTGAAACATGGATAAATAAATAAAATGGGCCTCAATGGTCAGACACATTGCACAGTCAGAGAATAATGGCCACTTGCAGTAAAGCCACAATAAATAAGTCTGGTCCATGGACATCAAAATAAAGTTTGGTCTGAATATGAAGTGAAATTCAGGGCTAGAGTCAATTTAGTCAGCCAATTGTCAGATGGAGCAGCATCGTAATTGAGGAGAGAGATTAAATGTTAAAAACAAATGGAGGCAATTTTACAGAAACACACAAAAAAAGTAATTCACATTGTTGTCGTTATGATTCCAGGAGACGTCAGGAAAAGGATGGAGTTGCAAATCAAATGACTGAATATACTTGGGTTATGAAAACGGCAGAGATGAGCTCATTTAATGCGCAGTGGGAGAAGCTTTTTACCTCGTTACATCTGACTGCAGGAGGGGATCTTATATTCCAGTTTATGAGAGTGGTGCAAAATAGGTCAGAACACTTCAACATGTGATCACTGCTGCCGGTGTCTCTGCAATATCTGAATGAGATGCATCTCTTCCACTTTATTGACATGAACATCTGTGCATAAACCTGTTCACTTTTGGTTTTGCACTTTTTCTTGAGAAACTTGAGGATTATTCTGTGTTTTTATCTCTGCCTGCACAACGTCACACCATGCACAACATCTGCATGACTCACCACAAAGCCCAAGGCCACAAGTGGCTCTCCTTCATTCAGGTGATAAAGAAAGGAGCCTCCATAAGTATTCCTGTTCAAGGGCCAGCCCACAGAATGCTCCACCCGGCCTGGCCTCCACTTTTTCTCATCAATTGTCCACAGCTGGAAGGAGAGAGGTCAGAGGATCGTCAGCGATCTCAGGTGCCTTGATGGTTCCTCTGAACAGACTCCTGACTGTGAACGTGTCCCTCACCTCCTTCAGGCCGATGGCGTAGGTCTGTGGTTCGCAGTTTTCTCGCAGGTTGAACTGCTTGTAGAGCTGTTTGGCCAGGTGTCCATGACAGCCTTCTCCAAACATTGTGACTTTAGCGTGGAGTTCCATTCCTCTCTCAAAAACATCCTGGTGCAAGAAACAGGGGGCAGATTTTTTTCTTTTAATCAAACAGAAAATATTTTGCATTCAAAAATTCAATCAAAGCAAGTTTACATGAGGTGCAAGTCATGCTTTGCTATATCCATTGTTTCTTTTTGCAATAAAACATTTATGTCAATATTATGTACATAATTTGTAAATAATCCAACTGTCAATACAATGTGAATGTCTTGTGTATATCTTGTTTTTGATTGTCATTTGTTCCCTGTTAGGCTCAAAATATCTAGCCTAGAAATATTTTTATTTTATTTTATTTCAATTCCTTATTTCTTTTAATCAATATAATCCCTATTATCTATACCTATTATTATTCTATCGTATTGTTGTTGTAATTATGCAAATGTTCCCAATGTGGGATTAATAAAAGCTTCTTCTTCTTTTCAACCTCTAACACAACTTCCAAAAAAAAGCCTAATATCAAAATAACAAAATCAAATCACAATACCTTGGGTGAGCCGTCTTTAGCGATGCCGACATCATTAGTGGCAATTCCCTTTACGCTCCCATCTTCATGGAACAAAACCTCGACAAAAAAAAGGACATGAAGGTCAATAATGGAGCAAACGTGTTTCCTTGCATCGACGATGACAGTCATCAGCGGCTGCACACAGAGACAAAGTTGAGTAGTCCTGTCTTTGAGCCGTGGGATACTATTTTTTGGGTGTAAAGAAATAAAAAACAGAAACAACAAGGTCTCATGTTATGCATGAATAATACACCAGTGAACTCAGTCAGAAATATTTGTCCTTGACTTTCATTTGCTTGCTCTAACTTTTCAGAAAGTACCTGCTAAAAAAAAAAAACAGTTTTATGGATGTGGGGGGGGCTGATACCTCAGATGCAGCATAACCTGGATACAGCTCCACTCCCAGCTCTTCAGCCTGCTCCCCAAGCCAGCGCACAAAGTTCCCCAGCCTCACAATGTAGTTGCCGTGGTTCGCCATGGGGAGACCTGCACAGTGAGAAAGACCATGCAGACACAGACTCAGCACTGCTCAGGTTGTGGAATTGTGGCGCGAGCAACATCACTGAGAATCTGTGAAGTGAAAAATTTGCAGTTTGTGAATGTGCTTTACCTGGCAGCATGGGAACAGGGATTCTGTACTTCTCTGTTAAAATGCTGAACACGTCTTCAGTCACTGGAGTGTTCAGCGGCGCCTGAGGCGTAAAACAGATTTGTGTCTATCATACATAATATCCAAGTAACGCGTCAATCATGCGTGCGTGGTCCTGCAGGCAAGCCTGACGTGGAGGAAATAAGAAATGGCAGGGCGCTCACCCCTCGCTCTTTCCAGTCGGGGAAGAGCTCGTTGAGGGCGGTGGGCTCCAGGCAGGCCCCCGACAGGGTGTGCGCTCCAATCTGAGACGCCTTCTCCACGAGGCACACACGCAGCTCCTTCTCCTGCTCGTTGGCCAGCTGCTTCAGACGAATGGCCGCCGAAAGACCAGCAGGACCCCCGCCTACTATCAGCACATCTGCCTCGTCGGCAAACCTCTCCATGTCTATTCCTGGAGTGGAGCGACAAGGAAAACAAATAAATAAGTGGAGATAAGGAGGCACGAGTGGCAACGGCGAAAGGGAAATTACTTGCAATAAGGTCTTATCTGAAATGGCAAAGACGCTCATTCAACATGTTGAATAATGCATTGCAACATAATACACATAAAGCCAAATTTGCATTTGTTTTAAGTGAAAGGACATGAAATACTAATTTACCTCCAATATAGACTGTGTCAGCCTGAGACACAAAACCCATCACACCATTCACACTTCAATCTCAAAAGGTACTTTGTATATGTAGCCTACGAGTCACCAAACTCAGAATTAAAAAAACACTCTGACAATGTCTTCAGTGGGTGCGCTGTCTTACCTTCCCATCTTGTGTCTTTATCGCGGGGGTGGATGGTGTAGTGTGTTGTGATGCGTGGCGCAGACCCGGAGGAGCATCTCCGTCTGTGTAGCGTTGTGTACAGCTGAGGGGCAGCGTGCTCGTTCTGGGCTACCCTCAGAGTCCTGATGCACCTGTGGGCTGCAACACACAGATAACGTTTTTCCAATCTGCGCCACTTCCAACTTGTTTCGAAGTGGTTCAACTCAGTTCGTCTTGATTTATGCCAATCCCAGTTTGGTTTGTGTTTATGCATCCACATGCAACAATTGTCTCGGTCTCGGACTGGGCGGACTTGGGGTTTTTGATCAAGACCAGTCGAGACTCAGCCAACACTACAATGACAGATAATAACAGAAACGAATCCAGCTGCTGCCGTTTTATGGTGTTTGTGACACCCCCCATTATTCCTAGTTCATTTTATTTTTCATTTTATGAGGCAGTTGTTTTTTTTTGTTGTCGTTTCTTGGAAAATGGTTCAGAATAGTTGGCAAAGCAGCAAAACGTCAAATAAAATTATTAAAAATACCTTTCTGAAAAGAGATGTTGAATTTAAAAAAGATATTGCTCATTTTTTTGTGTTTTGTTGTGATTTTTCTTTGACATATAAAGTACTGGTCTTGTCTTGGTATCGAATCTAAAATGTCTTGGTCTTGTCTCGATCTCTATACTCTCGATCGGTGAGGTATTGACTACAACACTACATAGCAGACCCCCCAGATATTAACGCTATTTTAGCGGCTAACCTTACCTTAGGTAACGTGCCGGAAATGGCAAGCAGCTGTCGCGCTGCAAACACACAGCAGCGGCAGCGCTGTGCTAGCTAACAGCCCTACACATCCAGACTACATTTAAAGTTATTAAAAAGCAAGCACCTCGGGATTATTCAAAACCCAACAACAATTGCAGACCGCTGTCGTCACGAGCAATAATAGAACATGAAATGGGCACGTAGCTTATTATAAAGGTCGCTGTTCAAGTGACCTATATCTTGGATTCAACTTTCACCTACATTTTAGCTCGACGCTAACATGCTAGCGTTTCTTTTAAAAACTGAGGCGAAGTTATTTAAACGTTAAATATATTCACTGACCACTTGGGTAACCACGTAAACGAAGCAGTAGTACTTTGCGGCACTGTCGCCAAGTGAAAAAAAACAAAAACAAACGAGCGTTTGCGCCGTCCACGTCTAAATACATTAGCGAAGTAGCCAGTTAGCGGGCGGAATGGTTACTCACCTCTGCTGGAGTATCTGCTTGCAGGAAACATCTTGTGTCCGCCAGTGGTAGCTCACCAGCGGACAGCGTTGTGTTGTCTTGCTTCGGTCTGCTCAACAATAGACTGGTTGTTGTTGTTACCTCACCTCCTTCAGTGTAAAGGTTGTCTCGTCCGTAAGCAGAGACTGCCCCCCCCACAAAAAAACACCACCTTACAAAATACGTCTCATAATCATGGCCGTTCGTGAGCGTCAAATCTGCGCTGAGGTAACTGCGCAGACGTGGATCTGCACACTGTCCAGGCTAACATCAGGCTCTTTCTCATCAACGACTAGAGTTTATTGACAAAGTGTGCTTGTAGAAAGAATATCTTTATAATGTGACCCAGTGACAACAAGCAAGTCAATATACCAGACGAACAAGAGGCGTCTGTTTGAATGCTGCAAATTTTTTTGTTATAAATTAGTAATAGTTAATTAAAAGTGAACATTTTTACTTTAATTTCAAATTATGTGACCAAGTGACAAATATTCCAACTTGCATGGCTTACGATTTGAAAGAATTTGCAAACCTCTGATTGTTTTTATTTAGTATTTTATTAGCCATATTTTTTGGGTGAAAATAAATAAAAATCTTTTCTCTCTATGGCATTTCAAACGACCAGGCTGAAGAGCTTGATGTGGACATATCACGTAATGTTTTATTACACATACGCAAATGACAGATTAAAATAAAAACTTTTTTTTTTCTTAATTGTAAAACACAAATCAGCACAATAAGTTAAATAACACATTTTCTAAAAAGACAAACATTAGAGGGCAAATTGTTGTTACTGTGTTCTTTTTTTTAGAATGTAGTACGTAAAACACAAAAGTCACATTGAACCAGTTCACACATTATACACTGTATATAATATCAGTCCCTCCTTTGTTAAAGCATGATAACAGAAGATCTTTACAATTTGAATGTCTCTTTAAAAGTCGTTTCCACAGGAATCATTAGTGTTGAACAGCATTTGCACGGAACTATTACTGATCAGTGTAAAGATGGCGTGGTACAAAAAGTGTATAGTGTGATTGTGGTCAAGTCCTTTGGTCCACCTCCAAACCCTCAGACCTGCTGAGGAAATGATGAACTTTGTGTGGAAAGAAAAAAAGAAAAAAAGTTTCTCCTCATAGAAGTTGAGGGTTACCAAATTTTCTGTTGCATTTGCATTTTTCATCACTGTGTATCCTGCAAATGTTGAACAATTCATACCTTTTTTAACATTAAATACAACATTTCCAAAGACGACGTGCAACGCACAACTTTCTGACAAACATATATATTTTTAAAAAAGTCACATGAATTGATGTGACATAAAAGCACATCAGAGATATTTTAATGAGCTCATTTATGCTTCAAAAGAGGAAGGCAAATGGAGTTTATTCACACCCTGAATGTCTTCGCTGGACTACCAAGTGAGTGCCCCGAAACACAAAAAAAGGAAAATTGAGTGTAATTACTGCCTGACTTATATTGCCTTCAAGCTTTTCAGGGAAAATGGTGGCAATTTTAACATATTATAGCGTGTTCCCAAAGACATATTTAATTGAATTCTGTTGAAATACGAAGAAGAATATGAAGACTAATACATCATTTTGCAAGAATTTCTGAAACGGAGAAATAGTATCCAGGGGTCTAGATGCTGAACTTTCCAACGGACGGCTTCACTATAATTTACGCCATTTGCAAGCTACAAATTGTGACTTTCTATACTGCTCGATATCTAAGTTGTACATGCAAATTAATCTGCTGTAAAGAAACTGCAGTTATTCCTGTTTAGCGGCATCAGTTCATTAGAAGCAGCTGAGTCACAGCTACGATGACACCGCAATAAGACATATGGACAATATTGCCAACCAAAGAGGGATTGACGTTTTAAGTTTATTGTTAGCAACCGTTTCATTATTCAATAACAAAGCCCCTAATTAAATACAGATGTTTTTTTTTTGTTTGTTTGTTTTTTTATGACAGATGCCCCTGCAGCCATTGAAGGCCGAAGGAACTGTGAGAAAAACAGTCTGTCTCATCAGTCAGAATTAATGAAGTCAAGGAAGTTTCAGTTTTGAGAAACAATGACAGAAAAAAACTTTTTTTGGGGGGGGGGGAATTGAACGGCGGTGCAACATCGAGAGGAACAGGAAAATCAGAACCCATGGTGGGAATTAAACTGTGAACTGTTCCCACACTGGTGCCACCGACTTGTCCTCGCTCGAGAAACACGACAAGCTCAGCAGGAGTTTTCCACAGACTTTTCCTTCTGACATGCTGGCGGCCGAGCGGCCTGTGTAAGACACTCACACACGCAGGTTCTTCAAAAGCAAGTTTTGTTGTTGTTGTTGTTTTTTTAGCCACAATAGCCACAATCTTCTTTCCCACCACAGCGGATCATCTTCCTCCATCACAGCCCTCTAATCCTCTCCTCTCACATCGACCGTCTTCGTGACCTCTTTCACTACGAGTAGGAAAAGTAAAACTTCCATCCATTAAAATGAATAGTCGAAATCACATTCAATCGTTTTCAAGAACACTTTGGCGACTCTTTTTTTTTTCTTCTTCTCGACCAATCCATGCAGCCCTGCTGAGTTCATTGTCGCGTCCATGGCTGCGCCGCTGTTTCAATTTTGCGAACAAGCTGACTGAACTTTGTGCTGCTGCTGCTGTTGTTGGGGCTGCCTGCACGGCGGAATGTCACCGTATCCGCCGTTGGTGGTTTCCACGGGCGTGAGCTTGGGGAGGGAGTCGGCGGTTTCCTCCGGCTGCCCGGCGGTGGCGCTGTGGCCGTTGTCCTGCACGGGCCACAGCTCCTGCCAGGTGAGCGACGGATGGTGAGCCGGCTGGCTGCTGAGCAGAGGCCTCCTCTGCCTGTAGTTCGCCCACACCTGAAGGATGGTCTCTTTGAAAGGACGTGTGGTTAGTGTGTAGAGGATGGGGTTCAGGGCGCTGTTGATGGGCAGAATGAATATGACCACCCAGGAGCTGATGGTACCTGCGGACAAGAGGGGAGAGGAGTGTTGTTTTTTTTTTTTTTGGCTGAACTCAATGTTTTTAACACGAGCGCCGTGTGGGGATAAAGGCCAAGAAAAGGTCTTTGTGTTAAAGCTGCGTGTTATTAATGAAAATCCCTTTCATCCAGCGGCGGATCGGCTTCAGGAGAAACGGCTCACAAAATTTTGCGTGTGATGAACTCGGCACTACGCAAAAAATTCATTTGGGTATGTAGACGGGTGGCCCGCTGTCGCCTCACAGCAATAAGGCCGCGGGATTCGTTTCAACTAAGACGAAAAGATAAAGGAGGTTTTAGGCTGCTTAAAAAGCAATGTCTGTTTTTGTGCATGTGCTTGAGCTTGTGAGCCAGAAAATGTTAAATTAAATCAAAATGCCTCTTTGAAGCACAAATGTTCCTCGGCATCAAAAATGTGGTTCTGGAAATTTGCAGCAAAAAACATGTAATATCTGTTGCTGCAGAGTTTTGATCAATAACTTAAAAGCCTGATGATATTATATCAGTTTTCAGATCTTAATGTAGCAGACCAACATGCCACGCAAGTTCAACTCAAAAAGCTTCGGTCTAAATCCTTTTCAGCCGTCCTAAATGTAGAGGAAGCAATTTGAGGGTGTAGCCGAGGCCAGGCTTCAGCTGAAGCAAAAACAGGAAGTTGCTATTTCCATGACTGCTTGGCAGTTCTATCAAATTGCACAACTTTATACCTTCTTCGGACTTCTCCCCGCATGGATGCGGGATGCCAAGCTGGACCCGCTAGCCCACCCACCTGGGATTTCCACATGCAGCAAGGATAGAATCTTGAGGACGAAAATGGGGATCCAGCAGAGGGAGTCGGTGATGACAATGGAGAAGAACCTCTTGGCGATGGTCACCTCCTTCTTGATGTGGTTGCTGTACATGGTGGTCTGAGTCCCCGTCCTCTGGATGTTGTAGAACATGCTCGCATAGGACAAGACGATGATGAGGAACGCCACCAAGTTCAAGCCTGCTCAAGAGCACAGAGTCAGTCGGGAAAAGAAAGAAAGAAAGAACGGATGCAAATGCATTGGAAAAGAAACGAGGGAGGACACATCCTTACCCAGGAAAATGACAATGGAATAGATGTGAGCCCACAGCGTCTCCGGCTGCTCAGAGTGGAGCGGGAAGCAGACCCCGTTGGTGCCGTAGAAGTTGCGGAACAGGCCCTTGCAGGCCAGCGGCAGGAAGGCGACCACGAAGCCAAACACCCAGATCCCCAGGAGGATGGTGACGGTGCGCCGCCAGCCCGGCGTCAGGTACTGGAACGGGTAGACGATGCAGATGTACTTCTCCAGGGTGAGGTAGGTGAGCAGGAGCACCGACACCTCGGTGGACAGCATGGCCAGGGAGCCGATGACCTGGCACTGAACGCTGTCCATCCAGGCCTGAGCGTGCCTGTTGTACTCGCCGCGGAACTTCAGGTCGTACGCGCCGATCATGAAGAGGTAGATCCCCATCAGCCCGTCTGCACCTGCACAGAAGGAGGCGCTTTACCCCACGACATATTCTCCTCCTGTTGAAGCTATGCTCCCTGTAAACAACAAAAATAAACTCTGAAATTTCACACACAGCATCAAAAGAATCCGCTGCATTGCTGACAAGCCAGAATTCCAGTGTTTAGCCTGCAAGCACTGCACACATGAAAGCTGCATTGCTGACACAGAATTCCAGGAGCTGCAAGGCTGCACACTGCCACAGACACGAGGAGCTTTTACATATGCCCTCCCTTTACATATCCCTGCCTTATGCTCGATCATCACTTTGTCCCAGCAGAGATTCAAATTCCATCTGTCATCAGGTTTTTGCTCTTGCCTTTGGAATACCATCACCAATTAATGACAGCCTTTGACACATATATGTTTTGATATGGAAAAATTAGTTTCTTTCATCCCTCCGAAGCGTGGCGCCCATCTAAGGCAGTAAGGCTCCATCTGATTGGAGGAGGCCTCTCTATCTTCTCTGTCTCAACATCTTCTGAGGGTTCTTTTAGCGCCTCCAGCGTTAGGAACATCCAGAGACTAGTAACCTTCAGACATTATTATATATTCATATGAATGAAACAAGAAAGAAAAATATGTGATGAAATTATTTTGCTCTTCTCTGTTGTTGTTAGATGCAATTTTTTTTTTTAATCATTAGGGGCTACCAGACTCTGGATCTGTAGACAACCTAAACTTTGTGTCCCAACCTTTATCCTTGTCAACTTAATCCTATTTCACTTTAATAACAGGATTTACACTCGCACAGCTCGCATATAATCCACTATTTTAAAAAAAGAAAGCGTCAAAGTATGAATTATATCAAGACCCCTTTTCGCCCTGTGTTCATTACTGGGGGCTCTGTTTTCATCTGGTCTGAGTCACTCAGAAATTAGTTTGCCGCTTAAAACGGTCGCCGCTGGCATTCTGGTGATAAACTTGTAAAGGGCAAGTTATTAAAATAAAAGCCTCAAGAAGAGATAGGAGATAACAACTGTCGGTGCGCCATCTGAGCAGCAAATATGTGAGCTCAAAGGCGGCTGTGGCGGAGTTCCTCCAAGTAAGTCCCAAAAGATTTTCAGTGGTGCCATCAGCAAACTACAGCGGGAGAACTATGTCTTAGATAATTTTGCACTTAGGTTCCTTATCTTTGTGCATTTATTCTCTGTGTTTAAAAAAAGACTACACTGAATTTATTCAGCAATTCATCATGGCAGGAAGCTCATTTAGACATTCATTTATTTGCTTAATATGCTTTTGAATACTCAATCAACCAGCGAAGGGACTCCCCTCTATCAAGGAGAAGACAGCTTGCAGTCACAGCTAACTTGTGAATGTACGGTGTGCCTTGTTCTTCAAAGTAACCTTCACCCCGCAAGACATCCTCACAGGCAGCGTGTACACAAACAGCTCTTATCTGTTTTTCCAGCACGCTGTATATATCTATTAATAGTCAACCAGATAAACACTGCTAACAGAGACATTTGCATTCATGCCAAGCGTTTCTGAGCAACTCCAGTAATTACATAGACACCTGATTAACAGTGAGTTAATTTAAAATTAAACAGTGCATTGAGCATTTTGGAAGTTTGATTAGGGACACACTGGGTCTCCTGAGTAATTTTACTTCAGCTGCTGCTACCATAACCTCTGCCAATGCTGTGTGATTAATAATTTATTGTAATTTGGATGTCAGTTTTTTTTATTTAAGTATTTTATGCCAGCAATGGAGATGACTGCTCATTATATAACACACTATATTTTACACTGAGGGTTTTCCATTAGGCTGCCTGACAGAGCAAACGAGCATTGGCCAAGTACTTAAAGGGATAATTGAACATTTTATTGAAATTCGCATATTCCCACAATCTCTATAGTCATATCAAGGGGGGCAGTGAACCATGCTGGTACCCCTAAAAACTCCTCAAATAGACAATCTAGCAACTCATTGCAACCTGCACATTGACCACGCTATGAAATCATAATATAACATTGTGAGATTGACTACTTTTTAAGACAAATGTAGATAGGTACCTGCCAGGCAGAGTGATTTCAAAAGTGCATGTTTAGTGCACACCTGCAAATCGCAATTGTACTTTGTCGAAATTTTAGAAATATCATTTTTATTTTGCGTAAAACTGTAATGAAAACTCAGCTAGTGACTGTCTAAGCTGCAGTGTGTCACTCCGTCCAGCGGTTCAACTCAAGAAAGTAGTTTCCAGTATTTACTTCATGTGTCCTGTTACATAATTATTATTCCATAACATGGCGAATGTGCCGATCACAACTTGTCCACCAGAGTGTTCTTGACATGTTGGGTTGTGTGTTTGATGAGTTTTGAGGGAGGGGCACCACTACCGCTCAGTGCCAAAACCCAAAGACACCTCTTTCGGTCCTCTGCGTCAAGAAGCACTTACAGCAGAGGGAGATGATGCACATGGCGTGCAGCTTGTTCTCGGAGCGGATGTACGAGCGCATGCAAATGACAAAGATGTTGCCGACGCAGGTGGTGGCGGACACCACCCACACGAAGACCCTCAGCACGATGTTGGCCAGCAGGTCCTCGAAGGACGAGATGCCGTCCGTGTTGGGCTTACAGCTGCGCACGTGAGGCGCGTAGCCGCAGTACTGGAACTTCTTGAAGTAGCTGCGGCAACAGGTGACAGGGAGAAATGGAGAAAGTGTCAGCAACAGGGGGCGACGCTTCTTGACAGGCGAGGTTAAAGAAAAGAAACCACAGAGCGACAGGGACACAAAAACAGGTTGACAAGCACAAAGAATTTTTTTTAAGGAACTGAAAGAGGCAGAAAAAGACCTAAAGGTAGTAAACACAAATTACAAAGAAAAGGCAGGGAAACAACTTTCTGTCACTCCTGGTGGGTTTTGTTGGAAATTGCTGTTGTAATAAAGGCACATTTGGATGCTAGCGGCCAATAAAGTTTTAAGACAAGAAAGCAGAGAATTTCACCCATACATACATGCAGTCAGCACTTTTGATACAAATTCATCCAAAGTTTGAGGCAAAATTTAGACTGATGTTTGAAATTCAGTCCAGCTAAAATGACAAAGCCATCTAAATAACAGCATCAATACAACCACTGTGGTATACCGCAGGACACTCAGTAGCTGCTGTAGCTGCTGCTTCTCCAAGTAAAAAGCACCAGCAGTGATACTAGCAGGAAACTTCATATATACAATATGCAAATAGCACACTCCATTTATGTAAGACGCAAAAGGCCAAGAAATAACGTTGAGTCATACTTGTCGCCACCTAAAGTTAAAGGCAAGTGTGGGAGCAAACTGGAGCCGGAGTGAAGCCTGGTCCTCAAAAACAATGTGAAATTTTTAGGTAACATTGTTCCAGTAGCCCAGTTTAAACCATGTACCCAAAACAATTTTTTTTGTTTTTCTTTGTTTTTTCAGACCACCTCTATACATGTGCAAAGAGGATTATAGGACTAACAGGGGAGCTGTTGCTGCAGGCCAATGTCTCTTTAGAACAACTCTGAATGGCCGCTGTCAGTGCTGGGTGCCACAAATAAATGTTCTATTCAACTTCAACCGTCCGCGTTGCAGAGAAATGAATATCTTATCAAAATCTAAAAATAACAAAGATCCCTTTTAATCAAATTCCTCAATTTGTCCCAGAGGAGGGCAAAGAAATTATGTTTTTGTGATTTGGGTTAACCACCCCTGCAAGATGAGAGATAATTTTATGAGCACAGCCCGGAGCCTCTCTTTTCAACAGTACTCGGCTGAAAGGGCATTTATTTTTCTTTTTTCCCTACGTGTGTCTGGAGCTGCTTTGCGAAAGAAAAGATGGATTACGCTAAGCCCGACTTCTGCATCCCTCAGCTGGATCAGATGCCCGACAGTTGCTTCTGTCTCAGGGCTGGAGATACCCGCTGTGTGCCACTTACATGTGTGTCAAGTACTTCAAAGGCTCGAACATCCTCCGCTGTATGTTTTCTATTTCAATTCCTTCGATGCTCCTGGAGAACACAAACACGTTTCATTTGTCTCAAAACACATCATATTATATATTTATATTTTTTCGTCAAAAGGTCCCATATCATGAAAAAAATCACTTTATTTATCATTTCTAACAGAAGAAACAGTTAACAAGAAAATTGCATTTGCATTGCAATTGCTTCTTTTGCTGGCTCCGCTTTTTAGAAAGCAAGCACACGCAAATATCAACCCTCTGTGATGTCATAAAAGGCATCAATACCTTTTCTAAGTCAGTGACCACAAACCCCAGCCAGGTGTTTGCTTTGCCCTCTGAGACCATTTTTTTTAAAATTCCCTTCAAAACATGTGGAAGGTCTGACAAAGCATGGAGGTTGTAAACGGGCGGATAAATGTGCCATTTTCTCTGAAAATATGGAGATTTTGGGGGGTAATTAATCATGTGATGCCACTACTGTGGAGTATGGTATGGTCAAAAATAAATATGTGAAAATGGAAAGAAATTTTGGTTCATTTGGGGTGACTGTGGCTCAGGAGGTAGAGCGGGTTGTCCAATGACCGAGAGGTTGATGGTTCAAATCCTGCTCCATCCTAGTCCGTCGTTGTGTCCTTGGGCAAGACACTTAACCCTAAATTGCTCCCAATGGGGCTGGGCAGCGCTTTGCATGGCAGCAGCACCCCATTGGTGTGTGAATGGGTGAATGTGAGGCCTTTGTAAAGCGCTTTGGGGTACTGTGAAGGTGCTGGAAAAGCGCTGTATAAGTGCAGTCCATTTACCATTTACCATAAATCGCTGCAACACAGACTCACAGTGACTTGAGTTTGTCCAGCTTGTCGAAGTGATCCAGCTGCAGCTTGACGATGGGATTGTACGATATGTTCCTGGGGAGGAGACGAGCGTGAGACATCGCAAAAAATCTAACTGACGAATCAAATATTGCTGCATTTTTTTCCCTGAAATAAGACAGATTGGAGTGACGTCTCTCCTGCCCTTTCTAGCGCGGATCTTCTTGTGTAGTCATGTCTCTTCTTGAATGAAATGGGGTCTTGAACTAAAACCACATCTCTCATTGAGAGGGAGCGTAAAATAAAGTGGCATATTTCCTACTAAACCCGCTCAACAACTTCCTGTTTAAAATGAAATCTCTTTGAACTTTGACACTGCGTTAATGCATGAATGCCTTTTAGATCTGAAATGATGATGATGTTACTTGTGAAAAAATAGGAAGTCTTTAACGTCTTTCAAAAAGTTGACTTTTTTGCCCGTGAACTTTAGCTCAAAGTGTGTGTTTTCTGTGCTGCACTGACCTCAAGGATGTTTGATCAAGACTTACTGGAAACAAGCTGCATGTTCAACTCCTCTCTCTGAAATCCTGGCAAGGCTTCAGAACTAAAATAACTTACAAAAAGCCCTCTTGCTATTTCTTGCAATATTTGCGACAGCTTTGCGACGACAGTCTGAAAATCCTGCATCCCCGCATGTTAAAACCCTCGTGCGGCTGGTGCAAACAGAACTCACAGTTGGAGCAAATCCCCGAGTAAGACGAAGAGATTGGGCGGGATGGCCACCAGTCTGTTGTTGGAGAGATCTCTGAGCAGCCAAAAAAGACAAGAAACGTTGGCGTGTCTCGTGCAGGCAGCTCTCAAAAACACAAACACAAACTTCTGGAAGTTTTGACTTGATGACAACCCTGCGACATCAAACTCAAGAACAAAACTAAAACCTTGTCAGAGAACCCTTTTAACTTTGCTTTCACAAAGAGAAGCTTCCATTTCAGCTTCCATTACAAAACACGAGCGCTAACCCTCGTCCATCAGCTGGATCATTAAGCCTTCAATTCTGAAATTTCTCACAGGAAAAAGTCAGACTTTGTGTCTGTGTTTCCACTTTCAACTGCTCTTCTTTCACCAAAAGACATTTACAAACTCAGCTCTGAAATGTCACCCATCCACCTTGCCAACCTTCAACCCAAAAGTGCTTTCATCCCCATAACCAATTAGCTTTCCATTTGACAGAGCCGAACAGAAAGTGACTTTTCCAAGTTTAAAAAAAATACCTGCAATGGGGGGAAAGGAAGCTTCTCTCTGAGATGGCTAAAAAATTAAAAAAGGTAAGTGACAACCTTCCTCTAAAATATCGTAACTTACAATTCTCCGAGCTTCTGGAGGACTGAGAACGCCTGTTCATGTATGTGGCTGATCCTGTTACGCTGTAAAACCCTGAAAGAGATTTAATTGACGGCGACAAAAGAAAATTTCGCTTCAGCCAAAGACATGAATCATTAGAATTGTTTCACAGCAGGTGTGATTCACATGCAGAGCGGCAGCCTCGTTTCCAAGCATAGCACGGGAATGCAGTCAGAGCTCAAATCGATTATTTATTCATTTTTTTTTAAAAAAAGAAGAAAATGTTGCTTTCGCCGTTGAATGAATTATGCAAATGTGCACTTACAGAACTGTCAGCATGGCGCACGAACGTAATGAGACATTTCCAATGGATTCGACGAGATTTCCTTCTAAATCCCTGCACACACACACACACACACACACACATTCAGCAACACAATTGGAATCCATCCAATATATTCATCAAAACACATCCCATGATGGCAAGACAGCGTTTGATTTATTTGAAGTGGGACTCACAGCCAGTTCAGTCTGGGCATCTCTCTGCAGATGTCATCCAGGCTCGTCAAAGAGTTGTTCAGCAAAACCCTGTCAGCCGGGAAAGGCACAATTTCCCCCCCCAGCGCAACCGAAACATTTAGTCTGACCTCAGTCAACCTCTATAAAAGGTCTCTTAGATAGCAACACAATAGCGTAAAGTGTAGAATGAACAGCGACTCACAGCAGGACGAGAGAGTTCAGGCCTGAAAAGGTCAAGGAGGATATTTGATGGATGTTATTATTTTCCAGGATCCTACATAAAAAAAGATGAACTGTTTCAGGCTGATTTTGCAGAATTGATTAAGCAGAAGCTGCATTATCCTGCGAGCTTCATCCTCTTTTGAAACATCGACCCAAGCAAAATGTAAACCATTGTTATATAAAACAAGCAGAGTGTTTCTAAAGTATTTTTCTCATTTGCATTCAAATGTGTTTATTTACTGTATTAAACATACAGCCACTCAAGCTTGTGCAGGTCCTGGAACACGCCCGGCAGCAGGACTGATATCTTGTTATGGCTCAAATACCTGCGAGGGGAGAGAGAAGAGTCGGCTGTGAATTTATTTATATTTCTTTTAGAATAATGAAACCATCAAAAACCGAAGACATAACGCACACAATTGATCTGTTGTTTATTTGGGTTCATGTTTACAGTCGAGTCTGAGTAGGAAGTGACTGGAATAAAAAAAGGACTTTTTTCCATTTGAATAAATCAAATAAGAGGCAAAGGTAGAAGCGTGTGGTGAGGACGTCTTAAAATGAGTCATTCATCATTAAAAATTTGCCCAAAATTGGAAGCTAAGTTTTGTAGCGCAGCATCCAGCCACACGTGTATACAGTTTTCATAAAAAAGTGGCTGCACAGCTTTGTGCAATAGTCAACATGAAACACGTTTGGTGTTGTAAAAACGAGTGACACCGCGCTATTTAACGTCACTCCTGTGATAACAAGCCAGCTTTGATTAGAAGGTCACAGAAAATAGGATTTACCCGAAACTGACACAGCTCTGGCAAACACGTAACCATGTACAACGCAAATGTGAATGAAATCATAAGGTGCGTTTTGATCCGCGCAGCGCGCTACAGGGACTGCGCATGCAGCTGCAATGGAACGTGGCAGAAACGAAAGCAACTGTGTCTTCTTCAAAAGAAAGAGGCAGTGATGCCTAAATAAACCAGTTTCTGCTTCGCTTTATCTTTTCCCTTCACCGGTCTGCATTAAAACTGAAATAGTGCCGTAAAAAGAACAAAACATAACAGAAAAAAAAACAACTTACAGCCTCGTCAAATTATAAAGACCCCTGAACGCGTCGGGACTCACGACTTGAATTCTGTTGTGCTGCAGGTATCTACATGGACAGGAAAAAAGGACAGGTTGTCACCATGAAATGGGCAAACCTTGAACAACTCGGCTGCACACATACATACACACGCAGACAATAATACAAACACACACACACACTCAATAATTCAACATCACAATTGGAACCCATCCAATACATTCATCAAAAAAGCATGGACCCTATGAAGACAGTGTTTGACATCTGGCTGGGAAAAAAATAACTTCATTTGTCATTTGTCCGGTGAAATACGGAAACTATTCTGACGATTCTTCATGCACGTCCTTTTCAAATCAGGCTGCGAACCTGCGGAGCGGTGAAGAGAGGCCGAGAGTGACACAGTCTAACAGCTCTTGGCAGAGGAACAGATCTATTTCTCCAGCTCCTGCTGCTGCGGCTGCAAGAGATTGATAAGCAAGTCGAGCCTGCAAGACAGTGGCCTGTTTGCTGGAGGGGAAGGGTCCTTCTGTCAGTTCCATCAACAGCAAACAGTGTTACTGACACGAATGGACTGTTAACATCTCTCACTGGAAGACACATCAGTATCGTGATGTGATGGCTGACATCAATTCCAACAAGAGTGTATCGTGCTCAAGGAGGTGATGGGGTCCAAATGGCCACCTTTCAATTTGATTTAAAATCATCGAGTTAACATGAAAATTGAATGTTTCTATGTTGCATGCACGAGGAGCGGAACTCACAGTTTCTGCAGACTCCTGAACCTTAAGAAGGCGTTTGCTCTCAGTTCCTGGAGCTGGTTCCTCTGGAGGGACCTATGGAACGATAGTGGGTGTTAAGACTCACCAAGAGGAGCTGAAAACGCCCTCAACTTGTCCACACATACAAGTTTCATACAGTTTCTTTAATCGCAAAAAAAAAATCTCCTGACACGTGGGATGTGTTTTAAAGCAATTCCAATTGCAGGCTGTCAGCAAATGTCAAGCTCACACCTGGGGCGAAGAACGGCGAAAAAGAAAAACCCTTTTTTTCTATTTTGAAAAGAATATACATGGAGCAAGTGTCTGGCTCTCAGTTAGCTGCCATCTTGCTGCAATCCTGAAAATGCACCTTGGTGGTGGCACCTTGATAAGTGCCACCACGTCAACCCACTGGACAAAGAAAGGTACACCATCATGGCACTTTAGATACTTTCCACTTGACTTGCCATGGTGGCGCTAGGATGTTACCATAGTGATGCCGCTGAACCACGACTTCACACACCAACATATTTTGTGTGAGTGTCCACCACCAACCACTTGCCAGTCGCCATCCGCACGGCCCCTTTTCTGTTTCTTTTGAAATTAGAAATGAAATTCATTCGGTTCATGTCCACACCATTCCCATCACCCTGGATCATTTCATTAAAAAAAAGAAATTTTTTTAATTAAACTACAGCTAAATGAGGACGGCAGCCACGGTTAACGGTCTGATGCGTCTCCTCCGGAGATTCGGCTGTTTCTACGGCAGGAGGAATCAGGAGGAAAAAAAAAGGTCTTAAGGGCCGCCTGCACCCAGTCACGTCTGCATCATACAAGTGTTTTGCCAATCTTTTTCTATATCAGCAGGACACAGCATACAGTATATGAGAAGGTAAGGAATCACAGCATGTTTCCTCCTGCAGCCTCGGCTTCTCTCCCTCCCCCCTCAGGCCCCCGCCTGCAGCTCTGCGCTGCAGTGAAATCACGTCGTCATGTTTGCAGATAAAGATCGTCATCACTGACAGACGTATCAACAAGGCAAGTTGCCGTCGGCTCGGCAGAGCCGCGCACACACTTCCTGTCCCTGCATCGCAAAACGCTTGCCGCCTATCAGCCGGCAAAACAGGGTCGGTCGGGGTCCTTCGCCGAGGCCGAGAAAGCAAATCTGAAATGAAAGATCAAAGGAAGTGCGCTATCTGTAGCTCGCTGGCCTCTGCCAACAAGGTGCAGGTGATTCTCAGCAGGGAGGCAGTGTAATTTAGTCGCCTGTAAAATTTTCATAGTGCAGCTCGTCTAATGTCTGTCACGGTCGTGCCTGAAGTGGAACTATGCCACCTCAGACGTATACAGTGAGGTAACATCTGATGTCACAGTGAACCTGGTACCATTTAAGAAATAAAAATTTTACAATGTTGTTTAGTATGTCATCTAAAATCACTTTACATTTGATTTTTTTTCCTTAACTCTTTTTATTTGCACCACTTCCAAATGTTCTAGTGATGAAGTGAGACTCTGCTGTTTGCAGGTCTTATACTTTCAGAAATACAATTTTTAGGAATACAACAAAACACTTGTATGTCTAACTGTTCAAATGTCAGTGGACAATCCCATGGTAATTGCTGTACTTTGGTCCAGTCTTAAGTGAGGAAACTGAGTGAACATTCGAGGATGTCCTCATATTTCCACTCAACAAGTTACCCAACAGACTGGCGACTTGTCCAGGGTGTACCCTGCCTTCGCCCTAAGACAGCTGGGATAGGCTCCAGCAGACCCCCGTGACCCTGAATAGGAATAAGCGGGTATAGAAGATGAATGAATGAAGTTACCCAACAGAGATTCAGCCACAGGCAGCCTTGCTTTGCAACAATTTAACCTTAAAAATTTAGAGCAGTGTAATCCAATGATTTACTTTTTTTTAAAAAATGACAATTTTGGCCTTGTGATTTATTTTTGACCAAACCCACAGCCTTTGAACAGCTGTTGCCCTCCGCGGAAAACTACTGTCCAGTCACCCTTTTAACTTCCATGACTGCGGCCTTAAAAGAGCCGCTTTGACTTGACTCACAGAGAGCTTCCATTAAAGTGTTGAGCCAAAGGAACAGTCAATCAGTAGGTCACAATCACCAGTGACTCGGATGGGAGGTGAGCAACTAGCTGACTCTGGTTCCCCCTCCCGCCTCCAGATGAAAGCCTCCCAGCGAGTTGCTTGAGATTAAAACCCGGTGAAATATCGGTTTTACTCACATCATGGTGACATTCACGGCCGCCGCCGGGACGTCTTGGAGCTGGGCGTTGTCGCAGACCAGCTCCAGGTCTTGGCACTGGCAAAGCTCCGGAACGACACCCAGCACTGGAGAGACGGCAGGAACAGAACGTGACTGGAGTGAGTGTCAGCAGGGCTGCACATTTCTAGTTACACACCTGCCAGGCTGAGGTGCACACGCACATAATTAAAGGTCCATGATTTGCACCATCACTAAAACGACGTCGTTGAAATGTAAAGGTGAAGACGGCAATGTCGCACACGCTTCTCTTTCTAGCAAACAGTATTTTTGAGTGCTGCAATGGTGAACTTTCCCAGGTAGCAAGACATCAAACTGAAGATCTGAATCTTTAATCCCCCTTCACATCCAATATGCCAGCACTGCCTGTTCAGCCTGTCAAAGCAAAACCGGTGAACGCATCCGGTTCCGGACGCTTCTCGTGCAGTTTTTTTTCTTCTATCTCTTTCTCTCTTTGGCAGCTGCAGCCCAACTGGGGATCGACAGATAAATCTCAAACATGATTAACATTTAGAATTCTAAATCAGGGAACTGCTGATGTGAATCAGGTGCTGTGAGAAAAAAAGGACCAAAACCACAGAAGGATGTTTCCAGCATCTCCATCTCGAGAATGGGCAGAACTAATGAACAAACTAATGATGGCTGGTTTGTGACGTGCCCATCATTCACATGAAAATGTAAATCCTTGTAACGATTTTAAGTCAAGCACCATCATTATAAATGGGCTGTAGAAAAGCCCAGGGGAGAAGTGAGATTTGTGCAGGATTGTAGATATGACAGGGTCCTGCGGTGGAAAATGAAGCATCAAAGTTATTTGAGTTTCACAGCCTGAAAGGTGAAGAAAACCAAGCCTGAACCGTCGCCGTCGTCCAGCAGCAGCAGCTGCTCCATGTCGCTCTGCACTCTCGAACCCTCCTGTCCTAAGCCGCACTGGAGAATGTGAATTACTGTCTTCAGCTGAGATAAACTGGATTCTTCCCAACGCCAACTAAGAGCTTAAAATTAATCTGTTTTAGTAATTTGGCTGTTACGACACATTCGCTCCTTGAAAACACTCAAAACTGCCTTTTATGTACAAATTATGTGCGTTGCATCACAGAGTGCCATATGGCTGACAAAACTACTCTTAGATAATGAAGGTTTTTAAAGAGGGGTAGCAATTAAAAAAAGAAGCATCTGAATTGTTTGGGTCTTCATGAACGTCATCATTGAAAGTAAAAGCACACAGGTGTTGTAATCATGTGGACAATTGCACCGTGCATGCGCTCCAAATCTTGCTCTGAACCTGAAGCAGAAGGCGAAAAAACTAAACAAGTTCTTTCCAATGTCACTCTTAGTTTTGCTTGAAATATTGCTTTAAACTTTACAGTCAACCTCCCATGGTTTCTTTTTAAAAGATTCAATTTTTGCTTCAGAACAAACCTCGTAAGTCCAGTGACTCAGCTGCTGCTGCTGATATGAATTGAATTGTTTTATTGTTATCTACACCAGATGGATTCATGCAACGTGCCTGCAGTTTGCGAGCCCTGTGCCAGCAATCGAGCCACAGGTAGGATTTGGACTTTTTCTCAGCTGCGAATCATTCTGTCTCCTGTGTCAGGTAATAACAACTCTACGCCAGCCCACCTCCCCAACAACACCAAGATGTAATCAATCTTTACGACTGCCCTCCAGCTGTAGTTCGCAGCCCACAAAACCGACAATGATTCAGCCGAGGGCAGTTTCCGGCGGACAAATAACGAAAATAAAGATGGCATAGTCAGAGCACACATTAGGTTTATTCCACAGCGTCACTCAGCTCAACTCTAGCAAATATCAAGTATAAAGAAAATATGCACTCAAATTTGACCTAAATAGTCTGTTAAAAACACTTTACCCGGCAACTGTTTAATCTGAAACGTCTTTGAAAGGTTGATACTCACAGCATACATTTGACTTGGTCGCAGTGTTGTAGGTGGGCATTCCGAAATACTTGTCGAAAAGATGAGGCCAGCCGTTGTTATCCCCTGCCAAGGAAAGAGAAGATGTGGACAGTGACTTACCCAAACTCTGCCGCAAGCAAAGATCTACAGTAGTCAATTCTGCAATCCGGCGGAGCATTGGGCATTGAAGGCTGAGAAATCGGCGCATACAAAAATTCACCTACTAATACTTGTTATTACCACGAATACACTGTGTAATTCTTTCCTTAATACATGTTCCCTTGTATGGAAAATGTATTATTGATAAAAAATAATAGTCGCTCATTCTTATCGTTTGTCATTGCATCCAAACTGGCGTCCGTAGTTAGGGGGACATAACGTTACCAGGAAGTAGGCGGAGTTAGCCTCAAACCTCAAACTATGTACTGTCAGCACTACGAAGATGGCAAAGAACCCACATGAAAAGACGGTGAGGGCAGACGACAAAGCTGTCTTCTGCTTCGAGTTAGAATACAAATCCTCAAAGCTCCACGATAAACTTGACTGGGAGTCGGGCCAGTCAACGCTGGCTGACATTTTGGTCAGATTTTCTGACTCAATGTCCCAGTCAGAATACCCAGAAGAAAAAAATAAATTAAAAAGGAAGACAAGTTTCACTCGGCACACAATCCATGGTCGATCCAAGAACACCGTAAATTATTGTCCAGCATTGTTTCCTGCTAATTCTAGTGTAGAAGATTTCCTGCTGATCATCTTTTGGAGCATTAACACCGATTGTTGCCCATGTCATAAGCAGTTTTTATGAGTGGTCTTCTGCGTCTACGTTTGCAAACGTTCCCACCAGCACGTTTTTAGAAAATGTGCAATTTCGGTGAAAACGCAGTCGTTGTGCCCTAAGAAGTAGAAGTGTGCACTGCCCCACTAGCCCTCCGGGGGCACTGGTGGCACACTTGATTTGGAAGGGTGGAACATCCTTGGTGCCCTGCGATGAACTGGCGACTTGTCCAGGGTGTCACCCTGCCTTCGCCCTAAGACAGCTGGGATAGGCTCCAGCAGACCCCCGTGACCCTGAATAGGAATAAGCGGGTATAGAAGATGAATGAATGAACATCCTTGGCGTTTCTCCCCATTAGGGGGAGCCATGGAAGATTAGCGCTGCGTTACATTGCGGTGAGATGATGAATGGCAGTCATTAGATTTATCTGCATGTCCACTGGGCTGCAGAGTCCGAGGAAAGCTGGCAACACTTACTCTGTATTATTGTAGAATAGTTGCCCTGTAGCCAAATCAATGAATGCAAGGCGTACATCGGTTATCAATTGCAATTAATGGAGCGTTCTAATCGAGTTTTCTAATCCATGTGGTGCTTATCATGATCCATAACTACCCCGGCAATATCTGAGGCGAGAAATTATACCCTCATGTGCTCAATTAGAGAAAACACAGGGGGAAAAAAAGGAGGTCATGTAACGGTATTAAAATGTATGATACGGTAACACACTGGTTACTAGTCTGTTCATCGAAAAGTCTCAAAGCACTGAGTGCTTCCTGGGCTCATAGAAATAATGTTTTATTGAGGTGGAAAGTGATTCACCTAGTAACAAAAAGAAAGAAAAACACAAGTTACTCTCTTAAAGTAATGAACGTGTCTTCATTATAACAGCATGTTTATCTTAGCCTTACTGAGATTTTAAAAAACCCAAATAAAACAAGTCCTCCACCAATAGGAAGCTTCCACATATGTCCACTTGACCATCCGCCCACTTGATGGTCATTTTATTTTTTTTGTAGATATGGAAATCTGTGGAAAAAAAGAGGAAACGACCGCCTGTTGGCGTCTTCTTCAGTCGCGTTTTAACTATGAATCTGTGAAATAAACTCAATCAGGGGCTGGTGGTCAAAGGGTTTCTTTCCACTGCTGGTCGTCTTTGAGTTATTTGTGGTTGAGTCTAAAGCAAAATAACGGGCAGGCCCGGAGTTTTTTTTTTAGAGGAAAAAAAAACAACCCTGAAACACGCTGTAAATCAGTTTTAGATAAATCCCTTTATCCTGCACTCAAGCCTGCACTCTTTATAAGTGACTCATGTTTGCTGCAGACTGAGTCAATGAAAGCTGCAGCTTGTCTCGATGAGTACACTCAATATATAATAAAACAGGTGCCGCTGTAATATATTTATATATATATATTTACATATGAACACTTTCATGAAAATCTTTTCAAAAGACCACATTGGAAGCAGAACTTGTCTTGCTGAGGCGTTGAGGGTTTGATTGTGTGCATCATGCCAGTTATAATTGGTTTGCCATGTGCACAATTCAGACCGAGGGTTGCCAGAATTGTTAAAAAATGTTAAATGTTAAAAAAAAAAAAAAAAGGAAAGAAAAGCGGTGGTACTTAGCAATATGGGAAATGTAGAACAATGCCAATTATTTTAAAAACTCTGTTTTTTAAAGAGACACTGTAAACCTACAAATTCAATCTCAGGATTAAGTCAAGCGCTCAGGCAACAGCCAACAAGCAACAGCTAGTTCATACAATACTGCAAGCCCTTCGTGCTAGTGTATACAAGGCTGTTATTGCTAACAACCACTGGATCTTTATTTTTGTGTCCAGTTATTGATTCCTTTAGCAGGTACCCATGTACACGAAGCAGAGGGGCTGTCACTAGTGCAAAATAAACCCTGAGGTGGTGATTTCAAAGCGCTTTTGCCCAGGTCCCTGGTTCCCTGTTCTGAGGTTCCTGGTTCAGACGGTCAAGATCTAAAGTGCTGCTGTGTTTTAGTCTCTGGGTCCATAACGTTTTTCCTGAAACTAGCGCATATATGGTCTGTTTTACCACAAATGCCCGCCCGTCCAGACTGAGCGGGCAGTGAAACTCCCAGCCCCAGGAGCTCATGTTGCCATGTCTGACATTTTCTGTGGCCCAGCAAGATTGAGTTCTTTAAATGGGCAAATTACCGAAACCTGTGCACTCATGAGACTCCGCTCATTAAGCACAGCAGTCGTGCTGCACAAGGGATTGGAAGTAACCACCAAAAGGGTCCTTTGTGCCTATAAAGTCGCTTAAGTGGCTCGATTATTCTCAAGTGTGTGCGTCATCGAAAAGATGAAACGAGGGGAGAAAAATTATGTCAGCCACAGCATGTAAGAAATGTTGTTGTGGTTGCTGCTTCTCCTGAACGCATGGTCACGGGGGTACTGGAGCCAATCACAGGTGTCTTGGGTCGAAGGCGGGGTTTGGTGGGACTTGCGCATCTCAACACTGAAGACACCTTCCTGCGTCTGGTTCGTGGTCGGCGTAGGTGTTAATTGCAGCACCGCTGATCTTCATGTGTTTCGTCCCCTCAGCGTAACGTGTGAGTAATTGATATTCTCGCTCCCTCCCTCAGGAAACGACTCCAAAGTGGACGGCCTGGTGAACTTCGAGAAGCTGCGGATGATCGCCAAAGAAATCTGACTGAGACTGAGACCAAAACACATTAGACCTCTGCCTGCGTCCACACAATCACTCCCGTTTGCATTGAAAACTGTATATTGAAATTGTACCTCAAACTCTTCATTACTAAATATAGCCAGGCTAAACAGGACTTATCAGACTGATCTATCTACCAGCAGCGAGCCCCTTTCATAGCAGGGGCCAGCAAATAAAGACTTTTAGACAAGGGTCGATGGAGCTTTTGCTACTTCAGTACCAGAAACTTCAGATTTCCAAGGTAGTGCCTGAAGGGTCTTCTCAGAAAACTGTCCTCAAATCACTTGAATGCTGCATTCATATAGGCCTGAGTTTTGAAGTCAGATCCATCTTGAAAAGCTCCATTGTGAATCGATTTAATTTGGTCTGAACATGAAGAGACCAATCAGAATCCTTTGAGGCGAACTGGGTGGTACTGAGACGTACTGAGAACAGGAAGCCACTGCAAGCTTGCTCAAAGTGCACTGCTAAAACAAGCTCTTAGTTTTGTCCGGCAATACAACAATACCTAGTTTAGACATTGATAATTATCAATGTATTTAATAGTTATGGAAAAACCAAACAAGTCGCTGAGCTCCCAGTGAGGCAAACCTGACAAACCTGCCAAAAGCAACAGCTTCATCAAAAGTGGCTGGAATTCTCTGGATTACTCGAACAAAAATGGGCACTTCAACAAATTTCTCTGCTCCCAAAAAGAATTCTGTTCATGCCACTTTGCGGCAGTAGGAAGCCTCGTACTGTTACTAGCTTACTGAAATGGCAGCATAGCAAACCTGATTTGCCCATTTTAAAAGTAACAGAAAAGAAAAAAGAAGCCAAAGCTCGGCAGCTTGGCTTTGTCAGTGAACTCAAAGAGCGCAGTTGGGAGCATTTACAGTGGCCAAGGGATCATTGATGGATGACGGGTCCACAAGCAGTTGAACTTTAACATTTTAAACACCCATTTTACATCTGTCATCCTCTTTGCGTTTCATTGCCACTGTCCCTTTCATGAAATTTTTGATCACGTCCGAGGTAAAGCAGGAGAAATCAGAAAAATTGACACCCACAGGGCTTCCACTTAATCCTCACAAGCTGTTCTAATCTTTCCTCAGAATGTCCTTTCCTTATGGGTGTGGTGTCAAAACTAAAATGTGACATTGCCAGGGTTGTTAGATCTAAATCTAATTATATCTGCCCATAAAATCCATCAAACAACTGTTATGTTTCAGATTTGCAACTGACAGCCCTGAGTGACAGGCAGATCTTATCTGTTCTATACGGTGCACGTGAAAGGTCACATGGGGTTGCCTTTCTTTGGTCTCCAACCATTTCTCTCATAAAAAACCACCAGTCACAGTACATCGTTCAACTCCTCAAAGTATTCCAGCCAATGGCTTCACTACGTTGAGGCGGGTTGGCAGTATGGCTCGTTTGTATAAGTCACTGTTGAAAATTAATTAACGCAAGAGCTTCCAATTCGCCACGGATGGAAGTCCTGTTTGTTGCACCAACTGCGTCCAAAATCTATTTTTTCCCCATCCATCTTCCACAAATAATTAGCTTCGAAAATATGGTGATACGCTTCACATTATTTTCAGTCAACAGTCTAATTGGAGCGAGATGTGGCTGATAAACCTCTGGGGATAAACCGATTAGACTTTAGCCTCATTTCCTCTGAACTTCTGGATGTGAAATTTGAGGGCAGGCTAATTTATGACTTGCTGTTGATGTGCGTCACAATTTAAACGAAACCTTAATAAAGGCTCAAGATATAACTGTGTTGTGGAGAGACTGACGCCATTACACAGAAGGCATCTGAGGGAACATCTCAGCGAGGCCTTCACTTTGTTTTGATTCACGATTCAAAAAGTTTTCTTTCCATCCGTCTTTGCCCACAGGCCTCCTTTGACCACCTGCCACTTCCTTTGGAGAGCAATGAAATTGAAAAAAAAAGAAGAGACACCTACTTGTGAACATACGCAAAAATTAATCCGATATCACGCCGGCCCTTCTCCTCTTGGCAGCATCCTAATCGGATATCAGGCCTGACTCCCCTGCCGCAAGCCTTTGCGGTGACTTCGAGTCCTCACAATGTGGTTACCAGGTGACAGCTGAGACACAGTAAATGAAGTGGCCCGTGATGTGGAGGGGAACAAAAAAAGAAGGTGAAGTCCTGCAGTCGGTGCTTCACCTCTTGTATTTTAGATTTTTTCTAAGTGTAGATCCAAACAAAGTACCTGGTTTGAAAGATATAGCACGCTGGGTTTAATGGAGCTAAAAGCCAGTCTGTCTATGATGTGCAGCAGACACGCAGCGCAGAGAATGAGACTTGCACGGAGGCTTAACGACTCCCGCTGACGTAGGAGGGACAGGGGGCTGTATGCAGGGCGAGAGCACCTCGTATCCTGAGGCTTTTTCAGCCGTATATGGGAAGAGCCTTCTGCTCATCCACGTCCGTCCTGCCTGCGTGACCTTTTGGGAGGATTCTCATAGACACAGCGCCCGTATCAGCGTGAGTCAAGTAGAGCTTATTCTAAGGATTCGGTTGTGGTTTTCATTTCGAAATGTGCCCTGTTAGATTAAAATGGTCTTCTATTACATGCTACCTGTGCCATGGTAGTGACATGACATGTCGTCTGGGGCTAGAAAACTGACGTTTTATGATCTGTCTGGCTGTCATGGCAATCGATGGCCCTGCTGAGACGTCCCCGCTGACCGCCCCGAGTGGACTGCATGTAGGTCATAATGTACAGTCAAGCAGCCAGCAAGCTGCCTCTTCAAAACAACCCATGTGAGGAGAGCAACATCGTGTCACCCAGTGACGTCATATTATTTAGATGCATTTACAAGTACTGACGGCACTTTCATTCTCGTCACACGAATCTAATGGATAGACAAACTCCTCGTTCCTTTCTGAAGAAATGGATACGTAAAAACACGGTAACACGGTTAGTTAAATTCAACCACCACAAAAAAATTAAATATAAAAGCTGACTTCCTTTGGGAAACACTTCTAGATCAAACAAGCAGCAGGTGTCCACAGAGATTGCCTCAAAGCACTCCAGTTTTCTCCATGAGACTTTTCATGCCCAAGAAGCATAATCCAAAACTGATTGTGGGTGTGTCTCTAGGCGCTGGAAGGGATACCGCCCAATATTCTGTTCTGACATGTTATTTTCCACCAAAGGGGGTTTTGCATCACCAGTTCAACGGGGAAACCAGTGTGTGCTGCGCGATAAGCAGAAGTATACAAATTGGCACTTCACCTCTTATTTTCCTCTCCTTACAAAAATGACAAGCGTGGGACACAATCTCTGAGAGGAGAGTTCTGCCACTCAGCTCTGGCAGAGGCCAGAGTTACTGCCTCTGCGGTTGTAACTCTGTAGAGGCCAGAGTTACTGCTGGATTGAAAACAGCGGCAGTGTGGAGTTCCTCAACATGGACACCATCTGTCCAAGGCAATCAAGGCTTTTTGTCTTCCTATATGTTTGACTTTGGGCACATTTAACTTTGTTGTGTTTGACCATATCTAATAATCAGGATATGAAATATGTATTAATATTCTTTGCTGTTCCTTCTTAATCTGCTACTAACGATGATGGTAATTTCTTTTGGCTAATCCACAAAGTTGTTTTTCTAGACACACCGAAAAATAAAAAATAAAACTTTCTTGTTCATTCCAAGTTTCCCAAAAACAAATTGAATTGCAAACCTGAACTGAATGTCAATGCAAATTAATCAAGTGGTCGAGGGCTGGTCAGACGGAGTAATTCAGAAGAGAAAAAGCATAAACTCATTTGGACATTACGTGAAGAACATGCCAAAGAAACTGAAAATGAATTTAATGTCCTAGAGAAGTATTTCCAGTGCATAAACCGCTGCTAAACTTCACCTGAAACATTTTCTTCGACAGTCAGCTTCTTCGTATCGTTCATATCTGGATATACAGTAGGGCATATCTGACCACAGCAATCCTTTGACACAGGGATCAATTCTTCGCAAGTGTGACCACATGTTAGCCACAAACTGATCCAACTGCCAAGGAGCAAATGGGTCGCTCCCAAAGGAGTCGTTCCCTGTTGGTGCCGCTGGCTTTTTTTTTTTTTTTTTTCCTTGTTTTGTGCATTGCAAGACAATGTGCGAGCAAAAGCGAGCCTGATTAAACAAGAGGCGACTACAATCAATAAGTTATTTTGCCCTCCTGGTGGGCAAACGCCTCTCGGGAGCGCCGACACAAAGCATGCATCATCTAAACAAAGGCAGGGAGTCCTTCGAGCAATCAGAGCCGACTGTTTGCAAATCCGTTTTTTCATATTTCCTTTTCATTTTATGTAAATCAAAGACACGGTTAAGAGACTCCCACTTATTATTCATCCTATGTCTTATGTTTGGCACGAGCGCCCGCACTCTGAAACGCTGTATCCTCTGACATCATTTAACCAGTGATTGAAGGATTGAGTTTCATTCTGTAACAGCTCTTGTGGTTGCGTTGCGCGACAAAGAAAGAAATCTAAGCCAAACAAAGAGAACCTAATTTGAGTATTTAAAAATAAACTTGTATTGTGATGTTATTATGCCAAATCTTGTTGATATAAATATAAATCTTTTTTCTTAAAACAGCAAGTTGCAATGGTAACAGATAAACAAAGGCCGTAAGAAAGTTTCCTCCAACCATTGGGTTTATCTCGCGTTTCCTTTTAGATTTCTTTTAAAATGAGCTCATCTAAAGGCAAAGGCTATGCTTGGAAGGCCATTGGGCAAATTACCCCTTGACTACGCGGTGGCGCAACGAGGGGAGTTGCAGCGTTTAAATTTCAATTTAAAACGTAGACATGTGGTCCTCTGAGAAAAGCTTTCACGCCTGCCGACGCTGATGAAACTGCTGCTGCTGCAGCATCGGCGCTAATCTCTCCAGCGGCAGCCTTTGTTTGCACGTCTTCCTGTCCAGTCTTCTTCTGTGGTTTCCAAGAACAGCTTGGCGCAGTCGCTTCTCGCTTTTGCCACAGCTTTAGCTCCCCGTATCTCCAACGTTTTGCTTCCGTGTTCCTACCAAAACTAGTAAACAATGCGAGTCCAATGCTTTGTGGACAACTGGTGTCCATCCATCCATCCATCCATCCATCCTTTTCAGTCACTGCTCACTGTGCGCTCTGGGTCACGGGTGAGCTAGGGCCTATCTCAGCTGTCTCGGGCAGGAAAATGAATTCTGATTGAATATGCTTTCTTTTGGAGGTTGACAAGATTGATGAGCATAGTTGAAAAGTGAGTGATCAGGCGGCAAGCCCGCTTCGACCTCCACACTCACATGCCTCCGTGCAAAGTGCTGTGTGCCGTCGCCGATAGCTCCTGGGTACAAATACCGTGTTTCTCCCCAACCCCAGCAGATGCTTGACGAATGGCTGTTGGTGTTGGTGGGAGGGGATAATGATCTATGCAAAGTCTATGACATTTATTAGCACAAAATAACAGTTAGGAAGTTGAAATTCAGAGTTTGCCCGCACAAACATTATTTGTAAATGTCCTCTAAGCCTGCAGGCAGTGT
The DNA here is from genome assembly GCA_009823395.1 of Thamnaconus septentrionalis. NCBI lineage: Eukaryota > Metazoa > Chordata > Actinopteri > Tetraodontiformes > Monacanthidae > Thamnaconus > Thamnaconus septentrionalis. Next base: position 5,528,978 of record CM020509.1, read on the forward strand.
TTGTCAACATACTTAATTTCTCACTAATTGAAACAACTTTTCCATGTGCCATTTTTTAGGACCTTGCTCAGCATTTCCCAAAACAGACGTAAGGTTGAAAAAAAAAAAAAAAAAGGAAGAAGAAGAGAAAAGCAGCGATCATAACTCACGGCGAATAATATTTCATGTGACACAGAACTGATGAACAAAATTTTCAAAAGGTCTGCGGGGTAACAGATACATCAATCAACATGAGCAGAGTAAAATGGACTGAGCTGAGACCAGTCAACAGTCTGTTCGTTCATTTCGAACGGACAGTTGGGTCAACGGAGGAAGTTTACTGTAAGAGAAGATCCTGATGTGTTTCTGTGTTCTGTAATACACACGATGCATGTAGAAGCAGAGTCGTGGGTTTAGTAGTGGTGATTTAAATACATAGATAAATAACTACAACACAACAAGTATTCATTCATTCATCCATTCATCTTCTGTACCCGCTTATTCCTATTCAGGGTCACGGGGGTCTGCTGGAGCCTATCCCAGCTGTCTTAGGGCGAAGGCAGGGTGACACCATGGACAAGTCGACAGTTCATCGCAGGGCCCCACTGACCTTCTGGATGTTGGAGGAGGACCTGCTGGTGCCAAAGAGGCATCAACAGCAGAACATCTCGACCCCTCAGTCCAGTGTGAAGACGAGCCATTGACCTCTGAGGAAACCAGCTCTCTCAAGAAGGTTCCTCCAGATAACGAAGACCATTCACAACATCCAAGAGGCTTTGACGATGAATATGGAACTATTTCCAAACCCAAACCCAAACATTACAACAAGTATTGTAATGTAATCCCTCAAACAGATTGCTTCACCACCAGCAGCCACTGAGCTCCGAGTGTACTTCTTCGCTCATATTTTAATAAAGAAAATGTTGCATGCAATGAATCACTAATGCCACAGCCGGAGCTGTTACCAAGCTAGTCCAGTTGCCAGTTCCACCTCTTTGTCTTTCACAGATTTGATTGTATTTTGTGCAACGACAGTAAAGCCTTTTCAATCCTCTCCTCTCTCTGACATGCTGATTGGCCTGGTCGCATTGCGAGTGGCTGAAGAAGATTTACAGGTGGAACCTCTCAAGATGAATCCAAATTCAGACTTTAAACCTCAGCAAACCTTCCTCCCCTGCCGGGAAAGTTGAAGCACCTGCCCCGCTTCTCGCCTGCTCATTGTTCAGAGGTGAGAACACAATTTACGGTCTGAGTTTTAGTTTTCACTGGGGACACCTGTACAATTTACAACATAACAAGTAGAGTCACACTTGCATCGCAGATTCTTACAGATGAGAGCAAACATGTCATACATAAGGCAAGAAATGTTCCTGCGACTTTTCAGTTGCCGTGAGCTGCACATCACGTTGCACTCGGCTCGCAATCTTCAGCAAAAACAAATCAAAGCTTTGCCATCAATAAGTTCATCCCAAGTTTCACACCCGTAGATTGTGCGCATTCTTAAGCCTTTAAACTTCACATTTATTATTACTTGCAGGGGAAAAAAATACTTTTACGCTCAGAAAAAATACATAAAAGCCAGAAAATAAATTTGGAACAAGTAAATATTGATTTTGCAACCCAAAAAATGACAGCTTGAGTCATTTCACTTGGTCACAAAAAAACAGATATCAATAAATCGTCATCATCCATCAATCATCACAACAGCATTGGCTCCACTGAGCGGCATCATCCTTCTAAAGGCCACTTTGTCTGCGGCAAACAACTTGCACCGGCGCTTTTCCATTTATTTTCACCCACGTCAATGACAGGGTGTCAGAACCGCATGCATCTACAGCGTCTCGGCATTTTGATAAGAGACACAAACTGAGGTTTGTTAACAAAAAACTGTTTCATTATTCCAAGTTTCTGGACCCGGTGTTGACGGAGCAAACTGCACTTCGCTATGCAGTGTCAGTCAGGTCCGGGTTTCAGTTACACACTCTCCACAATTAACTGCCCCACAGCTTAATTCTGTGGCACATCAATCATGTTTGATAACAACTCCTGTAATCCATTATCTCTGCGTTTTCACTTCTTTTCACCACAGTTCTTTGTGAAATTGATTAAAATCCAGCTTCTCCTGTAGCCGCACCCACACACTCCTGTCAAGAGGTGGTTATTTTAAAATATCATGAGGCTTGTCGCGTTGCTATCAGTCGCATTAAAAGTAAGAAAAAAAAAATCTTCACAGAACAACTTCCTATCAGCGAAGAACTGCTGCTAAATCACTCGGCTGGGATTATTAGGACAGACGGGCAGCAATGTCAGTTTAACAACAGAACTGACCCAAGATGACCTTCAGCCATACGCAGTGTCTGTTATAATTCAGTATTATCATGAATGGCTGTGGTTTTTAAAAAGCCTTGTTGATCATTCATCAATATTTCCGCTGTTTAAGATAAGATTGTGGGGGAAAAATGGGGGGGAAATGAATATGATGGAGTTCGACTGACGCAGACGTACTTGGTTGTTTCCTGTCCTCCTCTGTTTAGAGTCTTTTGTGACTCCGGATGTGCTTTAATCTGGCATAGCAGCTGGTTCACCGAGATTTCAATCAATCCCAGAAGCCCAAGATAAACTAGACAACGTTCAGCTCATCTCGGGATTACATTTACATATTCAACTGCCTTTCAAATACCATTGTAGTAGGAAACTACTACTGGGGGTTGCCCCTTAACAGGAGGGAGAAGGAAGCACAATAAGGAGTACTACATCAATTAGCAAAAAAGTTCACCTCTCGGATTATTATTTTTATTACAAAATTCTCAATTACCAAAAGCAACCAAACAGCTGCTAAAACGACTCGAGTCACACTTGGGTAAAGTTGTTTTTCCTCCTTGTGCAATTTTGAAACAACAAAATCAAAAGTAAAACTCATTTACTCACTAATCACAGCACGTCTCGACAGGTCTGATATCACAGCAACCACATGCGTGCAATAATTATAGTCGCATTAGAAAAAAAAGAAACTGTCTGCAACACTGCGGTTTGACTTTGCTGTTACAATCTAATCTGCTTTGCATTCAGCGTGTTTCCGATCTGCCACTCTTCTCACGACCGTGTCTATTTCTCAATGCATCAGGCGTGTCATTATCTTATCATTAAGGAATAGCCACGCCAAGTGCAAATAGAAATGGTGGATTTAACAAATGGAAAAGGAAAGAAAAAACGTCTTTAGTTTCCCAGCATGTATATATTTTCTGAGATGTTGGATGTGTATTTATTTATTTATTATTTAAGATTTGTTTGCCTGATGATGGAAAGACCTTGGCTGAGATTCTCAACTCAAGTCTCAAGTCTCAAATTCAATCAAGCGGAGGATATGAAGTCTCACAAATTCAGAGGTTAAATCCTGAGTAATTTCCTCCGATCTAATTGAATCCGCGACACAAAGGCCTAAGTAGCAGAGCGTCTCCAACCAAAACATGCACCAAATTAATCCCCTCAACAATAAACAGGTACTGATGAACATCTGAGGGTGATTCAGCCTTCGGCAGAGGCTTACACCAGTCTCCTCATAAACAGGGCGGGCTGAATAAAATTGTGCTTCATTCAAATAAATGTGACAGCAATGACCGCAGATCTCGTCTGAAAAAAAAAAAAATCACGAACCTCAGGCTGCCCTCAGGAACCCTGCAGAGGGTAGATTCATGAATTCATTGGCCAGAGGTGACTGGGATCAGCCAGTAGTTTTTTTTTTTTTTTTTTTTTTTTAAGAATTAGCATGACGCTTGAAAAAAGAGAAAAATAATACAGCAGAAGCCAGAATGAGTCAGAGAACAGTTGCATTTCACATTTAAGCATGTGGCTGAAATGGTCTGTGTTCGCCTTTCGACTGACTCCACTGAACTTGAGCCGCAGTGAAAGCATCTGCATAACAGAGTGCTGCCGAAGAAAGCAAGCTGCATTTTTTCTGACCCTGTTCTCATCCTCTACATGAAAACTTTCAGTTTCTACCATCACAGTCGTGGCTCAGACTCCCGCTTGGTAAAACAAACAGATACAAACATTCCTTTGTACTGTCTTCGGTTTCAGGTTTGTGCATAATGTATCTGTTTATTCTGTGATGTCTCAAATCGTGACCGTTTTCACTGTCTTCGCTATAATGACACTGACATTGCAGATCAGATTACAGATTTGTTTCAGTCCAACTAATGCCACTAGATCCATTTGTGTTGGGCCATTAATATTCCCACAAGCAACCAAAGAAGAATTAGAGCGAGGAGGCTGCAGCGACAGCAGCGTTTGTTGCAACTGGTTGGCATGAGTGTCTTCCGATGTGAAAGCCGGAGGGTTTGCAAACCATCTTTCAAATTTTGCCTCCCGATTGCAAAAGTCTTCTTTGTGCTTTTACCCGATGGATGAGTGAGATGAATCGGAGGGATTTAGGAAACAACCCATCTGGTGCACGAAATTATGAAAGTATACTACAAGCAGCTTAGTTCAAATGCTAAAACCACTTTCCTTCTGGGGAAGTTTCACACTCATGTGGGCACTGCATCACCACCACCTGGTCATTTTGCCAGGATGAATTGCTCTCAGTTGCTTTTTTTATTTAATGTACTTGATTTGGGAAAAGCAATATGTGCACATGGCTTTGCACAGAAATTTATTTCAAGGCCACATTGGGGGGGATTTAAGGATTAGCTTCAATTCTGTTCTAACAGCGCAATAAAACTGTTGAGAGGAATGGAAAAGAAGAAAAAAGCTCAGGGCCAATCGCCCATCATGGTTGTTAATTATTTACAGTTCTGTGAGAATTTTTTTTTTTTAATATTTGCAGGGATGATTTACAACTGATGGAATTTACACACACGCTGTGCCTGGAATAACGAGGCTTGGCCTCGTGCTGGTGTAGCATCCTTAAGTTCTTTTCTGCACTTTCTGAGTGCACTTGAGCGTGAAAAGCTATTCAAATGGTTTGGTATTTTGACTTTGGTCACGGGGGAGCAAACCCCTAATAAAAAAAAGAAATACTCATAGATCACTCGGAAATCTTTGCTTGCCACCACCACCTCCTATCACTGACCTCGAGTGAGCAGTGTCGGTGAAGCTGCACGGCGTGACATCGATCGCTCAGGGAGAGATGGAAAAACCAAAGCGGTCTGTCACCCTTTAATCCGTGCCTGGAGGTCTGGCTAGTCTCTACCGCCGTCAGGAGAAAGGACGAGGGGCCTCGTTTATAAAAGCGTGCGCAGGATCCCTGTCAAAAGGTGGCATTGGGATGAAACACAGGATGTGCTCGCATGAATAAATATTCTCGTTTATAAAACTTTGCACGCATGTCTTCTCGTGAGTCGCAATCAACTCAAAATTTGTCTCCCGCGCCTATTATAAATATTAGAAACGGGCACTGAGTGAGTGAGGTGGCGCCGCGGCACGTGGATCCTGTTAAACTGCTGCCGAAAGGTGGGAAAGATTATCTTCCAGCGCTACAGAGGTAAATCCAGCACACTCTCAGATGAGTTCCTTTTTATCTTTCTGAGTGCCCAAGAAGATATCAGACACAAGTGAAAGGAAGTAAGTTTAGATCAAGACGGAAAAGGAGGCCAGTAAAAAAATGAAATAAAAAATGTTGTGTTGAAAGAAAAAGTGAAAGATTTTAATGAATTTTTTTTTTTTTTTCAGTGAAATAAACTTTCATGTGAGCCAAAATTTTAACATGTTTTTCTTGGTGACAAACAAAACAGTTAGTCACACTGAAGTCAGTTTATTAGAAGGATTTTCGCTCATTAGGGATTTTCTTAGGATCTTCCTCTGGATTAACTCTGAAATCCTGGGCAACAACCTCCAATCAGGCATCGGAGGTCCATAATTAACAAGCTCACTCTTGTCACAAAACCGGAAACTGAATTGTCGCAAGCGGTTGTTGATAATCCCAGGAGCCGCTGCAGATAAAGCAAGAGAGGCGGCCGCTGCTGAGGAGATAAGGAAGGATGCAGCGGCGGGAGCAGTTTTATCGGAACTCAATGGCATTTCCAGCGTGAAGCCGCCTGTGTGCCATATTTGGCTTATTATTATTAGCTAATGCTCCAACCGCAGCAAATTGGGCTCATTCTGAAAGTTAAAGACAAATGACAGAGACTGTGACACACTCTGCTGGGCTTCATTATTAAACTTGAGCTCATTTTTCTTTTTCCACTGGGCTGGCTGTGATTTTACCTCATTCAGTCGACTAACGGGGAACTCAATTGACACCGACGGGAGAGCATCGGCCTGAAAGGATCTTCGTGGAATATTCAGCCTGTTAGACTTCAGGAAAAATAGAATTAAGAGTGAGTGGTGCCACGGTAACCACAAGAGAGTTCTCTTCATGTGTGTGTGTGGCTCTCAAGCTGCATGTTTACTTGCTGGACTCATGTTAATGCATGAGAATCTCCTCCTCCTCCTCCTCCTCCTCCTGACACCCTGTCAATAACAAGTAAAAGTGATGAATGATGAATGAGACTGCACAAAGCCAGTAATAACAATAATTACTGCCAAAACAATGACGGACAAAAAAAATCATCATCTGTTTACTCCATCAAATTGTTCACAGCTGAATGTCCCCGTTTGCCCAGTGGAGACCAATGAGGACGAGCAGGGAGCCGGTTTGTCGTGGTGCAAATTTGCAAGATCTAGTGGTGTGACACCATATAGTGCGAGCCTTTAAACGACAACAGAAAAACTTTACTCTTGCCTCTATTTGCCGACGGTCCAGTTTTACTGTATTCAGAGTGTAAGACAGCGGAATACCGCGGCTTCTCTCAGCTCGTTTTTCACGAAACGACGGCATCCAAATGAACAAAGTGCAATGCGAGACTTCGGTGAGACTTCAGCGACCCTCCAGCTTTCAGATGTGGGAGCAGTTGTCACCTTCTGGCCATCATCAGCTGACAGCTATTTCAGAAACCGCATCTGTTTCGTGCAGAGGGCGTCAAGATTCATGAGTGTCCTGAAGATCGATGCTGGAAATTAATGTCAGATGATGGGCGCAGGTGAGAAATTCATTTTTTTTTTCAAATGCCTCATCACGACAAGATGCTGGGACCGTGCGCCGTCTGAAATGAGACGATTCGATGAGAGCCCGTCTGCCTTTTCTCTGTAATCTGGAATCTTAAAGAGTCTGTGCATTCCCCCAAGTTGGGTGATTACTATACTGTACCTTTAAAACAATATTTTTTCGTAAGTATATATTGTATACAGACTGCATACATGATTAAAATATGATGTTTGATTGGTTCTACAAATCCTTCTAGCAGGGCTTCTGAGATCTCAACATCGTTTTGTCTGTTCCTGATCACATTGTGTGTCACACATTTGAATAAAGACTCAGCGGTGTTGTTAGAATTGGTGGGTTTAAGAGAAGCTCTGCAAAATGCACATTTTTATTAGATTATAAATTATTAATTTTTCTGAATTAATATGATATATTCATATCATTAATATTTATATTAAATGTATGAGCTAGAAAGTTTACCTCTACCTTGAGAGCACGGGAGATGTACCAGCAAAAAAAAAAAAAAAAAAAAAAAATGCAAATGAAAACAGAAAGTAAGATCAACAAAATGACCAATCCAATAACAAAATATTGTAAATAAATGAAACAAAATTGACACTTGATTAGCAACATGAACTCATTTAACAATGTCACAAATCTATCACCTAATCTGAGCATCCCAACTTTGTAGCTTGAAAAGAAAAGACATGCGTGGAACACGAGGCAGGTCGAGTTGAGCCACTTCCCCACGTTGGTTGTCTCCCCAACGTGTAAACCAGCAGCTGCGACACTATGAAGGACAGACACGTGCCGAGATGTTTTAATAAAACACTCGACGACACTCCAGGGCTTCCAGTCTAAATCCGTGACTATACATCTGTCAAGTGTGATAGGCTCCGCCTCCAGTTCCTCTCCGCCGAGGCGTCTCTGATCCCCTTCCTCCTTCCCGTCCTCCCTTCACCTCTCTCCTCCCAGGAAGAGCAGGATGGGTCAGGAAGCCTCTTCTTGATGTGGCTGCCAGACCACAGCGTGTCGCTCTCTGGGTTCCCTGTTATCTTTCCTGGTCTTGTTTATTCATTTTATTTCATGCTGTTCAGACGAACAAGGGTTGAATGAAGAAATCTAATTTTACCCAGTAAATCGATAACGATCATTATGCCTTCATTCTTCATGTTAGCTACTAAGCTACTAATTTTACCCACTGAATAAGTATTTTTTGTCCAAGACTGCATTCCCTTTTTAAGCCCCCAAATTTCCTTTTTTTGTCATGAAAAAGAAACTATGCTTTGCGTTGCGCTCACACATTTATGCCATTTCATGAGTAATTCACTGCATAATGTATTTTTGAGGGGTTACTGATGAGATATATTTCACAAGTGCACCAGACGCTAGGTGCAGTGAAATGGACCCCAAGTAATCGGATTGAATGCCGTCCTGATTAAGATTGGGTACGTAAACGCTCCGTTTCCATTAAATTTACATGATCCAACCGAGGAGGTGGCCTGACAGTTTTTGAAGCAGTCAGACTCCATATAATCGTCGGACTGCTCCACCTTGGTCAGAGTTTTGTGCGCTTCTTCTCCTGCTCATGTCTCCAACAAGGAGAATGATTCTTTGGCGTCGCAGTTTCAGAATAAAAGCAACACGGAACACTGGAACAACTGTATCTTAAATACTGCGGGCCTCTGGGTAAACAGTAGCTTGGTGTGGAATCATGAGCATTTGTCACAACCATCCTAAGTTACAGTGCAAGGTGTGGTGGGAACCCGCAAATCATTCCGATGACTTTACTCAGTGTTCGTGTCAACGGGACAATCTGGTCACTCAGCACTGCCAATGACGGTGAGCAGAACCCACTCAACTTTCCGGGGATCGAGCGCAAGGTCTGAATATTCCAAACAATCGGTCTCCTGGGCAAAGACTTCAATTTTTGTCCCTGAAGTAAAGCAGAGCACAAGGAAGTTGTAACAATGGTTGTCTTGGGGCCCGGTGCGTCACTGTACTTTTCACTTTCCTTTGCTTATGCAGATCCAGATTTGGAGCCCAAGTGGCGGAAGCCTCGAGTGGTGAGAACCAACCGAGCGGCGAAAGCCTGTGGGGCTTGTGAGCACTCCAGCAAGCTTGGAATTCTATGACCGGATCTCTGCAATGTAAACGCATTAAAGGGGCAATCGTCGGATTTTCACCACCAGAGTGCGCCGCTGAGCACAGAATGTTTACTGAAAGAAAGAGGCTTTGAGGCCCCACCTCCTCACATGTTGAATGTTAACGTGTCAAGATAAGGCAGCATAACCAAACAGGCAACGAGGAATGGAGCAACAGCGTATGTGAATTCGCTCCAACAAGTTTCAGATCTGACATTAGCCATTAGCATTTTGGCTTCAATGTCTCAAGAAATGAAGGAATTTGACAAAGATGTGAAACAATGACTATGACTAAAAGACACCAAAGGCACTTTCATAGATGTGTTGTGACTTTCGCTTCAATCGTTCATAGGGGAAAAAAAAACTGTGATTCAGCAGGCGGCACTTTTTTTTCCAAGGTTATCGCGGTGGAGTTGTCGTACCGTGAGAATTTTTAATAAGGTTGCGTAATGATGCGTTGCGTCTTAGTTTGGGCAAAAACGCCCGATGCTTAAAATATCGAGAGAGATGGAAAAAGTAACAACGAGTAACAGGTGATCAGAAGAAGCGATAAAAGATTCAAATGGGCGAGCAGAAGGACAACAGTTGCCATTATCTGCATCTTGCAACACACAAAACATAGATCACACACATTGCACAGTCACAAAGTGTCATTAATCTCAATGAGGCCGATTGGGATCGTTCTTCCCAGCGACCCTCTCATCCACAGGCAGACAGATAGCGGGCGGTGACTCACCGCAGTTCTCCTCGTCGGCCTGATTCCCGCAGTCGTTGATGCCGTTGCAGTGCATGGGCTGGGGGAGGCACACGGTCAGGTTGCCGCAGGGGAAATATCCCAGGGGGCAGGAGGCGCTCTCCTCCGACGTGTTGAGAGCTTGGCGACGGAAGAGCAGGGGAGACACAAAATAACACAGGCATGATTATGGATCGTCGCATTTCTCCGGAACCGCTGACCCGCCCGCCCCCATCCCCAACATCAGAGCAAGAGGGCGCCAAGGCCGCACGGTAAGTGCGGAGCCCATGCACCATTGACACATGCTTCAAGTAAGGGAGGGAAAAAAAGACGTAAACATCTGGGATATTTTCTCAATGAGGGCACTGAACCGAATCCAATTGCTCCCACTAAACTAAGCCTCAAGTGATTCACAAGGGCGAGTGGTTAAACTGTGCCTATTAGAACGCCACCGGTGGGTGGTGCCCCAAGTGGCTCTCACTGGAGGTGCTGCAACAAGTTGACAGCATGGAAGGGCGGTGGACGTGGTGGGGTGCATCGGCTTGTGAAGGTCTGCTGTTGTCTCTTCAAACAAGATGTTGAATTTTCCATCAACTCTGCGATGCTTTTTATTCACTTTTTTTTTTTTGCCCTGCTTTTCCTCGTGTGAATGACTTGTCACACGAGGATCATGGGTCTTCACCTGTATTCAACCCCAGAGAGGTCATCCAGACAGCACTGCGTTTTGTATTCAGGGCGTCCGCTGCCGCCTGTTAGCATCAGTGTGTCTGTGAGCTGTCAGCAGGCGGTGAAATTCCCCCTCAGGGGAGAATAAAGTATCCGCCATCATTGGCGCTCCTGCTGCACTCGGGGTCGCCACAAGGGCTGCGGGAGCCGATCCCAGCGGTCTTAAGGTAAACGGGGTTAGGGTCTGGACCACAAACACCCCATCTGCGCTCGCCCTCACACCTACGGTGAGTTTAGAGTTAGCTTGTGCATCTGGCCTGTGGGAGGAAGCTGGAGCAGCCAGAAACCACACAGGGAGAACACGCACACACACCGCCAGGAGGGTCGAATCAAAGCCACGACCTTTAGGCTGTGAGTGGGCCGCGCCCGCGCTCACTTAAATTTGCACACATAAATCTGTACTTTCTTTTCCTTACATTGGAAAAACATGCTTGTTACTTTTGTGTTTAAAAGTCTTTAAAAAATAAAAATTCTGTAGTTGTTGTTGCTTGAAGTGGAGATACTTGCACTCTGCTGTTGTGTAGTTGAATATAAAACTGGATCATAGGTTAGAGGGACTGCGTGGGTTCTCTGCGGGTTCTCTGGCTTCCTCCCACAGTACAAAAAACAGGCATGTGAGATGAATTGGGAATGCTAAATTGACCTGAGGTGTGAGTGTGAATGCTTGTCTGTCTCTATGTAGCCCTGTGATGAACTGGTGACTGCCTTCGCCCTATGACAGCTGGGAGAGGCTGCAGCAGACTCCCACAACGCTGAGTGCAGGGGGAAGCGGGCATTGAAAATGGATGGATGGATGGATGGATTTTAAAACCTGTGCTTTCTTACTTTTACTCTAGTAAAGGAGTTCAACCAGTACTTTTATTACAGAAGTATCCATACTTTTACTTAAGCACAGGATGTGAATTCTTTTGCCACCTCTGGGAGTCAGTTACACAAAAACTCTTGTTCAACATTTACAACAGCGGCACGAGCTGCAGTGTGAATGTGAGCGTGAGAGCGTGAAGCCGAGAAGTCTGAGCAGCAGGTTTCGCTCCAGCACGCCTTGCCTCGGGAAGAAGCCCCACGCAGAGCAGCACAACATGTCAGCGGCAGGCATCTGGCATCAAAGACACGGCTCCTGTTCCGCTGTATGGAAGCATGCTGGACCGAAAGAACCATGTTGAGAATAACTTGCTCTGCGTGGAGGAGGCCTGGTGGTGGGGTTGGTGGTGGTTGGGGAAGGGGGGTATGAGTATGAGTATGTTCACCTTAAGTTACAACACGCGACCTTGACAAAGCCCACATTGATGGAACGCCGATACTATGACTCACTGCGGCAACGTTGAGGAAGTCATTTTCATCAGCTCATATGGCGGTTGTTCAGACATTTACTTTATTGAAAACGATTGCAATCACATTGGAAACACGAAACTCAGTTTAAATTTTGGCAAAACTCCACAGGAGAAAAAAAAATATTTTGGAAACGGCTTAAAATAAAATGCAATATCTTGCAATACGTAATCTGCAGAAAATCTTCAGGATTTAGGGTTAGATATATTTTCAAATGGGAATAAAACAGTCGATTTCAACGTTCATTTATTCCGACACAAAAAAAAGGCAGTACCATTTTTTTTTTAAAAGATGGCCATTGCAGGAAAACCCGTTTGTGCATTTTCATCAAATATGATGTTTTTATTATTGGGGAAAAGAAAACATCCAACCGAGACGATAGAACACTTGTTGTGAAGTTCATGCTGGGAAAGCACATCAGCTTGTTGTGCAAACCCTTTGAACGGAGCCCGACCCTGAGAAACCTTTGCTGCAAGGGGACGTCGGCATTTCACACTTCAGCCTCGCTGCTTAAAAAAAACAAAAACATTTGGATTAGGTAACAAACTGTCACGCTGAGAGTTTGGGGCAAACGGTGGACGAGGGACGCGGAACCGGGACCTGCACAGCTGTTATCCTACTTAATTAAATATGTCTCTGGTGTGTAGAGAAATAATTACCGTATGTATCAAACTCATCTTGCTGCATTGGAGGATAAATCACGCATCCCTTCGTTCAGTGAAGTGAACAGAAAACAGTGCAAGGATTTGCGCAGGTTGATGTCAATCACTGATTACATCGACATCATTCTGTTTTATTGCTTCTCCTCCTCTCTTCCTCCTCCTGCTGTTTCTCTCCGGTTTCCCTCATCCTGATGAATGACAGCTCTTGGCGCACACAGATGTATTCCTCAGCCATCACGCCCATGGTGCGACTCACAGCGGCAGCCAGTGACGGCGATTGTTTGCAGTCTTCCTGGAACATCCTGAAAGCAATGTAATTACCAGTTCCAATCAATTTAATGCAGGCGGCGTTTCCTGATCGACCGCGGCAGCAAAGTCTCCCGACTATTTTTCTCTGTTTTCAACACCAAAGCCGAGAGCTGCTTCTGAAGAGGGGCTGTTTGACCGACGCAGCGCTCCAAGTAGGAGTTGCATTCAAGACACAATGTCAGGTCAGCCGACCATTCATTGCTCTTTCCGAGCTGCGGGCCACCACTATTCCACAGCCGCCTGGCCTGAATGGCGAAGGCACGTGTGGCAAAAGTACGCACTTACGTAAAAGTACGGTAAAAAAAAAAAGTACAGATTCAAGTCCTTTACTCAAGTAAAAGTAAGAAAGTACAGGCTCTGACATGTACTTAAGTAAGACGAAAAAAACTTTATTTTGCAATTAATGAAACAATACATTTGTTTTATATACACGTTGACACTAAATAACAATAACCAATGTCATTTTCTACATTTTGGTTTTTCTCTGTACTGAGAATGTTCCCTCTAAAATATGAGTTGTGAATAATATGACCAAATCTACTTCAGTTCAGGAACAAAGCATTTGTACTTTGTTCCTTCCAACCTGTGGGCACAGGTAATAGTTGTAAAGCTCTCAATATCACACAATATTCAGCCTGACTCTAAATGCATAAAATCACAAGTATTTTATCAGGCCGAAGCACAGAGCAAACTAATGGCCAATGAGATCTCCATCTATTATCGGTGACGCTCGGCTCTGAACATTCGTCATTTCTAGAGTAGAGATGTCACCGTTAAGCGGCGGCGCCGGACGTAGGAGTCACAATGCGGCGACCGCATATAAATCACAGCAGCCACTCTGGCCCCCAAAACCTACATAAATGAACCCAAAAATCATCCACCACAATCCACCTGGGGAAATGCGTCGCCGGGTCCATAGAGTGCACATTCGCAGAAATGACTCATTTTCGGAAGATTGCATAATGCGCGGCGGAAGGGAGCCGCTACGTCCATGGGCAATGGAGCGTGTCGAGGAGAAGGGCTAAAAAAAACCAAGTCATTACAATAATAGAATGCAGCGTGGGAGTGCACCCAAAGAAATTTATTCCCTTCAGTTAAGAGTTAATTCTTCCAATTTATCAGGCAGTGGGATGTGTCAGGTGACCCCACTGGAGAGCCGGCTCGGTCTTGTTTGAATCCCACTGGGCAAAGGTGACTTGGGCCGACTGCTGCTCCCTCCATCCTCACACAGCCTGTCGGCTTCGGAATGATTTTCCGACCCTTTTTTTCTCCCAGCGCGGCGCATTACATCAGGTTCATCGAGTTCAAAATATAAAATTTGCTGTCCTGCAAAATTCTGCTCTCCACTGTCTTCTGCTTGTACTCGCGGCGGTTCAGTTCGAGCTGCAATGCAAAGATTCTGGCCCTGTTCCCTCTCCAAACTCCTGCTCCCAAAATGCCCCCCATGCTCTTGGATTTTTCATGCCTCAAACCCATGAGGACAAACTGACCAATAGCAGGCCAGGTGTGGTATGGACCGACTGACAAATTGGCTTCTTGGGAGGTCCTGTAAAGGCGGCTACTCTTCTACACCAGGTGGTCCAGGCAGACTATTGTAGCAGCAGCAGCAAGCAGTCTAGGTTAATACTGCAGTACACCACCAACACTGATTGTAAAATTCTATTAAATGTCTGCATGTCTCTGTATAGTGAGAGTCGTGAGGTTAACGCAGAACTCCAAGCGTTGTTTTTTTTTTTTTTCAAATCCTGTCCTTTATTCTCACTTGAGTAATGCAACATTTTATAAATTGAATGTTGCAAATGTTTTTACAGCTGACAGCTGCGTCTGACATTAACAGTTTAATTTTCTCCTGTCCTGACCTGTCAAACTCGCTTCTGATGACAAACAACTACATTACCTAACACGTTTCCATTATTAATTAATCATAGAAACACCTCAGATTCCCTCCAGCTACTGTTTCTTTCCCCCATGTGAGGCGAATTGTCCGCAGGTGTGAGTGCCAATGGTTGTTTTGTCCTTCTATGTTGCCCTGCGATCTACCGGTGACTTTACCAGGGCGCAACCACACCTTCAGCCAAAGACATGGGACAGACTTTTGCACCCCGCTGTGATCCCGAGTAATGGTAATAGAACATGCATGGATGGATGAGACCTACAGGAATTTGTGAAAACAGCAGAGTTATTTTGTTTATATTTTTAATGGCACAATATTAGAATAAGAGCAGCTTTTTGTTGTGGGAACATCAAAAAGCCGGCTGCTTGCGCTCCTATTGGTTGGTGGATTTTGACGGGGCAGAGCAGAGAGGATGTGTGGAAGATTTGTGAGACAAAACAGGAGCGACCCGAGTGAAGTGGGAGTCTGAGAGCAGGGGCGCAGTTTGAGTAGAAACAGTACAAATCCCAGCACCGGCAGAGGATGTTTGAGTACGTGGGCAGGATTCCCAGCTTGAACATTTAATCAATACATCACAGAGAAAACAGCTATATTATACACAGCAGTGCCCTTCATTGATATGGAATGGTTTACGCATGGCCGGACACAGCTCTGCCGTCAGCGTGCCAGGCATGCATAAGTCAAGACCACCATTCCAGTTTCCATCAAGCCTGACGCGATAATGACTTTATGCTAATTATCATTTCCGCCAGTTGACGCCGATCCTGTCTCTCTTGGCATAGACCGCGGGTTTGAAATAGCACTCGTGGCATTTGTCCGAATTAAGATGCCATTACTTTGCAGCTGTTATTACAACAAAAGGGTTTAACCTTGGAGTCAGTGGAGATGCTACCAAACTGCTTAATTACTTATCTAAATGGCAAATTTTACAATTTATAACATTTTTTAAATTGCTGTTCTCACAAAAACCCACTTCCCTCTTTTGGCCACGGTTGCTTCCACCCTGACAGACATGCAGGAACCATGACAACTGTTTCAAACTTGTCTTCTTTTATCATCAAATGCACACTACTTTAGGGTCCAGCATGCTCAGCCATGGTACCCATTAAAATTATGCCATTCTTAGAATAAGAAAATTGAATTTGTCCACCTGCTTAAAGTTGGCTGACAAGTTCCCTTTGCACAAAAGTGCTTGCTTCAGGAAATTAAAGAAAAATAATTTTAAAAAATGGGGTTCAGTTTAGTGGAAGTTCAAAGAGCTTCTAGTTGCCTCACTTGTGGATTCAAGGCACTCGGAGCCAAGGAGAAAGAAACAGCTGGAGGCAGTCGGACGAGACAGGAAATATAAAACAGACCCAATGTCAGGGACCTTTTTATAAGTATCACAGATTTGGAACATGCCTGGATACCTGGCCAACAAGCCTCCACTGTCTCGTATATTTTGCAATACAAAAGTTTTGCAAGTTGCACTGATTCTGTCCCTCTTGTCTCTTGATCCTGAGTTAATCTATTTGCTGTGAGTTTTAGTGATATTAACGTTGTTACTTTGGTCTTAACCTTTGACTTACTGTGGTTGGAGTAGCAGTGTTGAGTATTTTTGTGCTTTTTGTAGTTGCATTTGATAATTAGTCACAAGCTTATATTGAAATTGTTGACTTGGAGCATCTAACAAATACTAGAATGACATTGTTTTTCATAAAATTGTCTAAAAGCCATGACCTCCCCCTCATCCCATATATTGTGTATTGTTAAACACAAAATTGGTTTAGCCTTCATCACCTTAAATCACTCAGCCAAACACATTCTGAGGAAGCACAAGTTTCCAAAGCATGAAACTTCCAGAATAACTAGGGAGAAGACCTTTTTGCTGCCCCTGACTCACATTATGTCATAAATCCTGCCTCGACGTCACTCCGGGGCTTTGCCTCGGTAAAAAGAGCAAATAATGGAGGGGAAGGGGAGACACTACCAATTACTCTGCAGCACAAGCTGCAGCATCCTATCGACCCACGAGAAGAGGATTTTAGTGCAGAGGTGAAGTGTAAAATGCAAGTAGTGCAGAACATTTTGCGAACGAACACGCAACAGCAAAAGATGCCGACCACCAAACAGCACAAATGAGTTAATAAAATGACTCGTTGAATCCTTGACGGGTGTTGTGTTTTGTTTTTTATTTGTTCCGCTAACTTCTCCTACCCTTTAGCAGTGTCTGAGGAGCGGAAATCTGTGAAGCTTGTGCTTACGTAGAGAGCTGACAATGACAGGACCATAAAGTGATATCCCGAGCACCTAAGTCCATACTGTCTAACTCATTAGCATTTATATGGAAAGACTATAAGAAAAAGGGCAAATAATCACATATTCATGAGGCAGAGTGGTCACACAGACTCACCAAGAGAGCCACCTTGATGGAAATGCAGCTGGTGGGATTTACTCAGCATGAAGCGGCGCTCAGTTTGAAAGCGTCGTGTCAAACAACTTTGCAAGTGTCGTGCTTGTTTGTCACGGGGGGGACAACCAAATATGTCCTGACTTTCAAATGCAATACCAGTTTTCATCCCCTTTCATCCTGCAGCTTTCAGTGACCTGTAATGGCTCTCACAAACAGAAGCCGCTGAGATGGATGTGCTCCCCGCGCATAATGAAAGTGTGTTTCCCCCTCAAACTGTTTGTGGGAGTGCAGGTAATCCACAGGAAGATAACAAGGACGAAATCACCCGCAGAGTAACTTCACAAAAAGGAGATCGACTATAGCGCTGAACGACAATGACCCCGTTTTTGTTTGTTTGTTTGTTTGCTTGCTTGCATTTGCAGGCAAAGCCCCGCCCCCTGAAAAAAAAAAGACTACATGCAACCATGCAGCGGTTTTACATGCACAAGGCAAAACAGTTCTTCAAACCCGAAGGACTCCCGGTAACATGTCTGGAGGCATGCGGCTATTCCCTGAGGAAAAGAGGCTCGGGACACTTGACACGGACATGAACTCACTCACCCGACACTCCGCAGGCGAGAATCACGGCCAGGTAAAGTTGCATGGTGCGCCAAACTCTGCGGTTCTTCTCCGCGACGAAGGAGCAGCGCGCGTAAAATAACGAAAATAAAACAAACAAAACAAAAAAAAAAAATTGAGACACGAGCCTCCTGAGGTTGGCTGCGTGTTTAGCCGCCGCCGCGCGCGCCTTTCGTTTTCCGCCTCGCAGTGCGTGGATAGGAGCGGGTGCGAGAGAACGCAGAGTCGGTTCGGTCTGCGCGCACTCGGCAGAGGGGGGGAGGTATTAGAAGGAACCCCGCCGCCAATCTAGTGACGCACGGGCGACAACGCAGGTGCGTGACGCGCAGGCGCATCTGCCGGCGGACACAGACCGAGGCTGCGAGAGAGAGAGAGAGAGAGAGAGAGAGAGAGAGAGAGAGAGAGAGAGAGAGAGAGAGAATTTAAGCTGACCTGTGCGTGGGCGCGCGATGTCCTATGGGAGAATGCCGGGCCCTGCTTAAGAAGTGATGGCGAGGTGGCGGATAGATGAGTGCTTTTAAAAGCAAAGTTTTTCTTTCTTTCCCAAGAGCTTCTCCCACACGGCCTTAAGTGTTTAAAGTGATCAACAGGAGGGGATAAGGATGGATGGATAGATGGATGGATAGATGGATGGATGGATGGACGGATGGACGGATGGATGGAAGGCATTTATTCCCCTGCGCTGTTTACGGGCTCGCGCTAAAAGAGTGGCAGATTAGTGGCGCCGGCGTGACAGGCAGACACAGCACATCATCTGTTTTCTGCAACTCTTTCAGTCCGTGTGAATACACTGCGCTCCATCTACCCAGTGCTTAGACATTCAAGCTCAATAATTCAGGGTAATCAACGACATTATTACTTTAAACGTGAAATGGGAGCAGGGGGTCATTCATTGTGAATGCGTTAACAGGGAATCACCCGACCTGGCACTTTACCTAATAGCATTTCTGTGTAGGTTTTTTTTTTTTTTCTATCTCTCTCCCGTTAGAAAGGATATATACAGGGACAGAGCAAATTCCTCTGAGCCAAATCCCATCACAAAATCGCAACACATTAAAAGAAAAAAGCGCAATACGACTTCGGCGCTCATATGGTGCCATCCAAGCGTGCAGGAGAGTCTGCAGTCCAATTTGTTTCGGAAATGGAGACGTCAACGCTGCGTTTCTGGAAGAAAACAGCCACGTTTGGAGCCTCCCGGCTGGGAACTTCATGCATGCGGGTCTCGTGGGCACATGGAATTTGCGGTGGCGTGTAACTAACTGTCTTTAGTCCTGAGAACTAACACGAATCCCGTCTCCTGAGCGTGAAGGCTGCGGTGGAGATTTTGGATGAAAACGTGTACAGTTTCATGACAACTTCCAAGTATGAAAGATTATCACATTATGTTTCTTATCCGGTGTGTTACCAAGTCAACGTGCTCAGATTATGGCAGTTAGAAAGTCACTATTTTGAGTGAACTGTCCCTTCAAATAGGTGGTTTGCACGTGACATTGATCTTGATAATGGCTCCTTAGGTTCTTTGGAGGAATGAAGGACGGCAAGCACAATACAAAGGCTGACATGTTGTGATCTCCCCCTGGTGCCAGTGTAAAGCAATGCGCCATGATGTCGCCATTTTCGTTGACTGTCTGAAAAAATAAGATGGTCAGAGGTTCCGGTTTCAAAAAGGAGACCAACTAACCCTAACCTACAGAAGCACCAAAAACCCTGCATGCTATCGATTGGCCAGCAGGAACCGCCAAAGTTGGTTGCAAAAATACGAAAACTTATCAATCACTCTCCAATCACTGCTCACCTCCGTACGGAAGTGCATTGCTGCCACGCTTGAAAAAAAACGGGCTCAGCATTGCGTTACAACTTGAAACTATGTTCACGTTATTTCGTGATAATTTTCAAGTAAATGCGCTTGCATCAACTTGAGTTGACTGAAAAGGAGCTCACAATAGGACAGGATTCAAAGGACTTTTGGGGTTCTACAAATCTAGTTAAATCTGTGTACAAATACAATAAAGCACTTAACCCGTGATATGTTCGAAAAACACAGGGCTCCATATCACGCTATAACGTGAAAATTGTGAAAATAACATGACAGTTTCACGTTTTTACGTGAAAATTGTCACGAAATAACATTATAATGTGAAAATGATCACGTAAAAACGTGATAGTTTCCCGTTCCAAACGGTTGTTCGCAAACCAACGGATGACATCATAATGACTCAGTCAAAGCACGTTTCACATATTCATGCAGTATATTTCACATGTGCGCCCAAGAAAAAAAATTCAATAAGCCAATCCCGTTCGTTCTCTGCCAGCGGAGCAGGTTGGCATCAGCACAAGGCTTCCGGTCGGTGTCAAGGGGCGCCGTTTGATGCTTGCCGCCGCCTGTTTGAGGCCGCAAGGACAAGATTTTTGCCTCAACTCTGTCCAACGCCAGTCAGGGAGGCACAGAAAAACCTTTTAGTGCCGGCCTTTGCCCTTCTCTTTATGATGAAACGTCGTCCACCTCTGACTGGACTTCTTACGGCCTGGCACAGCTGCCCGCATGCCAGCGTTAGCGTCCTGTTTTTTGTCACCAACTAAACCCTTGGCTGTGTTCAGGTTGAAGTCTTTCAAAGGTGTTATCTGCATTTTGGTTTCTTTGGGAAAATGCTAAAAATGTTTTTGGAACCGTGCTCAAACTGTCAGATTATTAGGTGAGAATATATATAATTAATATAATATTTAATTAATCTCACTGGCAGGTGTAAAGGATCAACCACACGCGTTTCGATGAAGTCTTCCTCAGTGTGTAAGACCATATAGGAAACATAGTCTCTCTAACTATGCACAGGTGTACCGATGATCTAGCCTGACATCACAAATCATTAAGTCAAAAATCCTAATACAGAATAAAGGTATTAAGTAAAAAAAATAACATGAGAAGTAAGCATGACAGCAAAGAACTGCAACAGTGGACTTTTGCTGGGTTGTTCTGAGTGTCACAAACTCCAGTTCCGCAGATTCATATTAGAGTGTTAGATGACTCGACACCCAAACCTGACATTCTGACGTGAGATACGCATAGTTTTCTTTCTCTGGCATTTGAGGAGAGGACATCGATACATTTTTACCAAATAAATGTCACCCTTATCAGGCCCGTGTGAAAGGTCTGAAGCACGGCGTGTTTCCAAATTCCTAGTCTCCACCAGAAGTGCTGTCTTTTTTTTTTCTTTATCAATGTATTCTGATTTGACTTATCCAGAAATGACTAAATCTGGAGGTATTCTGGTGGCATTGATAGCCTTTTTCTTTTTTTTCTTTTTTTCTCAGTGGAGCGTCTCTGATTTATACCGGCTGCTGTGGACTTGGTGTCAGAAAACTTTGAGGCCTTGCAGATTTGCTGTGAATTTTGTTATACAGCTCGTGTGGCTGCTCAGTGTGAGCTGTGCAGCGGCGTAAGCAAACGAGGTCAGATCAGATTGAGCCTTTTACAAAATTATGGAAATGTACAAACATTCGTGTCTGGTAACTGTCCAACAAAGAGCCCATAGAAAGTGTTTCTGATGGGGATGGGGGTGGGGGGGCAAACTTGAAAGGGCTGATTTGTAAATGCATGAACTAAATCAGCCAAAGTCAGCCTGAAGAGAAACTGAGAAAGCTTTCAATGGTTGCGGTTTGAGTATTTTTGCCAACCATTTCAGTAGAGCTGGCGTGACTTCGCAAAGTTCTGAGTTGTTAATTTTTCCTCATCTTTTTCTTTTTCCTTCCTGCGTCTTTGGTCACAAAGGGGACTAAGCAATTATTGAAATCCACTGAAATTTTTAATCCTATCGAAACTGCACTTGGGCGACATGGTGAGACAGTGTTGGTACACTGCCGACGTCTGGCAGCAAGAGGGTTTTGGGTTCATTTCCCACTCAGGGCCCTTTCCTTGTGGAGTTTGCATGTTTGGCTTCATTCCACAGTTCAAAGACATGTGCGCTAGTCTAATTGGCAACCTAAAATTGATTCTCTGCGTGGCCCTGCGATGGATAATTAATAATAATAATAATAATAATTAATTATTTGATTCACACTGGGACTTCCAAAACAAATTCCTGTGTTCTTTTGCACAAATGGCATTAAAAAGTAATCTGAATCTGAATCTGAAGTGGAGATGTTTTTCCAGGGTGAAACCTCACCTTTGCCCAGAGACATCGGGGACAGTGGGAAAGAGGAGCCCGAGTGAAGGTTAAGTGGCAATAGAGCTGAATGAATCAAACTAAATCCTTCTGAAAGTTGGAAAGATGAATGACTGAGATTGCCGAGATGGAATCTCAATGTTTTCAGCAAGTTCACACACGTTCGGATAAACTGATTTTTGTTGTTGCTGTTTTATATGTATCTTTTAAATAAACATATTCATAATCTTTTGCGCAGATGTCCACGGTTGACTGCTCTTTCGCTGTGTTTGTATTAAAGTAAAGTGCAATGCTTTAAGTGGAATGAAACACCTTACTGCTAGTTATGATTCAGAAGGGGTCCTTGTGCCTCGAGAGATATATATATGCATGTTGCATGCATCATTCAGTTTAGTTTTCTTCTTCTCTGCGGATCCTGGCCCTCATCGTGCTTCTTCTTCATCAAAAATTGATAGGTGGAAAAATAATTTACTTTTGATCAGAAATATAATAACAGCTTGCAGCTTCAAAGAATTAACTCCAATTGGCTTTGTTTCCCAGGAATAATGCCATATCATGAAAGTTCATGAAACTTATCATGACAATGTAAATTCTCCTTATGCAGGCACATTTAGAGAACACAGTGCTTCAAGGTGCTTCACTTCACTGTGGGCTAAATTATTCAATATTCTCCTGAAATGAGCCTTGACAGAGTTCCAGATTGCTGCCACATTCAATCACCAAATCCAGGATAACCTGGTCAATGGGGGAAAGGTAATAATCGCAGGTGTTGATCAAGTTTCTGCACCGGTTTGCTGAATCCTGCTGCCTTGATCGTTACTGGCACATCCACGATCAGTGAGTTAAAGGCAAATAAAAAGCTGCAAGACAGGATCACTGGAAAGAATCCTAGGCTGAGCCGTGTGATTGGAGGAACGTGGATGTCTCGCGAGCGAAATACAAATATATCTGTTAAACACAGGAGGTGCAGGACAATATTGTCTTTTATTTATTCATTTATTTATCTATTTATTTATTTTTTTGGGGGGGTTGGAAAATAACTCATGTTGACCGTCAATGAGTCATGTTTTCAGGTTTAGAAAAATAGTCATTATTAGAGAGTAAACACTGCACATACACTCACATTGTGTGGGAACAACACCTGCAGTCTTATTTACTAAACCTCAAATATTTTTGATAATATTTTTTGTAGTTAGTACCTGGATAAAGACATTTTTTTGGGGTGGGGGCGGTGGTTCATGTTAACAACAGATTCTAAGATCTTCTATTCATTTCTATTATATTGAACTTAAGTAGTCAAGACATTGTCTTTAAAATTATTTTGTGCCTGTCATCTCGAACCAGTAATTTTTCTGTGTGAGTCATTCTCCCGCCTATCTTAACTCCGTTTCGGGTTTGAAGCTGCTCAGTGGCTTCACCCTCGTTTGTGTCTCATGGAGCGAATCACAATAATGAACCGCAATGCGCTGGAAGCGACACCATCTGCTTTTTTCCTCGCGTTGCCTTGCCACTACAAAGTAAACACTCCAGCTCGATTCTCCCTCATCAACAGGAACATCTTGAAAGTACATTATTTTTCACACTGGGCGACATGCTGAACGGCTTATCCTTCTTGAAAGGTGCGTTAAATAAATCTACAGATAGAAGCGCACACGGTGCAAGCAGCTGAGGAGAAATTTGCCCAGGATTCTCTCGACTACATGCTGTCTTGCTCCTTTACAGTCTGCCTTTTGTCTCGATGTCATTAACAATCGTTACATGGCAGGAAAATTAAAAACAGCGCAAAAAGTGCCTTGAAAATCATTGCGTTTTCCAGTCGGAGAACATTGAGAACGTAATTCACTGAAAAATATGCCGCACTCCTTAGACAAACGGTTTCGTAACTGCTTCGCGTGAAATGGCCGTTCCAGCCATTGCTCATAAACATTTAAGAGTAGTCATCCAAAAACTGCAGCACAAAGCTTCCTCTCAAGGTTGCAGTTTAACTCAACAACAATTGTCTCTATGAAAATGACAGGACAAAATAGCATTCAATGGCAAACAATACGATAACTCTGTATGGAAAGATCGTAATCCCATAACATAACCGCTTTCCACAGCAACCAAACAACTTCTTCTCAATGCCCTCTGACTTGTTGGGATTCATTCCCAGCATTCCTCGGTCGGTGTGCCTCTCGAGCATGTGGATTTTTCAAGTCGCTCGTTCAAAAAGTGGCCGTATTTGTAGTGTAGCTGCGCGCTCCGAGGACTGTTGGGAGGGTTAGCGGGAGTCTGGGAGGGAATCCACGCCACGTGGAATAATCCCTCCAGTTGGTCAGTCAGAAAGTCAGCTTTTATCTGCGGCAGGAGCCAGCGAAATCGATGCATCTCAGTGAAGCCGGAGGCAGACTTCAGAGGGCAAACACATGGCGGGTCCTGAAGTGAACACAGCCCCGTAAATCTGCAGCAAACACGCAGACCAGGTAACACGTTACCTCTTCACCATCCTCCACAATCTAGGGGTCCATCAGCGTGAAGCAGACTTGGGGGGAGAAGTTCCTGATTCTTTTTGCAAAGCTTTGCAGACGTCTGAAAACATGGAGGAAAATTATGCGCGATGCAAATGCAAGGATGGCAAGGACGCTTGCCGCTTTGTTATTTATGAAGTGATGTAGGCTGTGTGAACAGTGATGTGGGATTAAAGGCTGGAGAGAGATAGACTAACCCTCCGCTGAGCTGCCAATGTTCATCCTGCCTGAGCAGAGGCAAAATATTGCCATTGAGATTCTTGCAACATTTTTGGCAACCTTTTTCATCTGTGGCACCCCTAAAGTAATCTCTTCCATTCTCCTACGTGACAACTCCGAACATAACTTTGTGCTTCACTTTTAATGGAACGTAAATAATATAATTTTATCAGTGCCACAGGAGGACCCATGATCTAGACCAGGGGTGGGCAAACTTTTTTAGCAACGGGCCACATGACAGACCTGCATCAAGTCAGCGTGCCACGGAAGTTTTGTTGTTGCACTCACATGACAGCATGAGCTTTTTGCCGAGTTCAAGCATATTTCTTGAGCAAAGATTATTTTGTCAGAAGCAGGGATGGGAACAGAACCATTGAAAATTTTAGGTCTGTTGAGATAAAATATAAATTGTGTAAATAAAATAAAATAAAAAAACAACAACAAACAAACAACAAAAAACGGCTGATAATCTGGCTGGAAATGACTGTTTTCAAGAATTCCTGTATATAATAGAGAGTTAATGCAAACCAGCCCATATGGACCCTATTCCTCCCCGACCCTGGGGGGCGATAAGAGAATCGATGAGGGATGAGATCGATAAATTCTGTTCAATCCCCACCCCTAATTGGAAGTCTTAGGATGAAATGAATGGAATTTTGAAAATCCTCACAGTCAGTCTCCAATGGGAAAACTGCACCTGGCAACAACAGCAACACATGGGAGGAAAAGTCATGGCAACGCCACACCTCCCCCACTGACATTCATAAAATCCTGTCGCAGCTAAGTCACTTAGTCATTAGAAGTTATTTCTAACTCAAAGGGCACCTATGATGCTTTTCCACTTTTCTGAGCTCTAAATACTGTTACAATGTTGAACCCTATCGTCAAACGATCCGAAATCGTCAAATAATGAGGTTCATGCGTTTGGACGTGAGCCCTGCAAGTTGTTGGGCATGGTTCTGAACGCTCTGTTCACTGGGAACGCATTGACGTGAATGCGTTCCGGATCTCCTTTCATGGCCAAGCTCAGGCACACTCTCGGACTGGTTCCGCCCTTCCCCGTTCTGCCCCAGAAGTGATGTCGCAGTGCGCTGCTCCAAGAAAATGTTTTTTCGGTGTCAGGGAAATGAAAAAAAATAAAAAAATAATACAGAGCGACTGCCGAGCGACTACCGAAGCACCAAGGACCACAACGATCAGGGTGGAAAGAACAGAGAAAATGTTGGAGGTTTGTTCAGCCTAATGCTGACGTAATGGAACGCCGGTCCGGTCGGCAACGGGAGGGAGACGGGCTCGACTCGGCCGGTGGACGACGAGAGAATAGTCAGCCACGGCAATATTTGAAAACATGTATGAGGACTGTGAGTGTATTGTGACCTCAAGCAACTTTAGTTTGAAGACTACTTGCAACGTACAACCGCCGAATCGTGTTGATGAATTGTTAGCCACCACCGCTAACTTCATGCTCTGTGTGTGTGTTGTGTTCGCTGGCAGCGAAACTGAAGAGGCAGCGACTCGCAAGTTTCGCTCCTTATAGCGATTTTCACGCTGCCAGCATGTTAACATCGGTTGGACAGAGCTCTTCCTGCTTTGTGCTTTGTGTGGCTGGGCGGGAGGCGTACACGGAGGAGGCCGGGGGTGGAGTGAAGTAAAAAAGACCGTTTTCGCGGGACGCAGGAAATACGAGGAAACGTGCAGAGAGATACACAGATCTACAAAGCTTTTAGCAACACACGGTTACGCAGGTAACCGTGTTGTTGCTACTCTGGAGGGGCCAGAAATCAAATACAAAGCCCCGAAAATTAGTATAATAAACAAATCATCCTTTTGATGATTTTCTTTCTTTTTCGAAATTACTTTTTGTCACTCCACTTTCAACTGATTCTTTTGTCACGCAACAGGGGGAACTGCTGATAATTTATTTATTTATTTATTTATTTATTTATTTTTTAAAGGATTATTACCTTTGTCTTTTTGCCATTCTGGTCCCGTAAGCCTTTGGCAGCAATGTTAATATCAATGGACCAACAGAGTCAGCAGAAACGTACTGACTGCAGGACAGGTCATTTTGCCGCTGATTTCCTGTTCATCTGTTTATTGACTGGGGATGTGAAAGGCTCAGACTGCACTGCATAATTGAGTTTGTCATAACAACGCAGTGGTGTACATTGGGGAAGCCATTCGAGGCCAGTGGAAGAGGAATCCAGACAATAGCTGGGAAATGACCGTCGCTCTGCTAAATCATAACTGGATATACAACCAGGCTGAAGCAGAGTAGAAAGGAGATGTTGAGACTGCAGTGAAGTGATTTGTCTGAGACACAGGAGCCAACACGTGTAAATAGAGACGGGCTGATCCGTCACAGCTGCAGCTGTCAGGCAGAGCAACGGCTGGGGTTTGGTCCGCAGGATGGAGGCAAAGACACTGGGAGCGCACAACCCGACTCTGGACTCTGAACAAGTCGACAGCTCACACACTCCTACAACCTACGGGTCCAAACTCCCTCGAGGAGAAACGTAACATTCACACGCTGGTCCACCGTATGTCCAGATCACACTCTGGTAAGATATATGGTCTGTATAAACTGTACAGTACTATGAGCAATGAGTCATGGCACAAATACAGAGTGACAGGTGAGGTGTTTGCTCGGGTGCAGGTACAGTTGAACTCTGGGCGATTGGAAGATCCAGAGGGAAATGAAACAATAAAGAAAGAGACTCTGTCCATGTGCAATGAAAATGGATTTCTGTAAAAAAAAAACATCCACAATCAGTGTTGCTTCGAATTGAGCTGATTTTAGAGGAAGGAAGGGGATGGAGAAGAAAAGGGATGAAAAGTGGAGCTGTTAAGAGCTTCACCTGGCGGCTTTTATGAAAACAGTATAGGAAAAAAAGCACTGATTAAAGGAAGAACAAAGAAGGTCTCAAGGCTTTTCTCCCTGATGACGATATCTTCACTTCACTCCCCACTGGCTTCAGCAGGAGTTCTGTGGCTCCATTGTCAGCGTGAAGAAGCCTCAAGCTGTCACCAAAGGGCTCAACTCGCAGCCATAAAAGGTAATTAATCTGCCTTTTATGTGATAATAAGACTGAAGATTTGCTCAGCCTCCACCCAGGTCTTTATTTTAAAGCTGCACTTCCTTGTGTTCTTGATTGAGTCACATGTAAAGGATTCAGTAAATGGCCCATCTGTGGTTTAAGGTTAATGGCAAGATTTGTTTTTTTCCTTTTTCTTTTCTTTTTTTAGCATCAAATCCTTGACTTTGCAACTATCCTCTAATCTCACTCCGCTACTTTCATCTCAGAACAAGCTTATGCATTTTGCTGGCAGGGTGCAGCTATACAGGCTCAGACTATCAAGCGACGGCCCTCGACTTTTCTTCCTCCCACAGCCAGTCTGGTTTTTTTTCTCCTCTTTGCAAGGTGGCAGCTGCCATGATTGAACCTTGGACTTTTCACCATCAGATGGAATCCTGTGCGGCCCCTTTTGCTGTTTGTTTTCCTTATTCATAAAAAGAAACACCAAAACGGCACATCAAACTGTACTTTGAGCCGCTGCTCACTCTACAAATCCTGTACAGGATGACAAAAGGCAACACTTTTCAATGGAGACAGCGACCTTGGTGGTGGAGCGACAGAGCTGTACACTTCTACATCATGAAACTGGATCATTATTATATATTATTCATGGGGTTGAAAGGTTGAATGAGTTTGCATGGCCGAAGTATTAAAAAGGCAATGATTTATTTTACATAAGGAGAAATGTTCAGGACATACACGGCTATAATACAGGTTTTGATTCATAGACCTATGCCTAGTATATAAAAAAACTGGCAAAATAATGGTAGAAGCACTGACATTATTTTTTGCTTTGCCGCAAAGAGAAGGAAAAAAAAGTGTCTAGTTTTCTCCAGCCAATTCAACTAAACCACAACAATAACAAGAATGAAGATGAAAGACAAATATATAATGATATGTACAAATACATTTTTATATCCCAGGTGCAAACACTGTTCATGATTCATGCTGCTAACTGGCTAGAAAAAAATTGTGAGGCAATCACAGGGGGGGGGGGGGACTGAGCTTCCAATTAGTGGACAAAAAAAACATTTGGAACGTTGCTGCAGTCGATGTGATCAGCCAACAGCGACAAGCTTCAACGCGGCGAAATGGATTTTCATTTCACTGCTAACTGTTGTGGATTCAGAGGTGGGAAACAACAAAGTATAAATACTTTGGCACTGTACTTAAGTGGATTTTTCAGGTATCTGTACTGTACTTGAGTATTTATTTTTCTGATGACTTTTTACTTCTACTTCTTTTACTTCTACTTCTTACATTGGAAAGAAAAACCTGCTTATTACTTTTGTGTTTTAAACTAGTTAGTATTACTTAATAGTATACTTACTACTTATATGTACTAACTTAGTATAGTTGTTGATGCCTGAAGTGGAGGTGGTGGCTATTTGAACTATGCTGTTGTGTAGCTCAATATAAAACTGGAGCATCAGGAGAAGTGCTCTGGTTTTAAAAGAGGGGAGGAAGGGGAGGTGCAACATGATTGGACCGACCACAGTGATGCCACAAGCTACAGTTAGCTACTCATGTATGAACTGCTGCATCGTTTTGGGTTCAGTCCATTTCTAATTTGCACCTCAAAAGCGGAATCCCTTCCACGGAGATGGCACAGATGACGCAATTGGGCTGCAATTTGTATAATCCTCAGGTTCCGTTTTGGATTGCTCTTTGTGTATTTACAGTGTTGCAAATTTGCTGCACTTTATCAATTCGGCATGGATTTTTTTGATGTTTTTTTTTTCTTCCCCCAGACAACTTGTAGTATTTGTAGCGCTTTAATCGTCTTTTATGGTAATTGCTCCCTTGCGGTCAGAATATTGTTAAACCTTGCAAAGCACAGTGAGTCCTGATTCATACGCTGGCAGCTTAGCAGAGGGAGCTACACTAGCCCGACCGCACATCCACAGCCACGGTCTTCCCTTTTCTTTCAGATGGCGCCTTCATGGATGGCCACAGCCAATCACCTGCCTTCATCTAAACCCATCCTCTACATCCGCTCCTCTCTCTCCAACTACCTTCACGCTCTATGTCACTATCCATTAATCTCACCTTTGCTCTTCCTCGGGGCCCACTGCCTACCAGTTCTATCCTCCTACTCATATATTCACTGTCCCTCCTCTGGACACGTCCAGACCATCCCTGCCTGGCCTCTACGGCTTTATCTCCCAGGCATCTAACGTCACCTCATTCCCGATCCTGGTCAGTTCAAGATTCTAATCTCCACTGCTGCTTTCGCCTCCGCCTCCTGTCTTTCCCTCAGGTCCACTGTCTCCAAACCGCGTAGGACCGCCGGACTCTTGCTTCCGAAAGCTCTCGCGAACATTTATATTCATCGCACTTTGTGCTAGTGGGTCATTTTTTGCGGACCGATGAATTTCATGCGCTCCTGGACTCTGCAAGCCATGCACAGCAGCCAGCCAGTATAAATCAAAGACTGACACTTGCGTCATCGCTAGGCTAGCATTAAATCGACCATGACTGGTGAGGCCAGCGCAGCTTCGTTGAATCAGAATATTTCAGTAGAAAAGGTCACTGTAGTGGATCCTCGTCAACGACACGTGGGAGAAAGTAACCTTCAGACTTCACATCACAGAAAGCGTCCCTCTGACCCGTTGGCTCAACCCACTTTTTTGCCGCGTCCTAATCACGTCACTTGGCACATCCCCATTTGTCAGCCAATCAGCTGTATTCCCAGCCCTCTTTCATTCTCTCTGCTTTCATCTGGCTGTCAGGTTGCTTTTCACCACCTCGCCCTCTCACACTGCGCTTCTTTAGAGCCATCATCAATGGCTCTGCCATCCCACGATTTTCCCCGCTGATGGGCAGTGCTCTCCGCGGCAGGCGGCTCTTCTATCCTGGCTTTTTTCCCTTCTTGTCATTTATAACCTCTCCAAATTGCTATAGGGACTGCATTGAAAAGGATGCCACAAACAAGTACTCTTCTTTTTGTTCACCATTACAAGCCATGTGAAAAGCATCAGGTCACCTATGTTGCATGTTGTTCAAATTAATGAGGAGGAAATAGATTGTGTAGAGTCCTAAGAGGAGCAATCTTGCCCTCCTGGCCTTTACACCAAAGGCCTTCTTGCTGTGGTGCAGTGTCATTTTGTATCCTAGAAGAGAAAGTCCATCCATCTTCTATACCCTCTTATTCCTGCACTCAGGGTTGCGGGGTCTGCTCGGGTGTTGTGAATGCAGCCATTTTTGTTGTGTGTGTATGCCCTGTGCATTTTTTCTGTTCTGTGTTCTGCCAATCTTGTATGTAGAATAGGCAGGCCGTTGCTAGACCGTGATAGGTGGAAAGTTCCATGGCTGGGCCCTTGAATGGCTGCAGCCAGGATACACCAGAGATAAAAAGAAAGAGTCAAGAAGTCTGGTGGACGCAGGCACTCCTCATCCTCCTCTTCTCCCAACAGGCCACACGTCCTTGCATCCTCTGACTTAGACTCTGAGCAGTAATGGTGGACTGCCATTTATGTTACGTAGTTTTCTCCTGTTTTGTTGAAACCAATGCATGATGTCTCCTTTTCCTCATTTAACCCACGAAAGTAGAGTCCAGCCCTCATTAAACTCATCTGACTGCAGCGGTCACTTCCTGGATTTCTTCTTCTGGGCACAATTATGGAGGCTCGTTCGGGATTCTACACGACTAAAAGGAAACTAAACTAGTTGTGGAATTCTGACTCCGACTGCTTTTGAGATGAATAACTACATTATGCAAGTGACGCATTTGAACTCGCAGCACTTAAAAGACATGAGACAGATACATGACTTGTCAGCCCTTGGTTTCTGTAGACAGGATCAGACAACTACTTTGCCCCGCCGTCTCCTTTGAGACCTCGCGAGATTGACAGCGTGGATGATTATTTGATCTTCGCGGACGTTACAAGTGAACCTATAAGTCTTTCCACGCCCTCCCCCCCGCTGACACCCAAAGCCCATCCTCAATTACTTTCCAGCTGTGATTAGTTGTGTTTGACAGGCCATCTAGAGATCTCCTCCTTGCTCCTCATTCCAATGGCAGCTTCAGACGAGGAACCTTGAAGGAGCAAAGTCAAAATGAGATGTGAGCATCCGGAGATGCGGCGATTCTCTCAGAAGTCATTCCTGCACGTCACTCAGAGTCCGTTGTCGTCGCCGCCCTCCGCCGGACATAATTGGCCATGTCCTTCAGGAGAGAAAGGAGACAACTGGAGCAGAGGTTGTGTTTTAATTGAGTCCAAGGTTTTCTGTTATCTGTAATGAGGGCAAAAATTGCTCTTCTCAAAGGCAGTAGCGGTAAATCATGTGTCAGGTGGTAGTTTATCCCCCCTGCTTCCGGCATGAGGATGGACAACAAAAGCATCAGCGTGTCAGTCGGGCCTGCCACAGTGACTGTTGCACGCTGACCAAGCTTCAGTGCTGCTGGGGCTCCTGGTAAGGTTTTTTTTTAATTTATTTATTTTTTTCATGTCTTCGCTTTTAGATATACGATTACAATGCAAAACATGAAGAAGAAATATCCCACTGGGTGTGTGTTCACTCGCACCAGAGATGATAATTTAATCTATAAATGGCAACTTATCAACCACATGCAGGGTGTTTGTCTTGTATTCCTGACACTCCCAGATGATTCACCTGCTTTTATGTAAAATCTAATTCGGGACTGAGCATCAGCGAAGGCCTGCTCTCATCAGAGCAGGACTACGCAAAGCGAAGTCTTGATTGTTTTTGTAAGGTTTATTATTATTATTTTTACGGTTTTCCTTACGTGTCTTTGAACCCCATTTTGACCCCCTGAACATACTCCAAAACTAACCAAATTTGACATTCATGTTGAAATCGGCAAAAAATTTTATAAAATTAAGGGTAAAAGGCAAAATTCCACTCTCTAGCGCCCCCTACAGGCGTCCAAAAATTACAACTGGTGTTTAAAAATTGGAAATGGCCCTAGCTTCCACTAGGAAGGTCAAAAAAATATAACGAACATATCCACGCGTTCGTCTCGTCAAGCCCGACATTTTTCATGACGCTCTAACTTTTGGCGCCCGACAAACAGGAAGTGAGTTATTTCCAATTGTATTTTGCCTGTTTTTGCCCCTTTTGCAAAACTTTTTTCTTCTAGGAAGGTCGTAGAGACATGGGACCAACACCCACGCGTGCGGGCAATTGGGTGCTATTTGCTGATATGATGACCTTTGACCCCACACAAACCGGAAGTCAGCTATCGTCACTTTTTTGAAAATCTGAGAAAACACAAGGCTCAGGAAGCGCAAGTCCGACGGCCTTGAAAATTCTGTATGACATAGACTGGACCTTCAATCCACAGAATCATCAAAAAAAAGTTGACATTTTCAAACCGTTTTCGTGCAACGGCCCTCCAAAGTCCACGTACACTGAAAATTGACCAAAAATCACTAAAAAATGCCGTCGCAAAAATTAAAATGCCTCTAGCGCCCTCTAGGAAGGTCGAAACGACATGGAACGAAAACCCACGCGTTCCTTGGAGAGAAACCTACATTCTGACATGATGACCTTTGACCCCTGACAAACCGGAAGTTAGTTATTTACACTTGTTTGAAATCATCCACAGTGACACAACTCAACAACCGTGAATGCTGCAAGTTTCAAACCTTTTGTATTGCACAGACTACACTGTCAGAAGGTCAACGCAAAAGAATGGTCCGGAAGCGTTGCACCGTTTTCATTTTACAGCCCTTTAAAATCGACGATGTCAAAACTGAAAAACAGCAAAAATAAACACCAGAAAAATTACTGAAATGCACCTAGCGCCCTCTAGGAACATCGGACATTCATGCAACAAATATCCACGCGTTCGTCTCATCGAGCTCTACGTCGCGTACGCTCTAATTTTTGGCCTAGGACAAACAGGAAGTTAAATATTTCCAGTTGTTTGAGATCGCCTGAACGAAAAAAAAACGAAGTTCGTATTTTCACTCACCACGCCTACACCCTTACTCACACCCCGGATACCTATACATAGTTAGATAGCTGAAGCTCTTAGCTAAAAGAAGATACCAATATCTTTCCTGTAGACGCCGGAATGGCGGAGTTCTGAGCTTAGATGTCCATGCTTCCAAAAGCGGAGCTAGCGGAGCTAGCGGCGCTAACTCTGCTCCTCATAGTCAGGAGCCCCTCACGCCTGTCTCTTGCTCTCCCTCTTATTCAACAGGCATATACTGTAAATGGCTGCAGTTTCCTTTACAGGAGTGCTACAGACATCATTCAAACATCCACGTGTTTCTCTCATCAAGGCCTATATGTTACATTTAACAGCCACTTCAAAAAGACTGCAGGTAAAAAAAATCTGCATCATTTGCATATACAGGCTTATGATGATTAGACCTCTTGTCCAGCTTTCTCAACACACAAATAGCTGCAGTTTCCTTTACGAAAGTGCTACAGACGTCATTTAAACATCCACGTCTTTCTCTCATCAAGGCCTGTAATTTACATTTGACAGCTACTTCAAAAAAGACTGCAGGTAAAAAATATGCCTCATTTGCATATACAGGCTTATGATGATTAGACCTCTTGTCCAGCTTTTTCAAGACACAAATGGCTGCAGTTTCCTTTATGGAAGTCCTACAGACATCATTCAAACATCGACGTGTTTGTCTCATCAAGACCTTTATTTTACAATTTACAGCAACTTCAAAAAAACAAACTAACAAAATAAAAAAATGCAGGTGAAAAATCTGCATCATTTCCATACACAGGCTTATGATGATTAATTAGACCACTTCTCCCTCTTTCTGATCACAGACATAAATAGCTGCAGTTTCCTTTAGGGAAGTCATACAGACGTCATTCAAAAACCCACGTCTTTGTCTCATTGAGGCCTATAATTTAGATTTGACAACATCTTCCAAAAAAAAAAAAAAAAAAATTTTTTGAAAAATCTGCATCATTTGCATAGACTTCTTTCAGCAGATGGCGTCGGCAGAGGACGAGGGTCAATTGCAGGCGTCGGCAGAGGTCGTGGGGCAATTGCAGGCGTCGGCAGGGGTCGGGGGTCATCGTGGGTCGTCGGGGGTCGCGTCGGCCACGGCGGCTCAGTCCCGCAAACGCTGCTTGCAGCTTTAATTTAGTGTTGTTGTTGTTCCATTTGTGCGCAGTCATCGTTTATTACACGGGAGACGCTAATGCGCAACTGCAGAGTGAAATGGAAAACTCAGCAACACGTCACACTCGGCAGGTAATTACACTCGCTGTGTTCTTTGCTTTCCGAGACTGAAAACTTTCCTGTAGAGGCTTTGTCTTTTGGATTTACCTGTTTAAAGTCTAAAAGCGCAAAACATATTTTTTTTAATTTCAATCAAAAAAAGGGAGGGCGGGGTGGCGGCCCTGCTTTTATGCCAAACTGTCATTCACGAGACTGCAAGTCACTCATTGGCGATTCAGCTCCTGTTGCTTCTGAATCGTTGCACATTTATCGATTTATTTGTTTAGATTTATTTTTCTTTCCACTAGGCCAAATTTCCTTGACATTTGAGACATGTGGAGAGGTAAGATAAAAAAAAAAAAATCAAATGATAAAAATATATAAATTCACTGGCTTCACACCTGTGATACCCCATCACTAATAAAACCTCCCTTTGCCACAGGCTGTCACTGCCAGCTGGTAAAGAGCAGACAAACATCATTTATCCCCTTGGAGGGAAATCAATTGCCAGTTGAAAGTTGACATAACAGCTGCAGGTGCAGGCAAGGACGCACTAGCACAAAAACCAAACAAAAAAAAAAATCCCCATGAAAGTCTGCGTGCTTGATGAACTGATAAATTAAAAGATTAAGATTAAAATGAAAAGATTAGCGGAGCTGACATTAAAATGAGTGTCACTAAGAGGATAATCTGACACGGCTCATCAGTGGCGCATTTCAGATGTGATCACTCACAACCCTGTTCTGTGTGTGAGGGCCTGGACTTAAAGGTATCGTGTGTAGGATTTAGAGCCATCTAGTGGCCAGAGAATGTACTGCAAACAATCATAGCGTCAATCCCTGTTTTCTGTTGCTCCGCTGGATCTCGCATCAGAAAGTCCTGAGCCGGGGGATTTCTGTGAAGTTTTACAGGACTTTACCTGACTACAAACTGCCATGAATGTTTTTTGGCCAGTGTCAAGGAAAAAGAATTGGTTAAATGTTGCACACTGGCCCTTTAAATGAGTTTGTTTTGTTTTGTTCCTATGCGTCTGTCAAGTCTAAGTCCACAAAGTTCAAAATGAAAAAATACTAAAAGGGAATTCACTCAATTGAAAGCACCACTTACCATAGGAGGACACACTGATGTGAGAGAAATAAATAGCCCAATACACATCTGATATGCACACAGGATTTCATCGTCCAATACAATTACCCAGCAGACACAACCTTTCAAAACCCATTTCACCATTTATATGCCGCTTGTCCGAATACATTTTTTCCAACTCCATAAATTGGTTTGCAAGAGCAGAAGTGATTGATTGCAAAAAGTGTATCATTATTATTTTTTTTTCCCCAGTCGGAAAGACACTGTGACTGGCTCGCCGTGGAACTCAATGCCATGATTAAGGTTGTGGTGCATTACAACGTCAAAGGATGAAGACATCTCAGCACGTTCTAATAGGAGAATGACTGCAGCACACATTCTGTACGACCGTTTGGGCTTTTTTAAATATTAATGTCATAATCTCATAAAAGCAACTTTGAAGATCCCATACCAAGCCTGTTTTCAACTTCATGTACTTCATAGAATCACCCGTATGAGAGCAATTATTTAAAAGTCGCAGATACGCCATAAAAGGGCACATTTAGCCCTCTGTTTACAGCCTCCTGCTAAAAACAATTCTGCATTTTAACTGTGAAAACCGATGCTTTGTTTGATTGTTCACGGTTGGAAAGGGGAAGAAAAACAAGGCAGTCTCAGGGGGCAGAGCCAACACCTACACCACCAAAGGCAGGCCAAGTGAAGTTTACACAGCAAGGGCATTTCAATGCAATGATAATTAGATGACAATCAGTCGTAATGCCATATTGGATTTTGTTTTAACAAAACGAACAACAGCCTTTTCTCCAGACACATTACAGAAAAAAAAGGCTTCCTGCAAACTAGTCTTTGACGCTGCCTGTCATTCTGTCATCAAGCCATGACTCTGAACTCCGCCCCCCACCATAATTAACACCTCCGAGAATCACATAGTCGCTATTTAACACATCATTGGCCGTGCTAATTTTAAATCACGGGCCGAACACGCCACCTCCAGACGTGACTTTCCGGCCAATTAGTGAGCCATATGTAAAGTCCGTGTCCATGATGGAGATGTTTCCACAGAGGCCCTGGAGGAGAGCGGGATCTGCGCTCACTGGGGTAATTGTTCCTAGAGAGCGCGAGATGAGGAGAGGGGGCGAGCCGTTGCCATTTTAATGAAACCCATGATAACAGTGGACTGACGAGCGCTCAGCCCAAAGTAAGCGGCTCAATTGAATTCTTTGCTGTTCTCCCACAAGTGAAGGCGAACGGGCGTGCGCGCTCTGCTTTCCGCTGATTTACCCCAGCAGCACCAACTGGGAGTGAGATACATTCTCTCCATCGATATGTCGGGGGGCCGAAGGTTCCGAGGACGTGTTAATTGCGTTAATTGTTAATTGAGTGTGACGACTGAACAATGTGTGCGTGGCAGACATTTTGAAGGGCTGAAATAACATGTGTGTTAGTTGCATCTGCCTCTGTGGCGGCGAGGCGTCGTGAATTACACACTCGAGTGGATATTACGAGGTTACACGACGACGGCCAGGGATTCTTCAAACCTCCCGTGAACATTACGTCCTCGCCTCTTGGGTGGCTGGATTGCGAGTGGCCAAGTCCTCACATTAAATATGCTTAATGGCAAATCGCGTTTGTCATCGTTGCTAAGAAACCTCGGGTTTAAACCACAGCGCTTGACGGC
This sequence comes from Thamnaconus septentrionalis, assembly GCA_009823395.1. Lineage (NCBI taxonomy): Eukaryota > Metazoa > Chordata > Actinopteri > Tetraodontiformes > Monacanthidae > Thamnaconus > Thamnaconus septentrionalis. The sequence continues at coordinate 5,566,677 of CM020509.1, forward strand.
TTTAAGAAAGCAACGTTTTGCGTCGTATTTTGAAAATTTATGTGCGATTCGTTCTCCGTTCAGGACGACGTGATGGGTGTGGATCGATGCAAACCGGGATCGACGTTGCCCCAAAACGCAACAGGGGCTTCTGGGAATTGCTTCCTGTTGCGTGTGCGATGGAAATGCAAAGACTAACTAGACTGGAATCGATTTGGTGCAGAGTTTATACACAGACAGGAGCCTGTGGCGACTGAGGTGAAACGCTTTGAGCGACTGCCAATCGTCCTCAAGCGACTTTTTCTTTCATCAAGGCACAGCACAAAGCACCGCAAATAAATGCACAAGCAAGTTAAAAAAAAAAAAAAAAAATCTGAATTCATTGATGCGGCTGCGACAAATGGGCTTCTGTTTCCTGCCACTTCAATCCCTCCTCCCAGATGCCCATTTAATTGTGGTTTCCCCGGTGATCGGCGAAAAGTCCTGCTGGATGGTTACAGTTAGTCTGGAGAAAAACATCTGTCTCAAGTGTCAAGTCTGACAGCAGAGCCTACCAACTTATTTGGACGAGGAACGCTGCTTTGTAATTTTAAAGCAGCTGGTGATGGAGCTATTTCCTTGAGTGCAGATGTTCTGCAAAACATTCAAGGAGTTACAATTACAATCTTCAAAAATACCCTGATAACATCCTTATCAGTGCCTTTGTAATTCTGTTTCATGCTTTTTTTTTTTTTTTTTAACCCTCGTCGCTTGGTGGATTTTTTTCCAAGATTTTTCCAAGATTTTCAAATCCCAGAATGTACGTCACAAATTCCTTTGCAAACACCAACTTTGAGCATAAATAGTCACAGTCCTCATTTATTATGCCTTTTTTGTCAGCTTGTGAACACTTTTCAAACGGGTTTCCCCTGCCGGGCAGGACTCCGGGCTGTTTGCCTTTTGGGCCGGTGATAAATTCTGCAGCTGTATCAAGAGCTTCTTGGAAGTCTGCCATTAAAACCAAGGGGTTCTTTTCCGTCCACATCTTCAATAATGCATTCCGTGTGACGCACACATGCCGAAACACGCCGGAGCAAACTGAGCGGTATCGCCAATTAAAAGCTAAACGGGGAATTATTTATGTGCTTGTGCGCAGTCAAAACGGATATCAGCGGCAGATAATTCACACAGCCTGCCTGCCAGTTAATAATAATTAGCACGATGCCCCTGCTGGAGGCGTCCGTCCGTGCTGCGTCCCGAAAGGCAGCAGGAGTCACAGTGCAGCAGAGGAGGCGCACGCTGACGTTTAATTGGACGGAGGCTCATTTTAAAGCCACATTAACTCCACCGCTGAGCTCCCTGAAGGCCAAGTGACACCGGCGTACGGCGTAAACTCCTCTTTTTCACTGCCACATCTGCTGATTTGCCTTTTTTTTTCTTTTCTCTTCTTTAGCTAATTTAATTCCAATGCCAACTGGGGGGAACTGGAGGGAACATTGCGAGCTCTGTGCTGCCAGCTGTTGACAGAGTCAGTGTAAATAAAACAAACAAATGTTTTTTAACCAGTTATGTAATTGTTACGCGTCCTTTCTACTGCATTCTGTTATTATTTATGACATTTTCAGGTACCTGCCACACAAATGACTGAGCGTGCTTTGTGATAAAATGCTCTTTGTAAGTGCGGCAAGCCAGAGGGAAGATACAGGCAAGCAAAGAGTCACGTGCTGACTGTGTCATGAAAAAAAAAAAAAAAAAGATATGTCAACAGGTCAGCCAGGGCACATGACCGCTCGGAAAAATATCAACTGACAAAACCGGCCACAGCTGGCTGAGAGAGTGAAAGAGACGGAGGGCAAAGGGAGTCCTTTAAAATTCTCAATCCAGTAATTTACTGCATTATCTTCCTGCATTTCCATTGTCCGATCTGGTATTTCTACAAAATACAAGGTTCTACCCATCGTTACTTCACATCCTGGACCTCATTGGACAAGATTCACTTGGTTAAGCGTGTGCAGATACTCTACAGGTGTCCAGGAAACAGAATATTTAGCCCTCTGTTCACAGCCTCCTACTTAAAACTGATGCTGCTGGGAACCTCCGACACGTTCCGAGGTGGGAAAAGCAAACTAAAACTCAAGACAGTCCACAGAGGGGCGGAGCTGTACTGTGGGTGTTTTCACTAACCTTATAGAAGTGCCTGGTCAGATGTTGATGCACCTTGTGATGTCACAAAGGGGTGATTACCAGAACTGCGTGTAAGGGAGCTGGATGGTGGACTGGAGATAGAAACAAACGCCGGCTGTTTTAGTGGCTATGGAAAAAGTTGAGTTAAATTTTGAATTCAACAGTAACGTTGCAAAGATCTCCTAACCTGCACAGGCTTCACCTCCTACTTTTGTGACTTTTTTGAGGACGCCGTTCAGTAATTGGCACAGCGGCTGCGGCGCTCGGCGGGTTGCTGTCTGGCAGTCAGGGTCAGCTTCGTTTATCATTCCGCCATTATGAATCTCTGACCAGCAGCCACTCAGCGGTCGGTCAAATGAACCCGAGGTCTCAGTTACTGCGGCTTCATAATCCACCTGAAAAGCAAAAAAAAATTGACCGCAATGAAAAAGTTTGTTTTTGATGAACAGCTTCCTCCCACATGCGTTTTAATGAAGACATCAGATGTTGGCACCGATCTACAGTTTGCGTCAAAAATGTTGACGTGCTCGCTGCTGCTGACCTGTGCATCACTGCCCTCTCCCAACTTCAACCCTGAAAGAGATTCAAGACCTTTTGTGTTCGTCCAGCTGTCTGGAGGGCGTTGCTGGTGGAGAGAAAAGCTTCCAGACTGCACAGCAATCCCGTCGGCCCACCCTCCAATTACCTGTCTGCACGCAGCCTATAGCCACCACAACCCCAGGATTTTCTCCAAGTCTTCTCTCTTAATGTTTACTATACCAACAGTGTTGTTCCCTGCCTTGTCTCTTCGCCTATTGCACCGTGGGTCTGAGAGGACTGAAATTTCATTCATGTCATATGTCCAGTATGTATGACATGTTTGGCAAGAAAGTTGAGTTGAGTTATGTTTATTAATTTGCTCAATGCTCTATCGCACACAAATGCAGGATAATGAGGCTCTGAGGGGAATGCATAAAGACCCAGTCATCCAGGTTTAATGGTCACTGTAAAGTGAAAAATAATAGGTGAATAAAAAGACAATGATGAAAACTTATATTTTTGTATTTTTTAAAAAGCCCATCAAATGACGGATAGACAGTCTGTGGAAAAAAGGGGACACGACTGTCACTGAGGAAAAATTCTGCACCTCATCTGACAGTCGTGCTTAGCAGTAACTCATTGACTGTCCCTTAATGTTTCTTTATTTCTATTTTCTGGCAAATATTCAAACAAAAAGTAAAATACTTTTAAATGCTCTGTGGTTTTGTGTGGGAAGGATCCGGGCTGACCAGGAAAACGCAGGACGTTCACATTGTTGCACAGCTGAAGAAGCTCCGCACATGCATTCTTCTGTTTTGAGGCTTTTGCTTTGCATCATTGAAACGATGAAACGCACAAAATTAGACTTTAGACATGACAAAAACATCTTTCAAGAGACTTGAAGTCCCGCCTCATGCAAGTACTAAAACTTTTTTTTTTATTTCTGTCGAGTGCAATTTTCTTTCCACAGCTTAAAGGTTAATGGAAAGGCACCACGTGAGCCACCGTTTTGAAAGCAGATGTCATGGCTGCGCACGGCTGGCCTTTTGTTAAAAAAATGGCACATGGCTGTTTAGTAACTGGAACATTGCGATAAAAAGAAGGCTTTTAACTATTGCCGCTGCACGTGTTATCTTTTTGAGAGCGGACGGGTGGGAAAAATAATGGCGTTCTTAATCTTAAAAGAAAAAAAACCAAAAAAAAAAAACCTTCCAAGGCTCCAAAACGTTGACAGCCATTGACAAATATGAACAGCTCACACAAATCGCCGCCTTTATTGCTTGTTTAAATCTTCAACGTGCGGCCGACTTTGAATCATCATGTCAGTAAACAAAGGGAAGTAGCAAATTGTGGATGTGCAACCAATCATCTTCACTGCCAGAAACTGGTTGTGAATCAATAGCAGTGCAGACGCTGCTTAGTTGTTAGTTTCATTAAGTCGGGGCGACGTTTCCTCACTTTGGATGTGCAGAAGTTCTTCCTATCATTTCTCAAGTGTGGCTCCTTCCCTCTCCACTTTCTATTTTGCGTCCAGATGGATGTGCAGTATTTCCTCAAACTTCAATGAAGCATTGAACATGTCAGGTTGGATTTAACACAGAGTGTGTTTCGGAGTTTTAGCCTTGAACAAAGGGGGCCACGTCAAGTATGAGACATCATCACGAGCGCGGCTGTCGTTTGAGTGCATGTATTGAGCGGAAAAACGACAGTAGGAGATGTCGGCCCAAACGAGCTCCGATGTGAAAATGTGCACTTCATGCTTCGACCGTTCACCTTACTTTGTGAATGTGCTTTTGAAACATCTGACAGCTGTCAGAAAGTCACCAATGAAAAACAAGTGCAGGTTTATTGACTTCCAGAGATGCTTTTTTTTTTTTTTTTTTAAAGGTCACGCAGAGTCTGAAAAAAAAAACAAACAAGCACAGGGCAGCCGAGTCTGTGGCTCTGATTACTGCAGCGCCTTTTCAGAAAGCAGACACAGACAAGTTCAATATCACTGCATGAAAACAAGTTTTTCGTGGCTTAAGAGAAAAACTTAAATCTTTAACGTCTTGATGTCGTCGGTGGACAAATGGGAAACATCCACGCACACAACTGCAGCTCATTAAAATGAATTGGTTACCAATAAATTATCGGTGGGAAGCAACATGACCTACCCTCAAGTGTTTATACATTGCTATTCCACTTTGCCCCACTTCACTGAATGCCTTTGTTCTTTCTTCCTTATGGAAGTTGAAACATTATTGTTAAAATAAAAACATAATTTTACTTTTTAGTCATTGCACAAATTTATTAGAGAATTTGAAAAATATATTTGTAATTAACAGAGGGTAATTGTGGAGCGCCGTTTGCTATATAGCTGTCTCAACAAAGGCAACAAGTTCTGGAAGTGCAAAAAAAACCCCAAAAAACATAGAAAGTATAATACAGAAACATGCAGATTTCTTTTTGATGCCAAAGAAAATAAGTTCTTTGTCATCACAATAAAATATTGTAGTTAGAAATCATAACTAAATCAATAACAGGAATAATGTGTACGTTTGTAAAAAAAATAAATAAAAAAAAAAAAATATATATATATATATATATATATATATATATATATATATATATATATATATAGAGAGAGAGATCTGAAAATGGGTATAATATGGGTCCTTTAAAATTTATTTCAACACAAAGAAAAACAAATCATCTTAGTACAGGTGCTGTGACAGACAAACAATCCCACAAGCCAGTGTGTGTACAGCATCATTATGTGGTATTCCTGGGAAATTACTTGAGCTTGTGAGCAAAGGTTTCAAACATAGTTTAGGAACTGCAATGGAAGCATCTGAACAAAGTGCAGGTGGCGAAAGGCATTTTCATCATCAAATTCAAAAAACACATACATAATTAAACAGATTAGACACTCTAAGTTTTTGACTCCAAAAAAATTGGCAGCTAATCTCTTTAATTTATTATAATTATTTATTATTTATAATTTTCATGGGGTTCAAGAAGGCATCATAAAATCAGGACATACATTATTCACTCTTTTATTCCCTCTCACTATGACTAAAGCTGTGAGAAGGCGATCAGCAGGGAGCCCGCCAGCACAACACAGACTCCCAAGCAGAAGAGGAGGTTGTTGGCTAAACCCTGCGGAGAAGGGAGTGATACTCAGGTCACTGCCGTTTCAATTTTAGGAAGGGGGGAATTCTCTGATTAGAACCTTCTTCTGGATGCCTCCAGATGTTTGATTCAAGTAGGTTAATTCTCATGCCGCAGCGTTGTTCTTACATTCTTACCCGAATCTCCTTGAACACCAGGGACCCCCACATTGCTGCAATCACTCCATATCCCTGAGAAGAAGAAGAACAGGATTTTTTGTGGCTTTCAAAGAACTAAACAACAGAGGATGAAACTTGATTTAGTAAATTTTAAAAAAAATATTATAATTCCTCCTTTGACTTTGTTGCTACACCACCGACTAATCCAAAATATGCTCAGTACGATGAGTCATGCGTCTTTTATTCCCCTTCTGCTAATACGTGGACGCTTTTAATGCTTCATTGTGACCAGTGCTGAATCTGAGTGTCCTGTGATCTCGCCTGAGCCATGAGCTCATGTCAGTCAGGAGGGTGGTGGTGGATATTGGACAGGGTTGTTGGTACCGACGAGCGGCCCAGCTTCTGCTGGCAGGAGACAAAGACGTACTACTTACAGCGCAAACGGCGGGGAAGGTGATGACCGAGCCCAGGAAGTCACTGGCCAGGAACCAGCAGTAGGTGGCCAACGCCCACATCACCCCAGAGAAAAGACCTGAGAGATGAAAGCACACACACACACACACACACACACACACACACACACACACACACACACACACACACACACACACACACACACACACACACACACACACACACACACACACACACACACACACACACACACACACACACACACACACCTGAAGCTGATTACAATTACCCCCCTCTAGAATTATGGAACACTTTCCTAAATGTTTTGCCAGTGTTTGCAGAATTGACATAAACAAACCACCACCAGAACTATTTTGCAGCTTTTGGTAAAGTTTGGAATGAAAAAAAAAACAAAACACATTTTAAGGTTTGCTTTATATCAAATATAGTAAAAATGGGTTGTTCAAAAATAATAGCCCCCATGATGGTGTGGATCAGCAAAGGATCATGTGGATCCTTTGCTGCATTTCACTCACACATTTTTTTTTTTGTAAAGCAAAGCACTCGCCTCTCTCCGTTCCAATAAAAATGTAGTTCGGAGCAACGGCGGAGGCAGAAATTGTATTTTGAGTGGGGCCAGTGCAGCTAACTAACCAGCTAAGCTAGTGCTAACGGGATCAACCGACTTTTGTTACTGGTGCTACTGCTGCTCTCGCAGACCTGGGATAGTGATTGTTTCAGATTCTCAATGGTTTTTTTCCTCCTCCCATCTTGTATTGGCTCTTGTGTGATGCTCTCATTTGAAGCTATTGTTACTGCCAGCTTCCCTCACAGTGGGTTAGCGTGACCAATGAAAGTGAAGCAATGGAAGCCCAAGCAACTGTGCTTTACGCAATGTTATGTAGTTTTATCGACCATATAATGACTTTTTATTCCTTTTTTTTCAGTTGTGTGACCTGTAATGAGCAAAATGACACCCCTGGCCAACAACAGAATGTACAGGTCTGGAATAAGACCATGTGATTTGCAAGGTTCCCTCAGCAGGCTGACTGGAAGACAAAGATCAATGAGAAGAAATCTATAAAGACACGGTGGGAGGATGCGAGAGGGAAAAAGAAAGACAGGCGCGTTCTCATGAGAGGACGTTGGGAAGGAAACCAAAAGTCTCTTGCACACACAGACCTGGCATCAAAGTTGTGACCAAGGTCCCCCAGTGAGCCATTTCTCACTTTCACCTTACACACTGATCAAAGGGAGCCACAGCAAGCCACATCCCAGGTTCAGATCACAGGATGACGACAGCGTTCTTAGTCTACCCGGTCAGCCAAGTGCTAGTTGACTCCATCCTCAGCTCAAAGGAAAAAACTCCACAGTTCCCCTCCGGCTCTGACAAAGGTTTCTCTCTTTGCGACAAGTACCAGCAGCGGCTCTCTCTTCTGGGCCGAGTTTAAGTCCCATGCAGTGGCAGCCAGACTTCCACATAACAACGTGACTGCCGTGTGCACTCACAGGGAAAAGCGCCGCCAACCCCCTCTTGACCCCATATATCTTCAAGTCTGCAGGGATTATTGGCCCATTTTAGACCCATTTGGACCCTCAGGCCAATTATAGGTCTGTGCCCTAGATACGAAATGCCAGCCAGGTGAAGGGAAAAAAAAAAAAAAAAAGAACAGTCCAATTGTGATGCAGTCAGAGGCGGTTCTGGCTAGTTGTGCCAGAATATATAACAAGTGTGTTTACCGGGCAGGATGGCTCTGGAGAAGATCCTGGGCCTGTTATTCATGGCCGCACAGTAGAAGGCAAAGTAGACGGTGCTGGTGACGAAAATGCCACAGCATTGCGCATAAACGTAGTCCAGATCTACAAAGAAGAGAACGGAAAAAGAAGAAGAAGACGGCGGAAGAAGAAGATGACGATGAAGAAGATAAACACACCTGGATTCAAAACTTTTGACTTGTTGGTCTGCATAAGATCTGAGTTATATGCGTATGTTTGGGTGTGTGCGTGCTGAGAACCGCTGTCGGTGTTCATACTGTAGAGACTGGCTCCAAAGAACACGCTGTCATGGCATGACGAGTGGTTCATGATGTAGAGGACGGGCACGGCAGATGATCCGTACAGCAGACCTGAGAGGACGGCCAGCAGGCAACCGCTGAGGAGACCAGGGGCAGGACGGTGAGATTAGAATGGCATCCGACGCACTGAACACTTCAGCGGCTGGACGACTGACAGAGCAAATATTCTTTGCTTCAATTTAAATTACGTGCCGGACTTAAGAATCCCCTTTTGTTATATGTATAAAAAAAATTCAACAGAACAGGATTTTTAACCTGAGATTGAATTACCCCTGCTCTACTGAAACGTGGTGTCACGACATGATGGATTGCTCTCAACGGAGGAGAGCAGAGGCATCATGTGAGGCAGGACTGGGCCTGATGAGACAACCACCTGCAGCTGGAAATCACCAAGACTGATTGATTTTAAATTCTCACCGACGCCGCAGCCTCTTCCTATAGCACAATTTTACCATTGTTCATGCATGGCTCATTGGAAGGCACTCCCAGCCAACCCAGTGTTTAAAGCTCACATGACACGCCTGGTCTTTGGTCCAACGGCATCCATCCAGGACTCTGTGGCAGCCGGTCCGTAGCTGCCCGAGTTTATCCGCTGTCGGGAGGTTAAAAAAAACAAAACAAATGAATCAACTGAATTCTCGATTCAAGCAAGAAGCAGAATACCCAAAAAATATACAAACACATCAATGACGCAAGAAAGAAAAAAAAAATCAAGTGGTGGGAATCTAAAGTCTTTCAGACCCCCCATTGAGAGGAAATTGGTCGACTTGACTTTGTCTCAGCGCCGTGTCAAAAACTGCAAAAAGAAGAGAAATTAAAAACAATTAGTTGACTATTGCTCACCCCTTCTATCAGCAACGGAATGGATTCAGAATTAGGATGCAGCTCCACGTCAGATCTCACGAAAAGCAGAATCAGGATGCTGTAAGGGAGAGGTGGTGGTGGTGGTGGTGGTGGTGGTGGGGGGAGTGGCAGAGGGCTTGTTACCTTGCCACAATATTAACATCCCTCCACCCCCACCTCTCTGGAAACCACATTATGACATGCAGAGACAAGTTTTCATTCAAATGTAATTAATATTACCTGAGAAGACACAGACCAGCACCACAGTAATTCAATAGCGGCCCTGAAACCTCCGCGACAGCAATCCCAAACCAGCTGAATCTGAATAAAGAGAATTTTCAAGTTTGCTTTAAATAGTTATATTGACTGCCTGATCGGAATGTGAATGAAAGATGCAGGCTGACACATTTATTTCTGTCAAGCAAAGTTCTTTTCTCAGGCTCGGCGGGCACAAAAAATAAATGGCCTCACGCACTGTAGTTGGGAACTGAAATTAACAACAAATATAGGTGACCCTGAGTGCAGGAGTAAGTGGGTATAGAAGATTGATGTATGGATTAATGCAACAATCGCAATCATTAATGCAATACGTCCCTCACTCACAGATATTCCAAAGTAGTAGAGTACTTGCACTGCCCACTAGGTAGTGTTTTAGTACTCGAGATTGGTCTTGATATCGAGACCACTTCTTAAGGGTTTTGGTCTCGGAGTCATTTTTATTTGGTCTTGTCTCGGTCTCGGTCTGGACAGAAGTTTGGTCAAAACCAGTCAAGACTCAGCCAGCTCTACAATGACAGATAATAATGGAAAAGAATCCAGCTGCTGCCGTTTTACGCTCTGTTTGTGACACCCAGAGTGACATCCTGCTCCCTTATTCCAAGTTGATTTATTTTTAATTTTAGGAAGCAAAGTTCTTGTTTTTTGTTAGAGAAACGTATTAAAAGATTGCTGTTAATTCAGAAGCACTTGAATTTTAAAAAAGATACTAGTATTTTTTTTCTGTTTTGTTGCTATTTTTCTTTAATGTATAAAGTCTTGGTCTCGATCACAATACTCTCTGGTCTTGATCTTGGTTGGTACGATCGGGACGACAACACGAGGCTTTCTGGAAGAGTCTGGCTCACCTTGAACAGGCCCAGCCCATCATCAAGCTGGAGGATCCCCAGATCAAGATGCCCCGGCCGAGACCAAGAGCTTTAATGATCGGAACGGTGGTCAAATTGCCTGCAGGGAAACAGTCAGCGTCCATTTATCAGCACGTCTTTGGGTCGTCTTGGGCAGAAATTGAATGAGACGTGAAACCACCTGTGGCCCAGATGACTCCACCGATCATTGCAAATGGATGGAACTTGGGAGACTTCATTATCAAGTCTCCAACCATAGCAATGATCCAAATGGCTGCACAGGTCACCCACTGATAAAACATACCTGGAGACGACACGCGCAAATCAGCACTTTGATACATCTAAAATCTAAAAGGTAAAACAGGGAGGCTCTCACCATCTCCCAGCTCTATTCTTTTGACTGGCACATAGTTGGTTCCGTACAGCAGCACAGCGGCAACGTTGGCCGCAATTCCGTAAGCCAGTTGAGTCAAGTTGGTGGAATTCAAAGCAAAGGCAAAAGTTTCCAACTTGGAAACTCCGACTTGTTCTCTGCTTTGGTCACCTGATGGATTTTCTGTTTGTTTTTCCAGTGGATTTCAGCATAAACATCAATGATTCTCAGGCCTGCAGGCCAGAACTGTGCTGCTCGGCACACCTACCTCTTTCAGCTACATGTCCGCTGCTGCCACAGCTCAACATCAACGATACAACAAATATAAGCAGTTGAAGGTTTGTGGTCTTAAACATGTTTTCGAAAACAAACTAACAAAAAACAGGTCTAAGTGATGGTGCAGCAGGTCTGAAGTGCTAAAGGGCTGCCTTGTGAGTCTGCACTGCAGTGGTGTGAATGGGAAATCGCTCAGGTGTTTCTAGTTAATGTGATCAATGGAATGGACCAATGGGGAAACAGACAGAGCAGCAGCGTATCAGAGGCCTCAGTGTTTGTTGTGTGGGCCTGGTTTTTGATACTGCAAGCATTTTATGAATGATAATACATGCAGGGTCACAGTCCCAATAATAACAAAGAAAATGTGTACATACTGTGTGTTTGTAATGAAAGAATAAGAGACAGCAGTAAGAAATAAAAGTATATAAACTATATCAATAAATAATATCACCAAATATAGAGAAGAGATTGATTGCCAGTAAACAGAGTCAAGGAAATTAATAATAAAATAATTCAAATTTAAATGCATACATAAATAGAAACGTTTTTTTTTTTAGAAAAAAATCTTTAAATAAACAAAGAAACTAGTGAATGAATAAATGATATAATTTAGTAGACAAAAACTGAAAAACAAACATATTCGAGCTCAGTAAATTACAAATAATTAATAATGAGTAAATAATACAGAAAAATAAAACATCAAAAATGTATTGGAAAGCCATTTAATGACACAAACTAACAAAAAAAAAGTAGTGTATTAAAACAAAACATAAAACAAATAAATCATACAAAGTTATTGCACCTCAGTGACAAATCAGCATCTTTTAGCTGCACATCGATCACCAGAAGCCCAAACACAATAGCTCTTTTTTTAACCCTGTTTATTCCTTCACACCAGGAAATCCTGTCAGCTGAAGCTCATCTTCGGCCCCAGTGACCCAGAAGGCCGCCAGGTGTCGCTTTACGACGCGGGGGCTGCCAGTGGATGAATGAGAGCCACGGGGCCTTTATTTGAAAAGACGTTCTTCATCAAACAACTGGTCGCCCACGGTTTGTTACTTCATGTTTACTTTTTATGTTGCGTGACTCCTTCTCATCCCACCTCCTCCGCTGAACACATGACCGCTCGCTTCAGCCGAGAGTGGGATGACTTTGGCTGACGTCATAAGTGAGTTCACCGGGTGCTGTCTGTGTGTCACTGTGTCAGGAGGATGAAGAGCCCCGGAGAGATCAGGTTGCGCCGGCGGGCTGGAGGTTGTGCTCTGCCCGCGGCCGCACGCTGCTGCTGCTGCTGCAGCAGCTGCAGCCTCTCCTCCTCCTCCACTCTGACCGCCAATCCTCCCCGTTTCCAAAATGACTTTCGGAAGTCCGAAGCTCCTCCTGGGTTGAGTTTTGGCGAGAGGGAGAGAGAGAGTGAGAGGGTGGGGAAAGAGTAGGGAGAGGAGAAGAGAGGAGAGGAGAGGAAAAAATTAGACACCCAACCATGACACGGCCATAAGTTCTCATGGGGAAGTCTGGCTTTCGCCGGCCGCGCTTCCCTTTTCTCCTGCTGGCCACCAGCTGTCGGAGGTTTCCTCTTTCCAAAAAGAGTTTGCTCGTGGCGAGCGCGTGCGTCGCCTATTTGCTCTTTGCCCTGGTTGGATACACCCAGCAGCAGCAGAACAGAAGGATTCACACGGACCAGCACCGGCGCGGCTCTGGGTTGTATGATTCGGATTCGGATCAAAGTCGTGCGTTGCCGAGATCCTCGGATTCTCAGCTCGGCGCGTCCACGGCTCCTAGCCGCTCCAACGTGGTGTACATCACGCTGAGATCCAAGCTCCTGAAACCGGCAAACATCCGCGGCACCGTCAGACCAAAGCTGCGTCGGAAATCCAGACGGATTAAGTCGACGAAATCGGCTTTTACGCAGAGCAAATTTGGCACTTTAGCGCCGGACGCGGGCCAAAGAAAGCGCGGCGACGCGCAAAGGAGCGCCCGTGAAGGAGGAGGCGAGGATGCTGCCGACTATAGACTGTTAAAGATAATCCCGGATCATCTCGCGGATCGACGCGCGGGGTCACAGATCAGCTCCATTCGAATTTACAGCCAACGAGCGCCGCCGTGGCTCAGCGCGCAGGACGTGGAGGCCCTGCGCTTCCTGGCTGACGCCAAACTTTGGCGCGTCAAAGAAGTTTCCCGCGGCGACTCCGCGCCGCTGCTGATGTTCGAGGGCGAGACAGCGGCGGGCCACAAACACGGGAAGCCGGCCACTTTGTGCGCGGGTGCGTGCGGAGTGATCGGCAGCCCGGTGGAGAACACCGAGGTGTTCGCCTTTCACCTGGACAGGGTGCTGGGACTCAACAGGACGCCGCCGGCTGTCAGCAGAAAGTTCAGCTTCTTACACGGTACGTCAGCAGGCAGCAGAGGGAGCAAATTCAGCCGAGTTTGTGTAGAAACTTTGAACAGTTTTAAAGCTTTAAAGTCTATCTATCTATCTATCTATCTATCTATCTATCTATCTATCTATCTATCTATCTGTCCGATATCTGAATTTGGAGTCAGTGAATCAGCATTTCGTAGGAACCCTTAATGTTTCTTTTTTTTTTTTTTTTTTTTAATTTGGCACAATTCATCATAATATTTGAGATTGGGCCTTGGAAGAGCCTCACTGAAAGGTTGCCAGGTTTGATCCTGGGGCCTTTTTGTATGGAGTTTACATGTTCTCCCCATGACTGCTCGGCTTCTCTCCTCCCACACTCTGAAGACGTGCACATGCTGGCCTAATTGCAAACTCTAAATTTGTCTGTAGGTGTGAGTGATGTTTGCTTGCGTCTCTCTGTGTGGCCCTGTGATCATCCGGCCACTTGTCCTGGGCGGAACTCTGCCTTCACCCTTGGACAGCTGGGACAGACTGCAGCATTTTGTGGGCCCGAGTGCAGGATAAAAGCAGCGTTAGAGAATGGATGGTTTAATAAAAAAGAAAAAAGGAAAAGAAAGTGTGCTGCCTTTGATCTCTTGGAAATGATGAATTTGGGCCCTTTGGTGCTGTGGCAAATGGGGTCTGGTGCTCTGGCTGATAAAAAAAAAAAAAAATACAAAGCTTCAGCTGACAGGAAGGGGAGGGCCACAGGGTTCCGGGGCAGCTCGCGTCTCACCGGCCTGCTGATCAAAACAAACCTCGGTCTCAGATAAGAACGCAAATTGCTGCCATGTGTTCATCTGTTTAGTCATTCATCTATGTCAGCATAAGAAAACAACAACAGCAAAACAAAGCAACTGCTAGTCTGCGTAGGATCACACCGCCTCCTGCATACAATTCCAAAAACGGTATTTTCCCGAATATGCAGAGGGCTTTGACGTTTTATGTCGTGGCAGCATGACAAAAGTGAATAACAGTGTGGTGCTGCTGTCAGGGTGGATAATGTCCTATGAGTAGAGATGGGCAATAAAGTAGAAGTAGCACTGAACATGCACTGGCCTTCAACCAAGTCCAATTAAAAATTACAGCAGGAATCATTGAACCTCATCAGTATAATAATAAGACCTCAGTCCAAGGGAATCCGCATTGAAGGTCCCATATTCTACTCATTTCCAGACATTCACATTTAAGTGGAGCGGCCTCCAGCGGTCAGTTACCTCTCAGTTACTCTCCCAGAAAAAAAAAAAAAAAACCCAGCCTCCGGCTAAAACCATGGCTTTAACACATGCTTTCTGAAAAGCCGAGCAAGCAAACCGAGTACAGGATGGACCTTTCTCATTTCTAGGAAGCTCCTTCACACGCTGCAGACGCAAATTATAGTGATTAACCACTGATGTGTCTATAATATGGGACTTTGAGGTCACGTCTGCAAATCTCCCCTTGTATAATGGATTTAAAAGTTGTTGCAAGTGTTTGGACCCCCGACCACCAAATGCTGAAGATCTCCTATGGCCTCCTGCTGGGATGGATGGACGCTAGTTGTCATGAGCCACTGAGCCGCTCAGTAAAACCCACTCTGAACATGCGCTGGCAAGGAACTGTGTCCAAATGTTTTCATGAGACAATAAAACAGTAAGAAGACATGAAAAAAACGGTTCAGAGACCGAGAGAATTTGTGTTAAATGGCTTTAACTGGTTCAGTGTCGTGGGAAACGAGCGGCCCCAATGGCCTCCGAGTTTCCAATGTCCCTGACCTGCGTCGCTGGCTGTCTGATTCGCCGCACAGCCGTTCGGCCTGCGTACTTGCTGGAAACGCTGATAGGTTCGAGCTCATTCTGCTTGGACGGTCCAGTTTCCTGGGCTGGAAAATGAGTCTGTAGATTCTGGCCGACTTTTCGCTCCCAAAGTGGAAACAACATTGTTATCGCATCGTGAGTGTTTTCCTTTCTGGCTCATTTACATTGTGCATAGAGAAAGTGTGCAAAGAGTGGGATTCAGTCTGGTGCCGCGCTGCAGTTCACGGAAACACACAAATATTCATTGAAATTCTCACTTGCTTGGATAAATGCGTCTGCTTGTTAAAATTGTGGAATTGTTGAATTTACATGTTAAAATATCAGCAAGCTCTATGAGGGGCACATTTTCCATTTCCTATCTCCTCAATGGGCTTCCTCATGCTTCCAACCTTCTGTTCAATTAGGATACACTTCACCAGCTCTTCAGGCACACACATATCCGCTTCAGAAAACGGTCCAAAGGACAAATTTGTCACCCCCTCAGAAAAGCTGATGATATAACTTCCTGTCATGTCCCTCTTCAGACGGCCAGCCCTGCCCCGTGGTGCTGTGGGACGCCTCGCTCTACCCAGAAGGCCCCGGTGACCGGCGGGTCTGCAGTGAGGATGACCTGGGGCGAGTACCAGAACTCCCTGAAGCAGAGGTGTTGGCACAGGAACAGCAGCCCAAAGCCCGCCTCCGGCTGCTCCACAGTTCACCACTACGAGTGGAGTAAACTCGCTCTCTTCGACTTCCTGCTGCAGGTAATAGAAACATTTTAATATGGCTCTGCTGTTCATGATGAACTTCTTAGATTATCTTGAAATTCAGCTACAGAACTTCACAGTTTTCCATTCTGTTTTTAGCAATGTGTCGTCACAGTTGTTTCGCAGAAAAAAACAAAAAATAGTCCAGATATCCTCCAAGGCTTTTGCTTTGGCTGAACATATTTCTTGCTCCTTGCGCAGGGAGGCTTGATCTCCGAGTCAGTGTTAGAATTCAGGCCACGTCTCCTAAGAACCCCTCTATCCCAACCCCTTCATCCCGTGATCGAATACAAGACCTGCAAAAGTTTTCCGACTCGATAGATTATCCAGATCACGGTGGTGTAGCTTTGATCGTCCGCTTTGCGCTTTGTCTGGATGGTCTGATTCCTGACCAATGAATAAGTCATGAGAAAGTCCTGTCCCACGGCGTGTAGACGATCTTGTCAAAACAAGCTGATATAAATATGAAATTACGGTCAGCAGAACAGATGAATAACAAGTGTGCTGGTGAGGTATGTGAGAGTGTTGCCTGAGTAAAGGAGAGTGTGAGAGTGATACAGGTGACACTTTGGACTTTAACGATAATATACGTTTTTTTGGATCTCAGGTATGTTGTTGGTGATTCTGGTTTCATTGACATACGTCACAGTCTGTATTTCTTGGTTTAAATGACCTGCTTTAAAACGAAAAAAGAAGCAAAGTTAAAGGCTGAGTGCGCAGGATTTAGCGGCCTCCAGTGGACAGAAAGGATAGCAGATGCAGCTGATGCTAATCTGATGTTCTGCTTGGTCTCACATCTTTCTTCTCTTTCTGTTATTGTGATTTTGGTGAAACGTTTAAAACCCCCCCAGACATGTTGTTTTTTGAGCAACGACCTTCTGTGTTCTGAAATACGATCAAAACATGACCAATAAACAAGTAGGGACCTTCTAAATTATAATCTCCTTCTGCTCAAAAGCCCTGAAATACCAGATATGGAACTTTCACTATGCCAACCGTCTGGACGTATTTTCACAAAACAAACTTTGTCTCTGCCACTTTCAGATTCATGGCCGTCTGGACCAGGGCTGCTGTGGATTCAGGCCCAGACGGGAAGATGTGTGTAATCAGCGTAACTGTGGGGACCAGAACAACATTCAGCTAAAAAACATCCAGAGGGGCAGCAACCCCAGGCGGCTGGTCTTCAGCCACAACCGCGGCTTCTTCGACCGCAACGAGGACAACCTGGACTTCAGGATCCTCGAGGGAATCAAAGAGTGAGTGTCTGACTGTCAGGATCAGTCTGCCATTCACAGTCTTTCTTCATTTTCAACAGCATCTTACAATGACTTCAGTTCATTTTCAATAACCCAGTCCCCAGTGAGACTCAGACAAACCAATTAAACGAAACAAAAGCTACACTGGATGCTTTGCTTTAAAATCTAATGGTAAAGTTGTGTAGAAAAGTAAAGACCAGACAAACTTTTTTCCACTCACGCACCCTTGCAAAACATTCCATATCCCACTTGGGATGATAAAATATGTTATTTGTGTTAGCAATTGCAAAATGGCCTCATGTAAATATCCGTCCATGTTTGTACTTTATGTTGTTTACAATTATTCATTGGTTTATTTATTCATTTTTTGGGGAATTCCTCAGTAGAAACAGGCCTGAGGTCAGCCGTCATTTCATTTTGTCCTTTGTAGTATGTATTGTAGTTGTTGGTAGTATGTAGTACATAATTTGATCTAGCGCAACAAAAGTGGGAGGGCACATCGGCATCTCTGGGTTAAAACTATGTCCTTTGAAGGCAACACCTGCTGGCCAGTCGGATGTTGGGCAGAAAAGGCGTTCCCATTCATCAACAAGCCTGTTGAAGGAGCAGCCAAAATGGAAAGGAGAGTGTTACAGCATGAAAGAATTTTCCATTAAACAACAACAACAATGAATAAATGTATGAGAGGTTCCTGTTCTCACAACCTAGATTGCATTATATCTGCCCAAATCCTGGAGGCACTTGTGGCATCAGCTTTAAGCTGTAGTTTCTGTTCGACTCTGATGGAGCTGCATCTGAGGGAATGAGATGACAATTTCACTGCATCTAATTTATCTGCACAAATTCAGGAAAATGTCATCTTCCCTCAGGTTTTTTTTAATCGGGACTGCCGTGCTAGCTTTGATCTTGTGTTACTGCTTACCAGTCTCATCTTCCTGCTGCTCTTCCTCTTCCTCCTCTTCCTCCAAACTGCTGGCCTAATCCCGTTCCTGACACGCAAACAACAAACAGTGGCAAAAGCACCTCGCTCACGCTAACAATTTGCACAGGAAAGGGAGAAATACGCCAAGAGGGATGTCTGCTGGCTGCAATATTGTGGTCTTGACTTCCTCAATGGAAGCTTCTTAAAGCACAGTGACGATGCCGTTCTACCCATTATATTTTGGTTGAGTGTGGTCGTGCTGAAACTGCAGGGAGCCGGTTTGTTTTGCTGCACTCACAACACGAAAAGGTGCACTGAGTGGTACCACCAAGCTGACTATATAACCAAAAAGTTGTCATAAATCCTATACACCCCTTGAGCATCCAAGCAGCGGCTGAGCTGAACACCTCCAACAGTTCACAAGATATTCCACTCTGATATCCATGTCAATTATTCATGCTAGCAATTGAAAAGATGATTAAAGTATAATGTAGCGGCTCTCTCAAGTCTCCCCGTATCGCCTCATACTGTCAGCACTGTGAACAGAATTTAGTTTTGCCCACTGAACCCACCGAGGATAGTGCAGAAACTTCATTTCCATCACTTGGAAGCTGTTTGTTTTCTCTATCTTGATTGAAGACCGCCTCCCAAAATATTGTGCACATCTTGCAGCACGGTGAGACAATGACGGCTCGCAAAGACTTGAACGAGGGACAATTTGGATCCAGACTGTTGAAACTTTTGACTCAAGTGGAAAAAAAACAACTATTGAGACAGAAATGGATTTGCGAGCATCATCACTGTCGTCTCTGTCAAGTCAAGCGCAGAAGCACATTCCTCAGTGTGTATGTGTGTGTGTGTCCGTCCTCTGCAGGCTTCCTGAGCAGGCCGTGTCTGTTCTGAGCAGCATGAGGCTGAGGGAGCGACTCCTCCAGTCTCTGTTCCTGGACCAGACGTACTGGGAGAGCCAGGGCGGCCGGCAGGGCATCGACAAGCTCATCGATGTGATCGAGAAGCGAGTCAAAGTCCTGCTCACCTACATCAACGCCTACGGGATCCAGGCGGTGGCCATGAATGTGTGAAAACAATCACACGGTTGAATTCTGAATTTTTTCCGGCGTTATAAACGTCGGATTCAGACTTCAAGCGATGCAATCCCGCTGTAAAATACTCTGGGGAAAAAATGAAGTAAGAAAATGATGTGGTGTTATTTGATCTGTGCATGTTTGCGCAACTTTATCATGACACTAATGAAGGACTGAAGTGTGAACCACATGCTTTCTCCCAACATCCCCAACGGCAAATTCTCCTGCGGTCGTCCTGCAGGTGCAGATTTCAGTGAGTGATGGAAACTGACAGTTCGACGAACTGAAATCCTCTCAGTCGTCTCCAGTATTTTCTTTGACTATTTACATTTTCGACCTGGTTTAAAAATGAGTCACATAAACCCGTTAAGTCAAGTATTAATGTGAATATATCTGTCAACCTTCCACTTAACTGCTTCAATATCCAAGTTCATATTCAGCTTATTCATCATAAACCGTTACCTGAATGCACTCTTGGCTTTGGCTTTTTACTAATTTCAATTTTATTGAACTGTTTTGAAGTGTAATTTATTTTTTTATTTTTCACACCAAAATGATTTGAATTTGATGAAAGAAATTTGAGATGAAAACAGTTTGTTAAAGAAATGTTGATGTCACAATAAAAGCCTTTTTCTACATAATGGAATTATCTTTTCATTTTGTCGCGTCATATTTTGCCTTGACACAGGACACCACGACTAGCACTGTATCCCAGAGGAGCTGGCAGTTTCATATATGTGTGATCTTAAATTATTAGTTGCAAAAAGTAAATATTTTAATCACTTTGAAGCCCCACCTTATGCAATATTTTCTTCATTTTCTTCTCAATGATTGCAGCCTTTTGCATATGTTCCTGAACAGCTCAAACTGGCAAATTGCCATTGCATCATGGGAAATATGACTGAGTGGCTCCATATTATGCAATACTTCATATCCATTCTGACTTTACGTTTTCCCACTAATAATCACTGATAGACTCTTCATCCTGTTAATGAGCTCGCCAGAAGTGAGAAAGTCAACCCTTAACTTGTGTCGTTTGCTCCACTTCAAAGATATATGCAAGTAAGTGGTAAATATAACTGTGCTGACGATCTGCCCCTTGTGATGTCACAAAGATAACTGAAACCGATCTCCTGGCCCGGTGTTGGCGTCGTGCCTTCTTCTTGTGCCCTTCAAAATGTGTGGGTATCAGTTTCAGCAGGAAGCTGCTGTGTTTCTGTGTCTTCTCAGGAAGTCGCAAACAGAGGGCTAAAAGCGCTGCTTTGTTGACGCATGTGTGGTTCGATCAAGGTGCTCCAGTGGATGTCTGAAAGACATGCAGAACGCAGGACCTTTTAACGCACCACCATAAATCAAACCGGTGTAAATCCAGCGCTAAAAGCGTTTTCCTCTCACGTTCCCACGGTGTCAATCAAAGCAGGTTGGAAATAGTGACTGGAGAGTGAAATGTGAGCCTGTCTGTTTCAAAGTGTCCACCAGGCCCAGCTGGTTATTTTTCTGCTGCTGGTGGCTGCGCTCTGCGCTCGCCTGTTGGTTTAACCCCTCTGCACCCGCATTAAAGCCGAGAGGGGTCCGTGTCTCGGGTCGGGGGGCTGCTTGTGTGACAAAAGGCCGCGTCCAGTTCCCAGAGTGCTCGGCCGAAAACCCTTTGCACACATAAGTGGTTGCATGTTCTCGCGCAGGAAAAAAAACACACACGCACACACACACAAAAAAAAAAAATGTGCACATGGACAAAAGGAAGACATGTAGCAGTGCGCACAAAGAAACACGTTGACGCATGTGCGAGCAATCAAAGCTTCCTGGGTGGATTTTTTCCCCCCTCACCAGCGTTCCCACACTGGTGTTCCCTACTCAGCGAAATGACTGAAACGGCATGTGAAGCTGTGTCAGGTCAAGAGCCGCACTCCTGTCTGACAAACAAGCTCCCACAAGCCAGGCAGCCCAACTCCCGGCGGTGCGCAGGCTAATTGAAAGAGAGAAAAGTGGAAAAGTGGAAAGCTCAAGTGTGGAAAAAGCAGGGAAAAAACCCCGCGATATTGAAATATTTTCTTCTTTTTTTTTTTCTCAGAGAAAAAGTTTTGGCCCAGTGCAATTAAATCAGCAAGTAGATGCTGGAGGAAAAAAAAAGAAAAAAAGAAAAAACAATGTTTTATTTTTCTTTAAAGAAAATCCCATATTCTGCTGTTTGCTGTAAGTGTTGCAGACTGCAGGCCTGGGCTGCTCCATATGCGGCAAGGCAGTGTTTTTCTTTTTCTTTTTTTGGATCTAGTGAAAGAACAACTTTGGCCCAGGAGCAAATCAAAATTAAATAATACATGTAGCGGGTTGTAGTAAAGCAAAACACAGATGTTTGTGCAATTATTAAAAGTCCTGGAGCATCTTGAATCCGCACTTTGCGTGCAGATTTTGCCCGAGGCCAGTTGTTTAATGTTGAATAGCAGCGGTCCAGTGTGTTAACATTTCAGCAGGTTTTGGCTTCAGCTCAGAGAGAGACGCTATTTATTCTAAGCTGCATCATTCAAAGTACTTTTCCTCTCTAGTTGAAGGAACCTCGGGAGGATTAGCTGCAGGAATGCTTCGCGGAATGTAGAAATTGAACAGAATTTTCTTTGCCCTTTTTGTGCCGATGATGGATCTGGCATGTTCACTCTTGTTCTTGGATAATTAGACTTTGCTTTCAACCTTCAGCATTTTCTCTTTTTATTTGTCTGCCTGTGTCTCGCCAACTTGGATAATTTTAACCATTAGATCTTTTCTTTTTTTTGTCTCATCTCCAAGAACACTGGTGCTGGAAATAAATGGGAACAGTTTATTGCAGCTTGTGTGCAGCTGCAAACAGCCCGGGGACAGAAGAGCTCTTCACGCAGGCCAACAGGGTCAAAGTGGCTCCGCGGTGATGTCACCAGAATGTTCGACTGACCCTTCATGAACCCTGACATCAATTTGTTTCAAGTAAATTCTACCAAAAAAACCCCAAAAAACCCAACAACAACGTGTTTCCTCTTGAGGGCCAATCAAAGACGCCAGAGTGGAAGAGCTCATCGAGGCAGGTGTTCAGTTTTAAGTGCTCATGGCTGCAGATGCTGGAGTGAAGACTTGATTTTTCAGGTGTTATGATGTTTGGACACGTCAATGCTGCCGGGTGTCTGTTGCCTGACAGCAGCTTCTAATTGCGAGGCTGGGATAAACCAAGGCAAACCTATTTTAAAAGTTGTGGGGTGAGGGATTTAGATGGCACATTTGAAAACAACCTTGGTGCCCTCTGAAAAAAAGCGATGCAACATAAAACAAATATCACAGTATAAACCACAGAAATACAATCAATAAAGGTGTACAGTTAAAAAGTAGTAATCAAAAACGGAATAAGACAAAATAAACTAAAGATTTCCTGAAAACAGCATGTTTAGCCCTCTGTTTGCAGCCTGTTGCTGGGCACTCATGTTTTGTTGTATCTTCCATGTGTTGAAGGGAATGGACAAAATAAAACAAAACAAACAAAGGCAGCCTTAGAGGGCGGAGCCAGCACCTGGCTTGGGGGTGTGGTCACTAACCTGCCCTATGAGACGCAACTGAAGTGCTGATTTGCAAGAGCTGCGGCTTCCAAAAAGCAACAGAGGACGAGCTTGTAAAAGTCACATGGAGACGTAATTGCCCCCATGGCTCTCAGGAACTACTGTAATTTTAGTAAAGCGTCGGAACCATTACAGTGTTTCAACGCCAGCAGCCACCCTGAGCGTTGACGCAAAGCAACATGGCACATCATCACACACACAAACAGGCACACACATGCAGACCACAAAATGCCCCCTTCTGCCTGAATGTCAATGTCAATGAGTGTCACATGAATGCACTTTAACTTTCCTTTTTTATGTGGTGCTTTGTTGGTGACTGCCAACATTTGTGAGGACGTGTGTTGACGGTGGCACACTGCCAACAACTTTCCAGTCATTTGATCATAGTCTTTTAGCAGGAGGCGTCTGAGAAGATTCAACGAGTGCGTTGCGGGTGACTGAGTTCTTAAAAATCGTGTCCTTTGTTAAACTAAACGGCACCTGAGTCTATTTGACTTAACTTGAACTTTATTTTGTGCTGTCCCTTCCATTCGCAAACTGTTGTGCGAAGTGCATTTGTTGGTGGTTACACCCTGACCACAGTATAAAGAAAGAAGTGAAGGTTCAGTGCCGTTTTCACTTCCTTTCCAACAGCAAATTAAATCTAACTTGGAAGGGTTCGGTGAGTTCATTCATTCATTTTCAGTCATCTCCTCCTGCGCTCAGGGTCGCAGTCGTCCATTTTTTTTTTTTTTTTTGCAGCAGCAGCATTAAGTAAACATGGAAGAAACAACTACAAAAAAAAACACACATAAAGAGATCAAATATTCACATTCACAACGTGAAACAAACACACCCTGCATAACATAAGCAACCTGATTTCCCATCTCCACATGTAAGATAGAACACATACAATTTTAAACACAATTGAGAAATCATTATTTTTCATCCCTGCTGTTCTTTAGGACGTCACTGCAGGACACGAACCTGAATCAGTTGCACAACACGTGGGCAAATTCATACGGTGCAAAACTCTTTTCCCTGCAGCATCAGCCCAGAGTGCTAAATGTGGATAATAAGTCTGTTTCATGCAGCCCGTCACCACTCTCTGTCCAAAATAGGACAAACAGTCTTGATGGGGCGCCATGTAACTCCTGTCAGCTCGTGGTGATTCACCGTCTCTCTGTCTCTCCCCTTCTGTGGCTATGCTGCGAGAAAAATATGAAAAGCTACGACGAATGAATTGTGGCAGGTTTTTAATTTTTAATTTATATTTTAATATGGTCGGAATGAATCCTGGTCTGAATGCGGCGCAGCTTTATGCAACTTGAACTTTTGTGCAAACCCAGAAAAAACAAACAAACTGGCATGTGGCAGCTGGAAAGCTGGAATCTCCGACATCTGCTCTCTGTGATATATGAAGCAATCAAACAGTTGTGGGCTGAAAATGTAGCCCATCCATATTTAGAGCTCCTCTGAGGCAGAAGGCGAGGCACGTAAAGCGTGCAGCTGAGTGAGATCACTCAGCATGTCTCTTCTGCACGTGACGGGTAAAAAGAAAGAAAGAAAACTCCATGGTGAGCCACTAAAAATCTTCATCACTAAAAATTAAAAAAATAACAGCTGTGATATCAAAGTTATGACATCCACATTTTTCTTAACACAATTCCCCGAACTGGGACACAAGGCCGTCAGAACAGAAACGTCAGTAACCGTTGCATAAGACAATTGAACAGTACATGTGAAAAGAAGAGTCATTTTCAAGCTGCCATTAGCGAACCTTTACAAAGGTGAACCATTTCGACAAGAGAGGACAGCAAAATGTGTTTTCACCCAAGGACAGTCAGCAGCTTATTTCCACTCAGGAAAATGTGAAAAGCCAACTGTACTGTTTTTGAGAAAGGAAGAAAAGAAAAAAAACACCTTCCTCCCTCAGTCAAGGGAGCGGTGAGCAGTTTGAGGCAAAGCATTTCAACAATTCCTGTTGCCAAACGAATTAGCGTGGACGCTGCTAGAGAGGCGGCCTCATGTCATTTTCACTTTGAAAGATAATCAAAAGTCAATGGTCTGAGTTTGCAAAGTCTCGCTGCGTTCCAGGAGACTGTAAACAAGATACAACCAGAGAGTGAAGGGAAGGTGTGTGTCTGGTGGTCCCAGGGTGGTGAGAGCCGGTCGAGGTGAATCAATGCCTGTGATCAATTCCTCCATTTATTTAATTTGCAGACCACCCACAGGGCAAACTTTTAAGCTGCTGCTGCTGCTGCCCTGCCTGCTCTTCTCACTTTCTCAGCCTCGAGGCAGCTTTTTCTCTCTCTCTTTTTGTGCTGTTGCCTGACTCAATCGGTGAGATTTGCCTCGTCAGTGATTCCCACAACTTCCTCCCACCTGCAGGTGCTTCGTCCTGTGTCTCAGCTTTCTTTTAATGTGCAGGCAGGCATGTTCGCTCCGCTTCAGGCAATTTCAGAAAAAGGTATGTGAGAATGTCAGGTGGTGATCTCGGTTTCCTTGATTATAGTCGTCTAAAGGACCTGAAATAAATGCCTCCTGGTTATGAGATGATTATTCCTGTGTGTTTGTGTGTTTTCCGTTCAAATTACAAGTGCAATGTTTGTCACAGCCCTGCTCACGACTGTGTTATCACCTCTGCACACAGTGCGCAGACGTCTGACTGCCGATATTTTTGGTTTCCCTCGAACCTCAAAGACAAACCTGAATGCCGCGCTGGGTTTTTACAACGGGGAGATGCCGTGCTGCTGCATGCAGAAGAGGTCAAGTACATAAAGGGGAGCTCTGCAGGAGACCTTGGCCTCGCTCACATGCCCATTCCCTGTGAGACTCGCCGAGCCCCTTTTTTCACGCCGCCTTGCAAAGGACGTTTTCAAATGAAGGTCGCGAAAGAGCAAAAGTGTCAGGATTTAACATTTATTTCCCCGGTTAGTTGGAAATAAGGAAATTACAAAAATCTAAGACGTGGGGAAAAAACACACACACAATATTTGCCAAGGTCACCTTGAGCCTTGCGAGCCGCAAGGATTTTCAGGAATTTTCAGAGTCTTCGCTGCTTATTTCCTGCGACAAAAGTGGTTCTAATTTAATTTCACCTTTTCAATGTATGCTGAACAAAGTTAGCACACCTCACATAAAAGTTCTGGATCACAGGCATATGTGATCATGGCAACCGTATGTCATAAAAATGTTGCCTTTTCCTACTTCTCTTCCCAGCACGAGGTGTGTGGACCTGAAAAACAGGACGCAGTTCCTCCGGCATGTTCGCCCTCTGCTCTAACCGAGCTACTTGTTGTTTCTGCGAGTATTTCGGGGCCCTTTGCCTGCCACGATTAATGACGAGGAAAGAATGCATCACCGCCATCGCTGTGGAAACTCCCCTAACAAAATCCTCCACGGCGAGCGTTGCTGCAGCAGGAACGCAAACAGGAACCGCCAGGCCTTGAGTGGAAGGGCACAGGGAGGAAATGACTGAGAGCGGCCCGAGGGTGCGGCGGGCTGTCTTCAGCCTCACTGCCCGTACGGGTTGGCATAACACACAGAGTCTTGTATTAAACACACAGTTTTATATTAAAGTCAGCTCTCTAGAGTTGTGTTTACACCCCAATGTTCAATAAAAAATGCAATGAAATACATTGTGTCCTTGTTTAGGATAAACATGGGTATAAATATATGCATTGGCCTCACTAATACAGCTTCTTTTTATATACCAGTGTGCCAGTTTGACTGACTGACACACCAGGGAAGCAAACTGACTAATTAAAAAAGGGGAAAAGGATATTAACTCTTTTATATATTAACTATTTTTCATTGCTCAATAATCTGTTTTGTTCTATTCAGTTAAAAGATGCAGAATAATATTTTCAGCACGTTGTTAAATAAATGTTATGATATATGCTGTGCTAATAGGGGATACGCCCCCCTTTCTCGTCCGTACAATAATTCTGTCAAGATAGAATATAAAAGCGGTTGGAAACCAGTTGATTTTTGAACACATGTGCGGATGAGGACCTGTTGAGCGCGCCTCTTCATCTGGAGTACAGCGACCTTCCACAGAGGAGAGAAACAGTGGCGCCTAGTGGATCCTAAACGAACTATGTTTATTGAACCGAAACATTTTAGCTCGAGAAATACATGTTCAAACTCCTCGTCTGATCTAAATCTATATGTTGTCATGCTATCGGACTATCTTGTTGACTCTTTGAGAACCGCTAACCCATCTCTCCCGCTAGACTTGGCCCATTAGCTGTTAAATCCGACACTGCTACCGGACACCAGTGGCAATCGCAGAGTCTAAAATATCTCCGAGCTACGTCACATCCATCAGCATGTGCCTCTGATGTTCGGGCATGCCTCACAGACAGGCGGGACGCCTGTTAAATGAGCAGACAGATTAGCAGCTGTCAAGGGGGGCAGGGGGGGTCGCATCCCCATGATTCCCGCAGACTGTCTTTGCGGCACACCAGAGTGTGTGAAAGCCAATCACCACACACCAGTGAAGCTCTGTCCCAAAATGTAAATATTTCCAGGGTCTGGAATGAATGACGGAGCGTTTCAAAGAACAACTCTGCTGCCCTCTAGTGGTCTTATCCAGGAGACGCCTTTATGTTGTGAATGCAACATGAAGTTTGGCAAAAACAGGGATTTACAGGGATCCGTGGTCAAAACTTAAAACAGTGAAAACTTATGCATCCCATAAATAACATCAAGTCACTGATGTGATTTCATTCAGTTCGTGATGCACGTGCTTATTGATTTAAAGAGCAAGTGAACTTGTTGTGCCACTACACTTGGAATAGTGGCCCAGAATGTTGTTCCACTCTGGCTTGGGTGATTTTACCTTGACGTCAAACCTGGTACTGGGTAGATCAAGTGGAACAACAGAAAATGAGTATTAAAATCAAAGATGTCTGCAGCATGAACGTTTTCTTACAATTGGCTGCTACTCAACACAACAAAGAAGGAAAACATAAAAAAAAAAAAAAAGAGTTGTGAGGAAAAACATTCAAATCAAAACAGCGCAGCAGGACATGAAATATTTTTAATTATACAGTTCATTAGTATCACGTTTGTTAAGGTTTTCATTCATTTAAATTGTAAGGACAAAAAACACATTCATTCAACATTATGCAGCACCACGGTGAGATAATGACCTTTACTGATTTACAGCTCTTTGGTTGTTAATTCCAAGCTTTGAGGAAAACTTTGTTGCATTTGATTAGTGACCCCTTGTGGCAACCATCGCCTTAAAATTCCACGCACATTCCACGACTGAACAAGTGGCCTGGTCATCCAAAGGTCTTAATCTAAGTCCGGTCTCCAAAAGTCATCTTCAAGGAGACCACAACCCAGATGCAGAACTTTTTCTTGATGTAAAACTGCATGAGTTATATTTTCCTCCTAAAGGCAATGATACCTACAGAAAGTTGACGGATGGATGTCCAGCACAAAGACCTTTTGTCTGTTCGGTC
Source organism: Thamnaconus septentrionalis (assembly GCA_009823395.1). Classification (NCBI taxonomy): domain Eukaryota; kingdom Metazoa; phylum Chordata; class Actinopteri; order Tetraodontiformes; family Monacanthidae; genus Thamnaconus; species Thamnaconus septentrionalis. Next base: position 5,594,952 of record CM020509.1, read on the forward strand.
CAGTAAAATGTGATCCCACACGTGTGGTTGGACTTTTTTTTATCTCATTTTTTTCAAACAGAGCTCTCAGTCTGCACCGGGGCACTTTAATGACGGCATGTTTCTGGTGCTTGTGGGACTGTTTCCATGGCAACCACCTGGATGTGGGGAAGTGGTGTCTCTAAAACTGGAGCTCTCGTCGCGGTGTGCGTGTGTGAGCGCTGGCTTATGGCGCTCACACCTCATTCAAAACACTGATGTGAATTCCCGACTCAGGGGACGGAGGAAAAAAAGGAGGAAAATGAAAAAATAGATTTTGAAAAAGTAAGAAAAGAAATGAAGAGGGAAGAAAGACAATGATGAAATGTAAGGGACGGACACAGGGACAAAGGGAGGCCATGAAGAGTGAAAGACAAAGAAAGAAGTTTTGTGTGTTCAGTATTAAATCCATCCATCCATCCATTCATTTTCCCTGTCTGGTTTCCTGTTTGGCAGGGTACCTGCAGTTAAACATGCACTATTAGAAAATGGAACCAAGCAAATGAAACATAGAAAATATAAATCTGAGGTTTGAGGACCTTTATAAAATAATCGTTGTCGAATACAAGATGCTGTATTACCACTTAGAGCCACAGAACCCTGTGTTTCCACTGAAACAAGTAAAAATCAGGACAGTGAGTTGACTTTGTGCTTCTGTTAGCATCTAAACTAACATCTATTTGATAAATATGCAAAACTTTGTCATTTTGCGCCTCCAAAAAAAAAAAAAAGAAAAAAAATTGTGTTTTTTTTCTCTACTAATAAACTGCAAATAGCAGTGAATGGACAAACAATAAGATCCTCCAGCTGCAGTTTTGTGTTCTATGCATGCTTTGTGAGTTGACAATGGTCTGTTCTGTCTGTTCTGTCCTTGGCTGCTCCGCAGAGGTTGAACTGGAGGCCGGCGAGCACCTGGCAGGGAGCCGCGAACCACAACATCTAGTACTGTTAATGTGAGTCCAAGAAATATCCCTGATAACCAAAAATGAAAGGGCACCAGCTGATGCTTCACCCCGGTCATTGGGAAGGTGGCTGCAGCAGGAGAAGGAACTCTGGGAACTCTGTCGCGTCGGGGCGACCGCTCTGTCTGATGAATCATTTACACTCACAGTGTCTCCCCACTTGTCTCTCTGTTCGTGCCACTTTTTTTTTCTTTTTTTTTTTTTTGACATGATGCCTCCCCCGTCGGGAGCTGAGGAACCTGAAATATCTTGACCTCCTTGTGTCAAAGCCTCCCCTCGCGGGACGAGGCTCTCTGGTGGCCCCGCTGACAGTGACAAACTGACACTGAGTGAATGCTCCACTTCACACCTCTAACCTCTCATCTGAAACAGCGTCTTTTATTTATTTATCTCTTACCCCCCGAAAATTGTCCTGCCGAGAGAGCGAGAGAGAGAGAGAGAGAGAGAGAGAGAGAGAGAGAGAGAGAGGAGAGAGCGAGAGAGAGAGAGAGAGAGAGAAGGAATGTGAAAAATAAATTCTGGGACTCCAAGGACTTATTTATTCTTTCATTTTGATGGACACATCATCAAATCTTTTTGGGGTTTCTCAGCAGCAGTACCAGAGTTTTTTGGACTCATTAACTCCTCCCTCCCTGATTGCGGAATCAAGAAAAACCCCCACTGAAAGTCAGGATTTCAAATGAATGTTTTCTCCATGTTATATTGAAAAGTAGCAACACTGATTTGCTATTTCTTGGTTGTATTCCGATTTGCCAAAAGTAAAATTGGGCTGGATTCTGCTCGTGTGTCCTCTGGAGGAAGAGGTTTTCGAAAAACTGAAACAATACTCTGCCTGTACCTGTTTATATTGTAATAGAATGAATGCTAAGACTATAAATCACACAAAATCATAGTTTCTTCCCTTATTTGAGTTAAAAAGTATATGAGATAATCAGGCAAGTTGGGATTTTGCCTGATGATTTACCATAAACTGCTTGGCCAAGGACCCACTTACTGATCTTAGTAGCTCACGGGCTTGTTTACATCTAAGGACAGTGGCAAATATTCAATGTTCTGTTTTGTTTTGTTTTGTCCTACTAGTCAGCTCGATACTGTGCGGCGGATGTTCATTCCCACTGACTTTCTTGGGATATTATCAACGAAAAATCTGATCTCACCAGCATTTTGAATGGGCAACAAAAAGCCTTCAGTGTGATCACATTCAGCCTCCTTCAACAACAAACTCTGGTGCACAGACTCAATTCAGCGCAACCCAAAATTGCGATTTCCTCAGTCCTCTTGGTGTGCGTGGGGTTTCAAGTGACATCTCGAGTAAAAACTTAATTACTGCTGGAATTATAGCACTAAAGATTTCACGCCATGCAAGATAAAAAATGCCCAAGGGTTTTGGGAATGCTGGTAATTTAGCTTGTCAATCAAAGCGCCTTCATCGCATCCCTCCTCAGCAGCATCCTTCCTGTCTGCTGAGCCAGAGGCTGGCACTGATGAATGAGCTGAAATAACATTTGGACAGTCGAGAGGCAGGACCTTCCTTCTCCTCTTGCGGGGGTGGGGGAGAAAATGACAGAACTGAAGCAAAACAGTGACATGAATCTGTGTTTTATTTTTAAAGTGGGACTGACAGAGAAAATTATCAATTGCGTGATGTTTCCGCAAAAGATAGAATGGACTACAGGTAAAGACCCAGTCCAGTTTCTTACTTGGCACTAAATCCCAACCACTGACTGTATAAAAAATAACAACAAAAAAAAAAAAAAAAGAAAACCCAAACAAACCAGATCTGAATTATAATATAAAATCCATGACGTTGTGGGTGTGGCTACAGTTTAGTAGCCAAGGTTAGACGGCTTACCAGCAAACAGGGGAGGGTCGTTGGGGGCACACGCGGCACTCGAGCTCCAATCAGTGACCAACTCCAGTAATACAGTGGAACTATGATGAGCGAATGCAACATCATCCATTGCTCATTAACCAAGAGTCCCAGGGTTTCTGAGAATAATTCAAGGATCTACAGGTGATCCCATGAATGTAATTCCTTGCTTATTATGAGCTTAGTAAATGCGGTTGTTGGTGGGCATGGGCCTTTATTTTGTTGTTGTTGTTATTTTGGCCAGTACAAGGCCAAAAAAAAAAAAATCAATGACACAGTGCAGAATATATTCCTGTACAAAGACACAACATGGAGGGAAGACAGTCGAGGGAATAGAAGAAAGATGTTATGGCTTTGGGGTCTGACACAAGGTCGGGCTGAATCCCAGGATTTGGAGGAGGGGGAACATCCATCATGCAGCAGCCAGACTGCCAGAGCATCCATCCATCCATCCACCCACCCACCTGCAGCAGTGCAAAAAACACGTTTTCTTTACATGTCACCACCAGTGAAAGGCAGCGTCCCCAATACCAGGCGATGCTTCGCCTCTTCTCTAGCCAAAGTGTTTCTTCCTCATAGCTTATTCCCCCTGGAGTGGAATGTCATTTAAAAGCTGCTGAAAAAATGAAAAAAAAAAAAAAAACATCTGATCTCTCCAGAACGTCTGTTCAGCTGTGCGAAGTGGTCCCTGTTTGTTTTGCCGTAGAAAAAAATTGGTCCGCGTCTCAGTTCAGTCGCCTCGGACAGACACATCAAAGCCTGCGTTTTGTCGTATGTCGAAAACCTGCTGCCGCGGATTCACCGGCGCTGCGACGACGCGGCAGGCGAGGCCTCATTGAAGGGAGGAAAAAAAGCTTTCAGAGATAATGAGTCATCCGACAAGTGTGCGCCAGTTTTGTGAAGCGAGTGCGGAAAAAAAAAAAAAAAAAAAAAAAATGAAGCCACCAACTGCCGAATATCGAGGCACCCAATATGAGCGACTGCAGCTCAGGGAGAAGATTGGAGAGATTAGAAAAGGGGTTTAGGGCGGATGAAGTGGAAACAGGGAGGGGAAACAAGTGACTGCGAGTCGAGGCCAAGGCAGGAGGGGAGTCAGAAAATCCAAAAATGGACGACATCCAGAACCACCAGGTTGTGCTGTTGCTCTACAGTCTTGTCGTGACGCGGCAGCAGCCTTGACCCGGAGGGGGAGGAGAGCAGAGCCGGCTTCCGCACGCCGTCACCGGCAGAAGACTATGAATGGAGAAATAAAACCAAGCCGGAGCAGCCAGGTTACAGGACATGGCAGCAATTAAAATGCCGACTGAGGCCGGCAGACAGAGAGAGAGAGAGCTCTTAACTGTCACTGTGGTTGCAGGGTTGCTAACCAAGCAGTTGTGAAAGCAACGCGGAGGAAAGTGATCATGAGGGTGGATTTAGGATGGCGAGGGCTTACAATTGACTGACGCTAAACTGGCTCGTCGTGTTTGTTGATACGTTCAAACATGTTGACCACTCGCGGTGCTCGAAGAGCGGCTGTTGAAAGCATGTCTGTAGAATTGTGCGAGGGGAATTATTCACGCTTCCAACAAGACAGCAGCTGTATTGTGTGAACTTGCTCCGGTTGCATTATTTTTGTTTTTTCACGTTCGCAACAGAACTCCACTTAACACTCCCAGAATCAGCCGCAGCTGTGGTGAAAGTCCATTAGTTTGTGGTGAACCAGTGACTCAGCATGTGGAGCAGACTGTTTAATCATCAGTTATTAAAAGGCTGAGCGAGAGGAAGAGAGAGAGAGAAAATAAAAGCCTGAATATTAAATGCCGGTGACAAGGAGGACGTGTAAAATATTCAGAGGGAGTTGTTGACGTAGCGCAGCTAGTTTAGCTCCATCAGACCTAGCATGGAATTCAACCTAAGTGTTTTACAGAAAACGTGACTTTGTGGTGAGCACATTTCGCTTTGCACAGCACTTGCCCACCACCGTCTTCTCTTCCTCCTCCTGTTTCCGGAACTGCTGAACATCCAACCGGAAATATTAATGTGTGGTTTTGTTCCGCCGCTTTCTGCTAATTAATTCCAGCTAGCAACTGCCAGGCAGCTAATTACTTGTATGATAAATACATTAGGAACCACACAGCTGGCGACCAACAAGTTGAGGCTAACAGAAAATAGAACAGAGGAAGCCTAAACGACAGCACAAATTTGAACTTTTACAGGATAACAACACGTGCAGGACGTGCAGGTACACACTTTGTTTCGGTGCAAGGACGAGGAGAAAAGTGAACCTCTTTAGTTTTTTTACACAGCCGCTTCTTTGCAAACACAATGTCTGATGTAAATCACAGTGTTGTTTCCTTGTGTCCGCAGCCAGTTTGAGAGAGAGAGAAAAAAAAAAAGGTGCTAATGAAACGCCACTGACACAGTTGCAGAGAGTTTATTTCCTCCCAGCCCGTCTGTCACATCTCGTATAGGTGCTGATGGTTTTTGGGGGTGCGGGCGCCCTCCAATTCAAATTCATCGCTCGCGTGTCGCAAAATAAATAATTTATCAAAGAACAATATTCCTCACATCGACTCCTTTCAAGCTGCGGCTCTTATTGCCTCGGCGCTCCCCGTGCCTACACATGAATTCTGCAGCAGGAGCAAGCGTGGCATGTTCTCTTCGGTGGGTGGGGGAGGAGCTGTGTGACATATCGGAAAAAGGGTGGCGAGAAATCACGCTGTCGCACGGACTAATGCATCAGCAGTGAAGTTTCATTTGTGGCTGTGTGTATACCATTCATTTTGCTTTTGCACGCTAATAAATAAATGGGTATGTGGGTGTGCATGTTGTGGTGGCTGTTTGCTACCTGAGTCATGTGACAGACAGGGGAAGTCTACAGTTTCTGTGCACTAATGTCGTCATCTTTACAATTATTATTGTTCCAAAGCCTCATTGAAGGATTTTGATCGGACCTCATTGCATGCGTTTTGCTTCCCATTTGCTGCGAGTTGCCAATGCATCATGGGAATTGCAGGTGAAGTGTCCCGTATAAATGGTCAATAGACTTCATCTGTGTTTTCTAACAATATTCTGCGTCTCTATCCTGCTAAAAGTTCCCCTAAATCAGTCATTACTGAAGGAATTCGGGCTTGTGTCCTCTGGTTGCAATTTATAAAGTCAGCTGGTGTGAGATGCAGGAAGCAGAGATTGCCTGCGGTGAGCCCTGAAGGGAAAAAAAAAAACGAAAGGAAAATAAGATTCTTTGATTGAAATTCAAAATGGTTATGTCATGTTTTTTTTTTTTTTTTATTGGGTGGAAACAGACGCCTGCCCTTGCTGAGCTTCACAGCCGCTCTTTAATAAGACATGTCCTCCGGTGAAAGATGTGAAGACCAAAACGCTTTTCAAGAATGTGCATCCCTAATTTGTACTCTTGCACGCTGGTTAGCGTTTTTTAATTAATCCCATCCACTTAACAATTTACAAAGAGGGAGGGGGAAAAACAAACAAAGCAAAACTCTTGAAGCTGTGCATGGGGGAAACTAAGCTGAGAGAGCAACAGAAGTTGCAGACGCACAAGAGGATGCACACACACACACACACACACACACACACACACACACACACACACACACAGGCAGCCCATAATATTCCCTCCGCTGCACACTTGTAGACTCACAATCGCCCAGACATGAACGCGGTGTGAGCGGAGGAGAGGACGGAGGCGGAAATTTGGCCTCAGGAGACACTGAGCTGATACAATCAACTCCTCCTGTCGATCCAGTGCGCTCGCACACACACACATTCACACACACACACAACCAGACACAGACACAGACACACAAGCCAACTGCGCGGGGGTCAACCTGGACTCGCTGGCTGAGAAATGGCTGCTTTGCCTAAACACGATCCTGATTAAATGAGTGGTGTTGAGAGCAGGAGAAGGCAGACACAGACAGAGAGGCAAAGAGAGAAGCTCAATCATCCCGAGGATAAAACTGCCTACTGAGCTGCTCAGCCACGTTTTCCTGCAGCCGAACCCGTCGTCACCGCCCGCTCTGGTCAACGGGAACCAGCCGAGCCCACCAATCAGCGGGAGAGATTTGACATTTCTGAATGAATATCTGGGGGAGCCATATTTTCCTCCCCTTTAGCGATTTAATTCAGTGCCGCATGGGGAACCTTTGGGAAGCTGAGCGGTGTAAAAAAATAAAATCAAATAAAAATTCCAGGTTGTTTTAATCTCTGGTCATTAAAAAAAAACATGTTTTTTTTTATCTTCTTGCCCCTGTGGTGCGTTAACCTTGTGCGGCAGCTGGATCGTTGAGATTTCAATGTGGAAGTCTTGCGCGTCCAAAGCATACAGCAGGAAGCGGCGGCGGCAAAGCTGCTCTTAAAAGCCTCGTAAGCAGACGAAGAGGAAGTGCAAGAGGTGACGGCTGCTGCTAGCCGCTGCTAAGGTGATTAGCGGGGGATGCTGCGGCAGCGGCTGGCGTTTTACCGTTTAAAGAAGGACAAAGACTGGAAGTGAAGACTGGAAAATGTGTCTCCGCTGTACTCCAGAGTGGCTGGAAAAACACGCATTGAGATAAGAATAAATCAATATAAAAACAAACCATGCATTTCAGGCTGTATTATCAGGCTGGTTCCTGATGTGCATTGCTCCTCAAGGAGACACTTTCAGGACCTAGTAAGTTTTGAGCTTGCACTGACCAACCCATATATATCACACACGCTTTCTATGGGCTGTTTTCAACATGTGAATATGTGAATATAAATCCAAATCAAGTCTTCCATCCTAATGAACCAGCCGCTTTTATGCTGCAGAAAAAATCTCTTAGTCTTTTCGGTTTGATTTGCAATCACAAACTCAACATTGCATACGTTGGTGACGTAGTTCTGCCTAAACGAACAAAGAATCCAGGAACCAAAAGTTCATCAATTATTCACAGACGTTCATCTCTTTGATTCTTGTAAAGATTCTAATGCTGGTTGCCGCTTCCCAGGGAGGCTTTTTGCACTTTAAGAAGTCTAAATATGTGATTCATTTCCTGCCGAAAGCATTAATCTAATGTTCTGGCGCGTGGGTGCCAGCAAAAATCAGTTATAGTCAAAATTATACGCTAGGATTTCTGTCAGCCAGCCCACACTGTTATTGTACAGCAGCAGCAGCAGCAGCAGCAGCAGCAGGAGGAGACAAGAGAAAATATGCGGCAGAGAAGGAGACGACACCGTTTAAGGACACATCCGTGGTGCCTTTTAGAAGTTTTACAGAAAATACATTTGCGATGCAGTCTGACAGTCCGGCGGAAGGCGGAGGAATAGAGAAAAGACTCCACTGCTGGCTGTGCCTGACTGTTTCTGTGGCAGAGGAGCTTCGCCAAGTGAATCCCCCTGTAATTAAAAGTGAGGCAGCTCCTTTTTTACGGGAGGCCTTTCGTGCGATGCCATCAGGCTGCGCCACCCACTCTGCCCGTGATAAATACTGAATGCAAGGCTTCTTTCAGCGGCTTCGCGGTTGTGAAGTGCGGCTTTTCCCTCCAACAAAGGACGGCTTAACCCGCACGGCCGAGTGTGCGCCTCCTTCCTGCAGCTGCTTTCTCATTCAGCTTCATGTCTTTCTCAATTTTTGGAGTCTCACTAAAAATGTATTCTCATTTTATTATAATTTCAAACTTGTAGCTCTCTGAGATTCACCTGAAGGAAAACAGATAAAAACATAAATAAAAACAAATAATAAGAAGAATGCTTTGGGGTTTGCAGAAGATAGAATTCAAATCAACTTAATTAAAAAAAAACACAGACAAATGAATAAATTAAAAAACACACACAAGAATGTAAAAAGCCAACTTGAATGGGGGAAGAAAAAACCAAGATCCAAAAACACCGTCACCTCTTTGGGCAACATTTGAACCGGTGACGGTGTGTTCAGTGTCCCGGCGGCTCTCCTGCTGCCCTTAGACACAGCACAAGGAGGCAGCGACAGATGAGTGAACGCGTGAGCAGCTGGAGTCTGGATGGAGCAACTTAAATGTCACAGTGGAGCAGCACCTCGGCGCCCTTTATATCTGGAGCGGCGCTGACACTGGCTGTGGAGCGACGCATCACACATGAACACACAGAGGAAAAAAAACTTTTTTTGGGGGGGGTGATTTGATGACAAGTTTTGTGTTTTTTTTTATTTTCGAAGAGACTTCATTTTTTCAGCTGCTACTGGCAAACAAACAAGACAGACAGGAGACATATAAATTAGCTTTATAGATGGAACTGGAGGCGTTAAAACCTAAATAATGAATGTGTTTTTTTCAGGATCCAGGGGGCAAATTGGAATCTTACATCTTTTCAATGCAGCCGCACAATAAACGTGAAATGAAACCCCACAGGAAGATTAGAAGGAGTTAATTCTGCCTCTGTGTTGGACAACTCCATTAACCATAATCTCTTTCAGTGCAGCGGAGGGGAATCCAACACACGGCCGCTGTCGAAGGGGAATCGGGGTTCATGTCAGAGAGTTCGGGACCTGGTGACCTGGAGTCGTGGAAAGGATTTTTTGGAGATTTTAGAGTTAAGTTTCCAAAAAAAAAAAAAATCTACATAAGATTAAGGACACGAGTAGTTGGCTGTTTCAAAAGAAGACAGAACAAGAAGTCCTGCGGCAGCGCTCTAGCTATTCAACCCCAAGCTGGAAGGGACAGTGCATGATAGACACATAAATGCACAGGATAAGAATGACAAGTGAGACTTGGAAGAATCTGTGTTTAGCGAAACACCATAATGGGCAAGAGAAGAGTGCTGCCAGTGTTCTGGATGTTGTTTTCTGTCTGTCCGGCACCTTGTCTCCGGTTTTTTTTTTGTTTCTTGACGGGGTGAAACCAAAATGCCTTCACTCTCAGACATGGCATCTACAATTGGACAAACTCTGTCACTCAGTTCTCACTGCCTCACAGGTGGACGTATGGCAGTTCCTATATCACTCTACAATTTCTTGCCTGTTAGAATCAAAGTGAGACAAACAAAGATCTCAGTTGGCAAAATGTATCCAAATAATGCCGACCACAAACCTTTTTTGAACCATCGAAAGATGCACAGAGTGGAGTTATTGCAGGAGACAACAAGCATTTATCATCCACCACCACGATAAGGAGGTTTCATTACAATATCAGTAATAAAAAATGGTTTTTCTCGTTCCATTTTCTGACTGGATCTCAAAGTCAGCGATGTATGCTATCGCATTTCCTCAGCTGCGTGAGGAAACAAATGCAAAGTGTCGTCGTGCAGCTTGTTGACACAGACTCACAATGCATTTTGTCACATGTTTTGGCAGACAGCGTTCGGCCGCAGCTCCGAGAACAGCGAGCGGCAGAAAAGCCCGATTGTCTCCTCGGGAGGAACCGCTGGCGTGATTTGCGGCAGAAGCCACGCCCACCCCTCCCCCGCCCGGCCCTCCTGACAAACTGCTTCATCTGCCGCTGTGTAAAAGCTGATTAAACATTTTCCACCTGCAGCACTGCAACCTTTTCCCCTTAAAAAAAACAAACAAAAAAAACCCCAGCCAGATCTCAGCAGACAGGAGGGTAATTGAAGTTTCACCTTTGTTTACTCGCCACAGGAAAATAGAGCTGCGGTGGGATCTCAGTGTCACCCCGTGACTTAGATGATCACTTTATGGTGCTGGCTACGCTTGTTTTCTGCTATTCTCTCATATCATCATAATCACATGTTGCAGTGCTGCAGAGAAAGAGGAAATCAAATTCATCCTCAGATTCATCCACTGGGAAACAGGCGAGTCCTTCAGTCTGGCTCCCTTAAAGATGATCAAACTAAATTACATTCAACTATTTTTTTTTCTTCAAATAGAAGAAACGTTCAATAAATTTGTAACTGACAAATGACGGGAAGCGTTCAGGGCCGTGGGGAGGTTCTGCTTGAAGCCTGAAACTATGAACAAATAGTTGGCAGTTTTCTTGTAACGAGGATAAATGGTCATTGCTTCAACTGCGAGCCATCAGTGAGAGCTCGACGCCCCGTCTCTGCAGAACCTGACGCAGACACGGACGACACACTGGCTGCAGAAAGTGACCGACTTTCCCGGCAGGTCGTTAGGATGACCTGCAGTCACAGTCTGTCGCGTCACAGCTCATTACACCGTCTGAAACAGTATGAACATATACATATTTGACCTGCAAATGTGGTGCGTCGGCTGTCAGACATGTGAGTGTGTGTGTATGCGTGTGCGCGTGTATGTGGGTTAGTGTGTTATGAGCCTGAAGGAGCTGTGGAGAACGGGGCTTCTTTCCGCTCTGCTCACGTTCCTGTAATCTGCTTCCGAAAGCATCATCATAAACAACACTTTGAAAAGGTGCAAGTTTTTGTATTTTTAGATGTGTTACATGTATTTTTAAATATATAATTACTCATGTTAAAAATGTGTCTTTGCACTTCTACCCTTTTTGAAATGCTCTTCTGTTTCCCTCAACTCAAACTTTGCTTTCATATTATTCTAATTAACCAATCACAACTAAGCAGCATTTCAATAACTAATGAGAACTGTGTTGATTTGGTCTCTCATTTGTTAAATTTTAACCCCTCCAATGTGACATTCAGGTGGGGAAAGGTTGGACCAAGGCACAACAATGAGGAACTTGGATCAAGTGGTTTGATGAAACACTTTTAGGGAAGCGCCTGCCAGTTGTTACCACTGTGATAACTGCAACAATCTGGCAGGGAGTGGCTGGAGAACCGGGCTTTTAAAGCAGAAGGTTGATGAGGATGAACAGCATCAGGTGTGTGACGATCTGCAGCTGCCTGCACCTGAGACCTGCCCCAGGAGAGAGAGAGAGAGAGAGAGAGAGAGAGAGAGAGAGAGAGAGAGAGAGAGAAACACACACACACACACAGACTGCCTAGTGGTGGATATGACATCCAATCTGTTTTTAATATTGATAAATTGGACAAATCAAAAGTAAAGCTCCAATGAAAGCAGCCCAAAATCATTTTTGTTTTACTTCCAGTGGAGAACGTGTTAGCTAACGACCTTCCAGTGTACCCGCAGTCTCTCCCCACCACTATTTACTGTTGACTGCTGAGTCCACTTTTCCACCGCAGGCTTTAAATTGCCCTCATGCATGAAAGGTTCTCGGGGAATTATGCACATATCAGTTTTACTGGTTTTTAATCTCATTCCACTGCCGTCAGAGCCCCAATTCACTCTGCTGCTGCTGCTGCGGCTCCAAATTAGAGCTCGCCACTGCGGGCGTCAAATAGGCGTCTTGGTAACGAGACAATGGCGAATTTCTTAATTTTTCCTCTATTTTATTTGGTTTTTCTTTGTCTTTAAGCATGAGGTCAGTTTTAATGAAGTGGCAGCGGGCGGCAAAGAACAAGAGTCAACAGTCACATGTGGAGCAGCCAGTTAAAAACTCATTTGGCCGTGCTCTCTGGAGTGGAAAACCTTTCCACTGGTTTGTGAGAATTACTTAAATATATGTATTTTTAAATTGGGTTTTAATTTGGTCGCCAGTGGATTAGCAGACACACCAACGCTGAAGAGAGAGACAAAAAAAGTTGCTCTTTACTCACTGTAGTTTTTGTGTAAAACTTGGTGGTCTTTATTTTGCAGGAAGTCAATTTAAGATTTACAGCTTGGCACCAGATGTCCAGGAATTATCCTGGTTCCAATATATTCTGAACCGTCTGGCACCTGCAAGGCACAGGCGTTTTTCCGGGCTGCTGGTGTTGCGAGACCAACTGGGTCCCTGAGTTAACTGAGTTAATTGAGTTAACTGAGTTAGTCGTGAGCTAATTGTGTGATGTATCACAAACTGGAGGAGCAGAAGATGGAAGGTTGAGCTGCTCACTGGGCCTCTGTTTTCAGTCATTCAACACATTCAATCAATTTATGATTAAATGCTCAAGTGTTGATTGATATATTTTGGCAGCTTGTGATCTCTTTTGAAAGGTATAGTGCAAAACAGAATTCCTCCTGAAATATTTCTCCAAAGTCCCATCGGCTCTGGTTAATACCTGGGAGATTATGATGGTGTATTTGTCCTTTTGTGTTTCTTCTCTTCTCCTGTTCTTTTTTTTCCCCGGTGGATCGATACTTGATAACTGTCAGTGCTGTGCAGCCGACTTCGATGGCTTGAGTGAAAAGCTGATAAACTCCTCTGGCTGTCAAAGTCAAACCCGTCCGTCAGAACATCTGCTCCTGAACTTTGCATCTCTGTGCCCTGTAATCTGTGCCGCTGTGCAGGGCAAGAGCAGATGGTCTGGGTACGATCAGTAAGACACACACACACACACACACACACACACACACACACACACAAGTGTGTAAGACATGGCCTCTCTGCCTTTAAAAAAAAAGGCAAGAGGAAGATGTGTAAGTCATCTGAAGGAGACAATTTGTGTTGCACGGTGAGATTATTAATGCTGGTCTGCAGTCTGATGAGGTTGTTGAGCTTGTTTCAGCCCCTGGTTGTCATGGTGCCACTGAAGTGGCTCCCTCACAGAGCGGCGCAGGGACAACGGCCCGTGCACTGTTTTTTTTTAGAAATATCACTTTTATTTTGGGAAAAACTGTAATGGAAATGCAGCTACTGAGAAAAGCCAAGAAATATAGATAAGAAAAATATGATAATGGACTTACAAAAGACAACACAGAGGAACAGGAAAATAATCTACTGGACAAACTACAGGAGGAGCTGAGAAAAAGATTTATGGGATTGATTTGATTTATTGACTCTAACCTTTATTTGCCCCCAAAGAGAGCTGCAGGTGTCTCAGCAGCAAAAACAGATACGAGTCTAAAAGCTCAGTTAATCATGAAATCATGGTCGGAATCAGAGTGGATCCATCTGCTTCGCAAATCTAATAAATGGATTAAGTGAAAAAAGAACCAATTTAGGAAAACAAGCTCCAGCTGATAAAGCATATGAAATCAAACAGCAGACTTATATTATTAGACGCCAACTAGACGTTATCCGGAGCCAATCAGAAGCCCTGCTCGTTTTCAATGTGTTTTACCTCTCATCAAATACTGCTGCTGCTGCTGCTGCTGCTGCGGCTGCGGCCGCTGCTGGCAGTGTATGCAGATGGAGAGAGAGTGAGAGTGAGAGAGCGGGAGTGGGCGGAGAGTGATTTATTGCGAGGCGAGACGAAGGGGGTGGGATGCTGAGGTGAGGAAGGGGCTTTGTGGCAGCGAGCGCAGATGTATAAATTTTGCTGCAACAGGAGCAGGTGCCCACGCAGACGGGTGGAGAGGCAAATGATAAAACATAAATCGCAGCCGGAGTGTTTATCATTCAGCGTGCGGCGGCGGGCGGCTGAAGTTGCTTCCAATAAATTAAAGTTTGGGATGGAGAGAAAAAGTGTTTTTTTGTGCCGAGTCACTCGAGGGCAACAGCCCGTCGTCGCTCACTGGCTGGAGCTGAGACCGACTCCAGCTGGGTCTCTCTCTCTTTGTCTCTTCGTGTATGTGGTCCGCTTTGATGGAAACTTTACAGGCTAGACCAGGCATGGGCAAACTACGGCCCGGGGGCCATATGCGGCCCGTTAAGCTTTTTCATCTGGAGTTTGGCAGCCTGCCAATCAGGAAGTCAAACGTCTCTGAGTGTCTTTAGTTGTTTTCAGTTGTTTAGTTTTAGTTGTTAAAGCATTAAAGTCCCTGTTATGATGTCAATCAGGACCTCTGGGTGAGGAGTTCCTCCACGTTCCTTCTCCGTCTCCACTTTCTTTCTGGGCACGTTGTTCTTGTTTGTCGCCTCGTTCGTTTGGCAGCTCCTCCCCTCGTTTATCCTGTTGCCCCTGTGCTTTTTCTTCCTCACATCTTTTTTTTTTTTTTGAACAAATGCCTGACTGAACCAAAAACCCCAGGCAGGGAAAGCAAAACCCGGCCATGCAAGTGCAGAGCGACGGAGGCGGGAAACTGCAAAGCTGCAATAATAACGTCCCCCTGAATATTTTAGACACAATTTATTTTTAATCCGCAGGCTGGAAATCAGAGCGATTCAGTTCCATATTGTGGCCCCTCTGGGTGTTTGGTGGCTCATGCTTTTTTAATGACCACACTTCTGTCCATCCACTGGGAAGCGGGCAGGGAGCTGGAAGTCACACTGGCCAACAACTCTCAAATTGTTGGACGTGGAAACCCACATTTTCATCTTGTGAATAAATCTGACCATTTGAGAAAAAGAAAAAGGCCACCGTGTTTGAACCTTTGATAATATCTCAGGGGTCTGATTTGTTAAAACAGTAGATTAAAACAAACAAATAAACAAACACATCCATCTACCAATAGCTCCAATAGCTGGAGGCTTCCGTGATCGGACTCTGACAGATGACTCAGTGCTCAGAATGACTGAAGCTTTTTCCAGATGGATGTTTGAGACGTTTTAGATTTTCTTAGCAATGCAGCTACATCGTCCTTCAGCGCTTTAGGAACACAACGCGAGAGCACCACGAGCGCCGCTAGGTCCACGGCCTCAAGGTTCCATTCTCACGAACGATGTGGAGGCAGGGAAATATAACAAAAAAAACAACCAAAACACAGTGAGAACACGTGCTTTTTACATGCTGAAAGGCCGTATCGGTTGCGCTGCGAGATGGCGCTGGCGCTGTTTTCTCTCCAGCTTCTCAGAGTGAATCAGTCATCAGCCGGCTTCACAAAGTACTCTCACCTCATCCATTAAAGTTTAATTGCGCAAACACAAGTGCTGGTTTTCAGCCTGCGAGTTATTCCCCCCCCAAAATATAACACACACACACACACACACACACACACACACACTCAGCTCCAACGTGACTCACGCCTCGCTCAGGGCTTTTTGATTGGCACCTGAAGTCACAGTTCCATAACTCATCTTATTATATTTCCCCACGTTAAAGACTAGACTCGGCGTTTCATAAGAGCCATTATGCGAGATTGCGTTCCTAAATTAAGGCTGGCGGGACTTGCTTAGTCCGCCAAATCAGCGTCGACGCCGCCTCCCGGGGGAAATGAAGAAACCGACAATAGGTAGATCGACAAAAGTGATCGCTGAAGCGCACTAGATTACTATTATTATTTTTTTCCGCTCTGCTCGTGTCTCTCTTCATATGTATTCAAATCACAGGCAAACGTGCAAATGATATGCAGCCGACGGCTCGAGACACCTTCATGCCTGCGGTCGCTGCCTCTATTCACATTATCCCGCGTCGTGATTTACGTGCAAAGCGCTTTTATAAGTTGACCCCGTGCGATTGCGGCCCGAAGGTGGCAGGTTCGCCGAGGATTTCAGTGGGAGAGCGTTTCCTCAAGCCGCCGTAAACAGGCACTCCAAGGACGGGACGGGGTTGCTGCCCCGGAGGAATAAAACATAACATGACGCGCTTTGAATTCAATTATCCGTCCGACCTTACTCCCCGTGACACTGATGTCATCCTTAGCGCACTTCTTTGTGTGTGTGTGTGTGTGTGTGTGTGTGTGCTTGTTTGTATTTTTCTGAGGTTGTGATAAAACCCTACAGGGTTTCTGCGTTTACGAGCTTGTTTAGACAGCAGAAAATATCACGTGACGCGAAGTCACGCTTTGAGTTCTGCACACAGAAAAACTGTTTATCCGTAGAGTCTATTAGGGTGGATGTAGCAAAGGGGCCTTTACAGGGAACACAGGAGTGTATGCATTTACAACCAATACAAAAAAACGAAAGAAAGGAACTTACAAAACCAAAATTCTGCAGCTTCTGCTGTACATACTTAAAGTGGAATGTCCTCCGACTCTTTGGGTTTGCGTTCAATACGAGCCTTTCAGAGGGCGGATGACTCACAGCAGCAGCGTTCATCCTCCAACTCTGCCTTAAAGTCGTCGCAGGAGAAAATGTTCTCATGTGTGTTTTCTTCCCTCCTCAAACAGCAGCTTTCTGAAGGACACTGGCTCACCCACACACCTGAGGCTCAGTGAAGAATCTCTCGTTATTTTTCAGACATTCCGAGGCTGCATCGCGAAGCTAAACTCTTCTTTTTGCGGTTCAGGCGAAGAAAACTTTTGTGACTTTTGTACGGAACCACGCCGGCACGATGTTGAAAACAGTTGTAGAAGACAGACGTGAGATGTGTTATTTTTCTTTTTGTCTTTAGCTTCTCAGTTAATTCCTGATTTTGTTGACTGAGCTGCATCTATATTTGTTTTTTTCTTCATCTGTGTGCGAGAGAAGGATTTATACTTTTAGATGAACCAAAACATTTTCTTTCTCTACAAAAAGATTAAAAAACACGCCGTTAGTCTGCATCTCCATAAGAACCCCCTTTTACAATCGTCTCATTTCCTAATACATCAATCAGCGTAATGAAAGCAGCACTTTGAAACATGGCCAATATTCCTCAGGTCTTCAAAGGCCAACTGTAATACCCATACATGCATTCAAATGGAGACTCCTGTCAGAGATCAGAGGTGGTGCAGGAAACTTACTCCATTCTTTGAGGGAACCAGGAAGGATCTTTTATTAAATAGGCTGTGACGCTCGTCTCAATTTAAGGTTTCATAAGTCTGGAGTCCAATAATCTCTGTACCCAGATCTGGGTGAATTAAATTAAATTGAATTAAAAGCGCTGATATACAATCCAACAATTCGCTCTTCAAACAGGTAGACGAGCATCAGTTTCAGCTGGCAGGGTGCAAACAGAGGGCTAAATCTGCTGTTTCCTGGAGATCCAGAGAGGTTTTTGGATCACGAGTCGTGTTGCTCCGCTGGGAATGAAACTAACATAAAAAATGAAATAAATACAGATCTTGGTTTTGAAATGGCAACATCCAATGATGTGCTTGAAGCAAACGTCAACAAAGCACTGAAGCGAGTAAATAAATCCAATGAGGCAGGTCAAAGTTGACACTCGCTCCATCTCCGGGGGGGCAGGTTGGTCCAAGCAGAGCCAGATAATCCCTCTAATTCCTCATTGATTGACAAATATTGATTTTTTTTTTAATTAACTTTATTTTGCATCTTGTGAGGTTTTCTTTCTTTCTACCAACATCAGAATTTTTGCAGCAGCCGTGTAAGAAAGGCTTTTATTATTCAAGTTCAACGCTGAAGGCGGCAGAAGTATTCCGTGTTGTGAAATGAATTATTAACATGCATCAACAATGGCTGTTTTAAGTTTTCAACTTAAAGTGTGAAATATTAATGGCGTTAACCAAACACGTCTCTCAACATGAAAACTGCGGAGCTCTAATGTGGCTGTTAGGTCTCCAGTTTACAGTGCAACTGGGGTGTGTATTTTGAAATAGCGGCCCGACAGAGCAGCATATTTCCACTTTACGGTTTTGCCCCCCCCTCCCTCCCTCCCCGCTAATGAATTCAGCAAGAGGTGAAGATAATGGATTCCCTAAAACCTTACGCGACGGTTTCTGATATCTTTCGCTCAACTGAGAAATCCTTTAGGCCCTTCAATTTCAGTAATTAAATAATTCATGGAGTGATTCCCGTCTGAGATGTGAAGAGGGCCTGTCTGTCACTCATGTGTGTCTCCGTCCTCCACAAGAGTTAAAGTGACGACATCTTGGCTCATCCGACCAGAAAATGACAGAGGTGGCGCCGAGGAGATCCATGGCAGATGGAGGGAAAAAAAAACAAATGAAACATGGGGATTGAGGAGTGGGGTTCGTCCCGCAAGGCCCTTTGGGTTTCTGAACCGGATCCGACTGGAATTGAAAAAGGTCACAACTTCAAGAGGAGTCCCGTAGACGGCAAATGTGCAAAAACGTAACAAATGAAGTTTGCTTGTTGCAATTAGGTGCGTTTCCAAAGTCTGCTGCACTTTTCAGGTACATCAAAATCTGAAATTTGCAGATGGAAGCAGCATTTTACACTACAGACTACTGTGGACGAAAAGTACATTGAAACAGAAGAAAAAGTAAATCTTTAGAACCTTGAACTGTGAAGCTGTATTTTACCTTAGTTAGTTAGTTTTGTATGTGCTGTCGCTGCTACCTGAACTACATTGTGCCAATTTTATATTTGTTTACACACAGTCCAAACAATGACATTTTTCACAGACATCTTTATTTGCTAACGCTAGCTGAATTAACTCACGCTAGTGAGTTTTATTGTCAAATCCAATCCAAATCTAAATCCTCCTTCTCAAAAACACAACAAAACATTTTTTTTTCTCCATTTTTTTCTGCAAACACACTGTTCCAGGCTGAAAGATGAACATAGTGTCCGTGCTGCACTTGCTGATGCAGGAAGGGACTGGGGCGAAGGGTCAGCTGAAGCGTCTGGTGCTGTTCTTTCGCTGTCGAAGCTCAGTTGACATAAATGTGATGGATGTCCTGCAGGAGATCAGCTGTGGTGTAGAAGGGCGTCAGCAGTTTGCTGACCCACAGTGAGGCGAGGACATCTTCACCCAGCTGCGTGAACCGAAACCGTGTTTCTGGCTCTTCCCGCGAATCCAAGAGGACCTGACGAGAAACAAGGAGGAATTGTTTGGGCTGAATTTCCCAGAGGGTGTCTCTCCACGTCGCTCGGTCGTTGTCAGCCTGCGTTTGTGTGCCAGCCGACTCCTGCAGCTACACACCTGCTGCAGAGCGCCTCATCAATCCCGCTCCACCTGCACACCAGGGAATAATCCGCTAATCACTGAGGCACCACTGTGGCCTTCTTTCTTGGTCTGTTGCGTCACAGCCTCGCGGTGCATTTGACTTTAGAGATAAAAGCTTTTTTGTGCTAATGCAACAGAATAAATAAATGCATAAACAGATGAGCACACCAGACAACTCTGAGAACATGTTGAGATATTTTTCACCTCAATCAAAATTCTAAATATTTTATTGAGGTTAAGTTGGTTGTACAACATCATTTCCCCCCTTCAGTGTATATATATATATATATATATATATATATATATATATATATATATATCTATATCTATCTATATAGAGATAGATAGATAGATAGATAGATAGATAGATGTTTGTCATGTGTTTTTAAGACTGAAAAATGCATGTAGCATTGAAAGCCCAAGACGTAGGCACAAATAATATAAATCAAATCGGAATGTATTGCATCATATTGTATTGTTTGGTATCAAACTGTATCATTATATCATTCTGTCTTTTTAAATTAACATCAAATAACAAAAAAACCATCATAGCAAACTATTAAATTTGGAGAAAAAATAGGGAAATAAAAATGCTTTTTTTGTATAGAACCTCATGAAGCTGTTGCTTCTGCGTCCATTCAGAGGACACATTTCTTTCTTTTTTTAATCTGTCTGTTGCTTGTGAGTTTGCCATTGGCTGCCAGTTGGGTGGCAGGATGGCCCTGCGCCGGGAGGAGACGGAGGCCCAACGCTGCGATAAATAGGAGCTCAGGAATATGACGGCGGGTGAGCTTGGCGCCGCTTCCCATTGTCGAGAACAGAGCGCCGCGGAGGAGCACCTGTCGTCGCAATCTGTCCACCTCCGCGTCGAAGCCGCAGGTCTTCACGGGGGGGGGGAAAGGCTGCGGCTTCCAAAGTCGATACCGGCGGCATGCGCGAGGGGGTGCGGGCCCACTTTTTCCCCACCTATTCCGTCGGACGGCGTTGGGAAACTTTCTTTCGCGCCACTCTTTTCCGGCGACTGCCGAGAGAGAGGGATGGCGTTTATTCTCGGCAATAAGCATAAACGCGTTATTGATAGGAGGGGCCTCCGGGTCTCCTCGCTAATGGGCTGTGACACCTCGGCACCGGCTTTGATAGATCACAGGCCAAAACACAAGAAATGCTGCAGGCATGAAAGGCCTTATTACATTCTGACAGAGGAGCGCTGGCGCCCAGATTCATCAGCCTCTGGGGAGCATGTGTGCACATGTGTGTTTGCAGATTTAGATTTCCCACTCTGTGTGTGTGTGTGTGTGTGTGTGTGAGTGTTGGGGAAGGGGGAAGTCATGACCAGCCAATGGAAATCAGGCGACTCACCCGGCGAGGTCGCGTCGCCTCCTGGCCGGCCCTGAGTGGAAGCGATAGGTGTCTTCAGTCGGACGCTTCAAGCGTCGGCCGGCGCTCGGAGCTGCGTGACGGTTTTACCAGTGGGACTGTTTGCCGGCTGTCACTAATGAACCGACAGTCGACTCATCCGACGTTGTTTTCACTGGAGGAGGTGATTTTTTTTTTTGTCGTATTCTTGTGCACCCTGTACACCAAAAACAAACCGTCTCCCTGCATGTCCAGCACAAAAACACTGAAAAAAGATGAAAAACAAAAACATTCAAATGAACATACCACTATGGGGCAAAGCATGGAGGCCGCTGGGGGAAAAAAAAATAAATAGGGGGCTGTAACTGGACAGCAGCTGAATGCCAATTGGACAGAAGGAAAGAAGCAGATCACAATCACAATACTTTCCTCATCCCCAGGGGGAAAGTACCTAATTAGATGAGAAGAATGAAGAACACTCCTCTCAGTCTGGAGGATGCCCCAATGATGAGTGATTTTTTATTTTTTTTTTCTAATATATGATCACAAGGACTTCAAAAGACCTTTCAAGAGTCAAAAAAATCTTCAAGGGTCATCAGTCATCAGCGTCCCAAGCTTTCAGCTGCCAGTCACAGACGTGGCTTCAAGGACGCGTGAAGACCTCGGTGGGATGACGCACGTTCCTCATTGTAGCGCCGAGCTGAAAGCGCCACTGCGTGCAGATTGAGACGTCCCACACCACCACCCTCCACCCCTTTACAACTCGGTCACGCAACTGCGTCTTGCCTCACATCAACATGCGCTGGTGGTCGTGCCAGAGCCGATCAGAGATCAGACGTTAATAATGCAGCTGCCCCCCTCCCTTCCCGGGTTTTGTTCCGAGCTTAGCTTGTGGGTCACGTGATCCCCCCCAACTCCACCTCCACCCCCAACCCCCACCTCAGCTGTGAGCTGCTTCTGGCCCCCTCCTTGTTTCATACGCAAAGGTATGTAGTGTTTTGCTCCATCAAAATAAATAAATAAGTAAATAAATAAAATAGACGCCTCTCCTCGCACGATAATCCACCTGCATCATCCGCCCACACCAGCAGCCCGCGCCGACAGGTGAGAACGGCTCCTCCTCCAGGCCAGCGATAGGATTTGGCAATTCGCACAGGGTACACGGCACAAGGTTGAAGGTATTTTTAAATGACAAAAAAAAGAAAACGAATAAAAAAGGATGTGGGTAACAGGAGGCTGAACGGTGTTCCACACCAAGATGCTAATATTCAGATTTTTGGCAACGCGCTGCAGCATACGGGCAGTCTGTGGCAGGGATCGACGTTCTTGTGATTAAAATAATAAAGATGTTAACAGACAACATGAGGACGCAGCCGGAAAAGGTTATTTTAACCATTTTGGCATTCGAGGACGCGAGCAGATGGAAACGATCTGATGTTCCAGACTGTCTTGGGGAGCGAGCGTCTTACACATTCCCTCACATTCACAGTGTTTCACAGCGCATGCGGCACCAAAGAGTCGACCGAGGCTAAAGACTCTCTGCAGAGGAGAAGATGGTTAGCGATACGAGTAATGAAATAAAAAGTGACCATCCTCGCTGATGCCGACGCAAACGGCAAAGCTTGTCGGTGAAATCCAATAATCAGGGGCAACAAACGTGCGTAGTTGATCGATTGGTCTTGACGTTGCTGACATTTGGGCGAAAGGTTGAGCCACAGGAAGCTACTCCAGCCGCTAAAATGTGCAATGTGTTTCTTTTTCACTTTCTTTTAACTTCGTGCCGAGGAGTCTCAGTTATAAAATGAAATTTATTTGCACAATTTTTCCTGTGAAAAAACCCACAGTGGTTTATTTCGGGCGGGTTATTATTTTTTCCTGATGTAATCGAAGCACTTATACCGCGGAAGAACAGGGAAAAACACGTCTTGAACCGCAAGTTTTACACCCACCAAATTGCGAAGGTTTGACGCTGTTAAAGTAAATGCGCACACCGACAGAAACCCACCCCCCTTTTTTATGACACGCACGCACAGCTGCCAATCAGCAGCAACGCAAGCCACAACTCATGCATAACTGAGCTGCTTTTTTTTGCCACTGTGAATAGCCGCACAATCTACATAGGAAAACATAAATCTCAGAATTCCTCCGGCAGACGAGGAAGATCCATCACAGGTCCTCCCCAGACGAGGAAGATTCATCACCCCGACACCCCCCATGCCACTTCCATCAGCCGTGGAGACAATCGGAGGCAGGTGGTGTCTTGCCTTCCTCGTGCATCTTTCTGGAGGGCTGACCCAAGTCTCATTTCTTAAGCTAACGCTGCAGCTAGCCAGTTTGGATTTCATTCGGCCGACACGAAATGAGATCTTCCCGCCAAGGCTCTTTCGAGAAAGGTTGTTTTCCGAAAAAAATAAAAATAAAAAAAACACAAAAAAAAAACCTGGCCAGCAGAGATCATTATTTCTGGAATCGTGGTAGACGGCAAAAAAAAAAAAAAAAGAAATCCAGCAAGTAACTTTTCACATCTAGAGAGTTTATTTTTTTCCCCTTCCTGCACAGATGGCAACTCTCTGTGACACTCCCCAAACAGCTGCCGCATAATTTGTCCTCCATCAGATGAGCAGCGCAAGTTGTTTACCAATTTCCCTTTCACAGCCGTCATTATTTTGGAGCTAATTTCATATATAATTTATAGTTTATCAACTTAAAGTGCAGTTTTTTTTTCTGAGAAACGGAAGCCTTGACAATTGCTTTGGCTTTCATTTTTTCACGCTATTTTGATGCGATGAAATCTTCATGCTTGTTTTTTTTCTCATCTTATGGTCTGTTTTTATCCAAACGGCTTCTTCACTGGATACATTTGAACCTGCATAGGGACTCGAGGGCTGAGGACGCTCATCCGTATTGAAAACCTCTCAAACAGCATTTCCGGCTGCCACAACTGGCCTGTTTCCTTTATGAACAAATACGTGGGAAGCTAATCAGAAAGTAGCAGCAACTCTGTAGGAATTTTTTTCACAATGGACACATGAGATTTTAGATTTCATTCAGCCATGCTGTATCTGGTTCCAAGTCATCATCATCATCATCATCATCATCATCATCATACTAAACATAGTATGTTATATGTCATGACACAGTGAGCTTATTGCTTTGTTTATTTCATCCGGCAAACACCGTGACGCCCGACATGATGAAGCGGTCGAGTGACTCATTCGCCAGCCTCTGACTGCCGCCTCACCTCTGCCGTGTTTGTCTTTCCTGCTTTTACCGGCCACGACATCTGTCTCCATCCAAATTAATGGAAAGGAGGAAGGAGCTTTGGACGCGCCCGGGGCCCTCTGATTGATTGCGACGCCTCCGGTCCTTAACCTGCCTACAGCGCAGGGGTGTGCGGGTTCGTGGACGGGGTTGGGAGAGGGTGGGGGGCTCGGGGGGACTCATAAATTAAGTGAACGTGATCAAAGTGCACCTCTCCCGCCTCTTCTGCCCGCTTTGCGCCGGATGTCACCGCCATCAAGCGCAGCCGCCGCATCTGCCGAGTTGCGAGCTGTGACATTTTCCTGGCGCCGTGCTTGAAGCGATGGGAGGAAAAAAAAAAAAAGAGAAAACAACAGAACAAACGCGCCGTGGTCCGTTACCATGGAAATGTGTCCGACCTCGTTGGCGTAGGCTCAAGTGAACCCCTCCCCCTCTTATTTATTTATCTTTTTTGCCCGCTATCACTCCATTCCCCCAATCAGGCACAATTATACGCCCTCGCCCGGGCAGATTAAAGAGACACAACAGCTGCTTGTTTTATTCTCCTGGGTGGAATTAAAATGGTGGCATCTCATCACCACCATCACCACCACCACCACCCACCCCCACCCTTCCCAGCTCTTTCCCTGTGCAGCTACAGGGGTGACATGCAGCACTGGAACATGAGAAACCCAGCTAAACACTGTTGCCATGACAACTCAGCCAGAGGATCACTGTTTTACAGCACGTAACGCCACCCACCGCCTCGGCTGCCTCGCAAGAACCTCACAGCCGCTCCTTTTTTTCTCATTTGAAGCGGCGTTGGGTTGCTTTATACAGGGTTTTGTTTTTTGTTTTTTGTTCCTGCCAGAGTTTCTAAGCTAGTTTATTCCGTTAGTGTTACGGCTGAGAGAAAGGCGCCCTGCTGTTTGGGCTGCGTAGGAAACAAGTGGAAACTGAAGGAAAATGTCACATCTGCATTGGAAATGTCGTTGGTCTTAAAAGGTGTTGCTGTCGCTCGCAGCACTGTCTCTGTGTTCTCTCCCTTCAATCACACAGAATCAAACACGGTAACAATAATAATGATAAGAAAGACAATACATGAATAAACTCTAATTTAAGGGGCCAGTCATGAACACTGCCTGACGACACAACTGCCCTGTTAGTGTAATTGGACTTTGCACTTATAAATCAGAGGGTAAACTTTACATTCCAAGTCCTATTTTGTACACAATATTAGATTGTTCTTTTTTAATTTTTAGATCTACGTTTCAGTGGAGCAAAGTTCAGTTTGAAACATCATTCACAGCTTCCTGCTAAAATAAATTACAATTTGTTGGACCATCCGCGCGCTTGGAGGTGGACACAAACAAAGAGGGCCGAGCCAACCTGTGGCTCTGAGTGTTGTGGAGGAGTAACCCTGCCCTTTGTGACATCATGAAGAAACTATTTTCACAGGTTAAAAAAGGCCCATTTCCTCTTTTCTCCCCTGACACAACAGTAATTGGGGCGCATATTCCTGCTGACATGCAGATAACTGATCGGCCTTCACCAGGACTAAATTTTTTGCTTAATTAACTCCAGGGGCCAGACAATCATCATCTATCTTCACCGCCGCATGAAGACATTTATTGAGTGCTCATCCGTTATACGGCCGCTTCTGCTTAGTTCTGGTTAATAGGTCACAGGTCACATTAACCGAGTTCATCAGAACGGAAGTGCGATGTGAGTGAAGAACGCAACGAGACGATAGCGTCCCGAGTCGAGACAATTAAGAACGCATTATTCCTGGAAGGAGAGGAAACGAGTCACGCCGATGTGGACAATTAAACAGTGTGTGTTAATTAGCTTAGGCAATTAAGTGCGGGGCAATTATTAGGAGGAAGTGATTGCGTAGAAGAAACAATGTGGCTTTGCTTGTAGGCAACGGCTCAGTGTTGTGATTAGCAGAAAATTCATAGTTTCTCAGCGACTCTGAATCCTGCCCAAACACATAATACAAGCAAAGGTCCTTATTATCCAGCTGCCTGTTCAAATGTTGACAAGTTTGCGAGGCAGCGGCGTCAAGCATCTGTGGACACTCACTTCTGAGCCTTTTTTTTTGCCCGTTTAAATAGTCTTTTTTTGTAGCGTGAACAAGCTTCATGTCTTTATGTCCTCAGAATATGATAGAATTATGTGACTTCCTGTCCGACCAGCTTCCTGCACGCGGCAGTCCAACCTGAGAGGTTTCTGCTGCTGAATTCAGCGAACAGATTTATGGTCGATGCCCGTCACCAGGCCCGTAACACGTTCCGCCAGGTTGATTCGATTTTACTGGTCCGTTTTAATTTGACATAAATTGTCACCCCGATTGCATGCCGGTGACTTTTAGGCGTCGGCTCTGCTTCATTACGTTCAGGTGGTGGGAGTGACTGCCGGGCTGTTAGACAAGACGCGGCAAATGTCACTTGAACTGCACGTGAATCAAAGTCGCCTGCACTTCAGCTAGTTCTCAAGACGACTTACAAGCCTTTTAAAAGCGTTGAACCCGCATTGATCTGTGGGCAAACTGTAATTAAAGACGAGGACAATGCAACGACTTTGAGCTCAGGCGATCAGACGCAGGCAGACGATGAGCAGCAAACAGTGAAATCGGAATTTTGAAAATGAGAAATGAAATTTGCCGCAGGTCGCAGCAGGGGGGCTGGTGAAATGTGCAGCATCATTGCCGTGCGCCACCGGTGCATCCTAATGAGGCCGGGGCCGGGCCAGTCAGGGCTTGGCTTAATAAGACCTGAGGATGACACATTGGCCCGGCCGCGCTTATTGACAGGCTCCTATATGAGGTGGCAGATTCAGGCCATTCGCTGCGTTCCCTCTGTCATCGTTAGGAGGATCCCATCAGAGAGGGCGGGGGCGGGGCTGGGGGTGGGGGGGGGTGGGTGGGCGCCGGGTCCTATGTTGATAGCTGATATGGGTGAAAAGTCATTATGCTCGACAATCCATCCTCGCTATGATTGGCCCAACTAATGGCCCATAAGCGTACTTGATTACACAAAAGGTGGCGAGACAGATGAGTGGGTGGAGTGATGGTGGAGTGATGGTGGAGTGATGGTGGAGTGATGGCGTCGCTCTTAGGGAGCCTTCAGTGAGTCCAAGGGCGGGAGAGAAACCTTGGCGGGCACGTGTTAACGACCTGCCGTTTAGCCAGTTTAAACACCGGTCCAGCCGTCAAATTATTAATAATATCAAGGTTTTGTGGCCGAGAGCGGCGGCACCACCGCGCAGAGCTTCAAAATTCAAATTCATCATTCAGCATGTTTTTCTTTCGCGCTTTGACATTTTGATGAACCCGATAATGGCTCTTCCCCTCGGTCTCCACTGTTAAATGTGCATATATGACTGCACTGATGCACATTTGGGTTAATTCTATTAGCATGAATATCATCTCATATCATAACCTTGTCAACTCTGCATACATCATCATATGTGCACTGCCCCCCCCAACCACCTCCAGCAACCCATTTCAAAAGTGCCTGAGTAACGTACATATGCGGACTGAACCACTCGGATGTGCCTGATATTTTAATTTCCCTGTCGGTGCCATTGAAAACGCAGTTGTCATGAGCTTTATGATCAAGCTGACCTTCAAACTCGGTCTTCAAACTTCAAGGTCGGTGATAGTGGAACCAGTCGACAGCGAGCTGACAGCGACAGAAACAAGGCCTTCAAGTAAGCAGGATTAGAACTAGGAGCTAGAAACAACACCAAACAGAAGGTCACGCTATTCCTCAAAGTACAGTAACGAGCTGATGAGCTGCAGGTGAGCTTGATGGCTGAGGCACAGCAGGTGTGGAAGGTGGGGTGGGGGGTGGAGCCAGGAAGCAGAAGTTCATCATGATCGTTTTCACTGCTTTTGAGTTTTCCATATTATTGTTCTTTAATTAAGTCAAGGACATTGCAGTGGGCTAAAGTGTAGCTTCTCTTTGTGGTTCTATTTCTCAATAGGAGGATATTTTGACAGTATTGGACTTAGTAATAATAATAAACAGTAACAATAACAGTAATAGTAAAAATCTTACACAAAAATCTTACACAATAAACAAACAGTTTAAGAGAATTGTTTGCGCCTCAAATTTTATTTTGAATATTTTTATCTTTTGAAATCAAGAGACTTTTTAAAAATCATTCTCATTCTACAAAATAAATATGCACACTGAGAAATAACAAGAGATCAGCCACTTTTATTTAAAAAGAGTCCCAAAAATAAACAAGTTAGCACACATTCCATATACAAAATGTCAGTGAGAACAGCCTGAATATGCGATGGAATTGATAAGCAACTATACGGAACGTGTTCCTATTGTCGGTTACAAAAGAACAACAGTGATAATCAGAGTACAGATTAAACCTCCGTTGGTGCCGCCTCTTCATTGGTTGGATTTATTTAGGGGGTGAAGGGGGTGAAATGATCGTTTGAGGTGCTCATCAACACAAGTTATACAAGAGGCCTCGCTTACTGTGAGACTGCATCATTAAAAAAGGGGAACACTTCATTCTCTAAATAAGAAATCTTTTTTTTTTTTTAACCATGTCAAGAGAAGTTTCGCCGTGACAATAAAAAGGGGCTGTAAGTTCCTCAGATTCAAGGTTTTTATACAAAATAAATGTATATATACTGTATATGATATACATGTCTAATATTAGTATGTCCAATTTAAACAGTTAAACCTCACAACTTCAACACTGAAATGAAAAATAACAAAAAACAAAAAGAAACAAAACGCATGTTGGGCAGTTCTGGATTAAACTGATTAGCGTCGACGACATGCAACTGATGCTACTTCATTGTCTGATTAATGCAAAGTACATGGAGACAGGAAAAAGAAAATGAAAAGAGCCAATAAAAAGTCTATTGTATTTGCACTGTCATTGCCACCGACTGTACATCTAGTTACAAAAGTTACAGAATGTTTTCATTTACATTCACTGAGATGACAGTGATTGATTATATTAAGACTATATTCATATCTACTGGCACTAGAATTTGGCACTCGTAACTTATTTGGCATTTCGGACCATCACGTAAAAAACCATGTGGATGTTGTTGATGCCTCTTTTTGATGTCACTTCAGAACATGATACAATAATACTGTATTTTTTTTTCATATATATATATATTTATATATAATATTTGTTTTGCATTCATGGCATGTAAACAGATAAGATTTCTCTTGAAAAGTTGAACGACCCTGGTCCTCGTCGGAAAAAATACAGACAACAAAAGCACTAAAGCAAACAAAGAGACAAAAGTAGAAAGCGTTTTTTTGTCCTTTTTTTGTTTTGCTCTTTTTTCTTGCTGCACCCAAACGAACGAGAGAAACATAGAAGATTCGCTTCCAGAATGTCGAGCATTGACATATATTTCATATCAACACCAAATGTCAAAGAATTAAATATACAGGAAAACTTGTAGAGCATGAACTAATTACATGACGTCTCACTCCCAACGTATGTATTTGGCTTTAAAAAATATGGAACTAGAAGCTGTTTAATATCTTTTCCTTTCTTTGTCACACATTTAAGACGTTTATATCCAACCAGTATGTAAGCAAGTTTATTTAAAAGCTATTTTGTGAAAATACATAAAAATATTTTTTTTATCATAGACTTTTTTTTTCATACCCCCTTAGATTTTCTTAGCAAAAAAAGAAAAGAACAAAAAGGAAAGAGAGACAATGTTCACATCTCAATGCAGACGATGTCAAGTGTGCTTGAAACTCCTGTTTTGGCGGCGGCGGCGGCTACAGAAACAGTGCGCGTTGCTGACGACATCTTCCTCCCCACGTCCCTTTTATTTTGGCACACCAGCGCACACTCATGTCGCTGAGAAGACCTTTCGGCTCCCAGAAGCAGCCACTGCTTGTCAATCAAGCCCTGTTTATATTTTTTCTTTTTTTCCCCGTCTCAGTCCCGTCCAGACAGACAGACACACAGACAGATAGAAAAGCGCGGTGTCATCAGTTCAGAAACACAGTCTCCCTTTTAGATTCCCGGGATGCAATCGCACCCGGTTTACACG